>VZTM01007920.1:1785-88410 GCA_013400555.1 Jacana jacana
AAAGGGAAGTATCAAAGCGTTTACGGTTCTGCTTTACGGTTGTAAAGCAGAAGTTACAAGAAGGACATTAAGTTTCTGTGGTATAAAGGGAGTGCAAACCAAATCAGAAACATTTCTCTGTGCCTTTTTTTCTGTCATTTAATGTCTGTACTAAGGAAACAGCCCCCAGAAGAACTCCTGCAGAAGATAACAGATGTTTTCCTTCGATTAACGTGGGTTTAACGTGTGCCAAATCCCGAAGTCCTTATTCAGACAAAACTGCTAGAACCTGCATTAATAATGCCAGAAGGACACGATGTAAGTACTAAAATGCAAATCAAAGCCCGTTCAGTAATATAGTGTAAAACACCTCGAGTCTAGCCTAAAATGGTGTGTTGGCTTCGGAGCTGATGTGTTTTGTCAAAGAAATGGTCTGCTCCAAAGTGGTTTGCTGCCAGGAGAGAGGGTAGGGCATGAGCTGTGAAGTGTTGGGTGAATGATAGGAAAAGAAAGAATCCTCTGAACATCTCTGCTTTCATCCCCAACAAATTAGACATCAGGAAACACACTGAATGAAAACTTTCTTTCCAGTAAACACTTAAAAAAATGCATCTGAGAAGATGATTTAAGAGGACAATGACACAGAAGTGTATAATGAATCTGGACCTGTGTTGCTGTATTTGTATAGGCTTTCCAGCAATAAAGTAGGTTAAAAGACAAATTAATTGTATGCTTCCTCTTCAAGAGAAAGAGACCAATGTAGTTACTATGGCAACTACTTGCAATTCATCCTATTAACTTTCTTATTGCAGGAACAATCAATAATGATACAGATCGCTTTAGGATAAAATATACATGAAGGCTTTTAAAAAATATATATTGTTTGCTCTACTTTCAAATAAAATCTGATATACTCTTGAAAAAAGCAAAGACAATGTTAGACAGAAGCAAAACGTGGATTTGCCAGATAAAAGGTGATTCAAATTACCAAAATCTATCTTCTCCTCTTAGCAGCTTCAGCAAACTGTTCAGATTAATTTCTTCTGAAACATTTGACATTTGTGTTCACTCTCATTGAGAAGATTACACCTTATTTAAAGGCATAATACTTATGTGCCAGTATCTTTGCTCAAACTGGTCAGGTGTATTCACACTCTTTAGAGGGACTAGCTAACTACTCCAAAAACTTGCTGGAAATGCTGTGCTATTACCATTGATGCCTCACCTTCTTACAGAGCTACCACAGAACTTGTATTCTCCATTTCACATGTTTTTTTCAGACCAGTGAGATATCTCCCGGTTCCCATGACCCAGGCAGCAATAACAGCCAGGTTTAGTCTCCTTGCTGAAGAAGTAGTGCTTTTTGGCATGGTGGATAGTATACTGAAAATTCTCAATCTTTCCCTATTCAATTTAGTGGTTGCCAGGAGACACAAATGCCCTGAGGTTGACATCCTGCCTGTGGTATTTGCTTGCACCTTGTTCCAGAGACTACATTGGCTTCAGGTACTCAGCCATGGGCAGAAAGCTAATGGGAATTAATCCAATTTAGGAGTGTGCCAAAGAATTAGGAAACTTCAAGAACCATTTTAGGTTGCATGATTTCTCAGTGGAAGTTGGCATTGCAGGGACACCTGATTGGGCAGCAGATATGAAGTAAAGTATAACAGTTAGGACACCAGGATGGGTCTTGAGAAATATATATTTCTTAACTCAGCTGAGACCTTCCTGTGAGGTTTTACATAACAATTTTCCTTGTGCCTTTTTCCTTGTCTCATAAGTGGATGATACTGTGCTCCCTTGCAAATGCTGAGAAAATGGAGTAATCGTGACTGAGGTACATGGATGTCAGATTGATGTGGGCATATAATCTAAAAGTTTTGCCTTCTCAAGGACATCCCAGAGCATTGCAAATATTAGCCATAGATTGCTTTAAGTGTTTCTTTCCTGAGCCTGGGGGAGACTTTCAATTTCTTTCAGTGATATTTGAATGAGAATAACTGCATGCAACCTGTATGAACAGAGATCTATTCCAGCCTCCAATATTTCTCCAAGTCACTGTTCCAAGCCCCTTCTCATTGAATATGGCCCTTTTATATCAGGAGCTGACAACTCGAGGTCTGTTTATGTGCATATGACTGTAAATATGTAATACATTTTCCAGTTTATAATGCTCAAAAAGCCAGATATGCTTTACTGCTATCTCACTTACAGGTGGGAATCATAATATATTATAGAAATTTAGTGCCTTAGCACTGTGTGGATTGCTGAGGGCACTGTCTCATGAATGTGCCAGTCTTCTAACACTGTAAAGTTTTCTAAAGATGCATTTTGCTGGATTGAATACATAATCCTGAGCTGCCTGGGAAGGAGGAATTCTGGAACAGGAATATTTCTCTATGTTACAGAGAAGTTTGCACATCCTGTGCAAACCTTACATCCTGGTTGCCATTTCATAAGCCACAATTCTACTTGTTGTTTCTTCCGATTTACAGAAGTTGGGCTTTTCTATAGAAATGCTAAATTCAGCTCATCTTCAAAGGAAGAATACCAAATATTTTTAAATAGAAAAGTGGAAGATATTGCACAAGTTAATTTACCTCAAACTGAAGCTTTTGATCTGCTGTTCTTAGATCACTTCATTAATAAAAACACGACTGAAACAGCAACATCTTAACCTTCTTTTCCAAATCTCCCCGACTCCTAAGTAATTTAATTTTTTTTCATGTCACTTGAATTCTTGATCTACAAGTCACCTTTGCCTCTTATTTCTATTGCTTCAAACTGTGTATATATCACACATTTCTCTCTTACCCAAAACCCTGAAACACCTTTCCCTTGCCCATCTAACTAAACCAAAACAACCCTCCACATCTTCTCTGTTAAATATTTCTTTTTACCTTCCTGTGGTTTTTCTCCAGACCATACAAAAGCTACTTCTGGGTCTTGGAGCTTCTCAAAAGACCATCTCAGATGCGGCTGCAAATTTAGAGATGTCTAATTGTACTTGCTGTATATTCTTCTGCTGATTGCTTTTTCTCAGGCCCACCATATAAATAAATAAATATATCTTTATTTACTGTATTGGTCTCTGGCTTTCCCCCCTGCTCCACCCCTTATTTTAAAGGTGTGTTATGCTTACCAAAAAAAATGCAAAAACATCTGAGTACTTTCAGCTGTTCCTGTATCTGCCCAATAAAAGAAAATCTGACAATCTATCTGTCAGTTTAGGGTTTTTAGAGAAAAAGATGAGCAGCAATTCCTAGAGGATGCATTTAAAAGGTCTACACAACTGATCTTGGCTTGGAGATTTAGTTTCTCCTGCCCTTTTACTTTTTTACCCCACTCCCCCAACTTTTAAAAAACTTTAGGGGAAAGTGTCACAGTATATTTGTAAAGTACAGAGTGAAATATGAAGGCTATTCCCATACCAATATTGATGTGCATACTGGGAGTCTTCATCCAAACAGTGTATTTCTACAATACTCCAAATAAAGTTGTTGAGAATCAAAATGGTATCGTCAAAAATTGGATTTAGGGACTGCTTGGCATATGAAAGCAGTAACTGAGACCTCACAAGGAGGGCTTATCTGCTGTTAGAGAAACTAGTACAATATATCTGGGAAACGGTTCAGCGGGGATCCTTGTAGCAGGTGGCACTGAGATCCGAGAGTACGGTGCCAGTAGAGATTAAAAAAGAAAACAAGACCTGGCAAGAAAAGCCAAAGCAACATGATGCCATCAATTTAGGTTCTTGCTGCCTCAGCTGCCATAGACTGTGTTTATGGATGAGAGTTTTGACTGAGTGATATGAAATAAGAGAGAGGTGACTGACCAGTCACTTGGAAAATAACTGAACATGCTTCAATGTTTGTTGCCAGTACTAGTTTTTTAAAAAAACTTGGTCCTGAGCTCCTTAACTAAATAAGCAACAGCTCAAGATTTGGAAAACTTGCTCTATTTGATATCACAAAGATAAAATGTCTGACTGAAAACATGTCTGTGGCTATTTTACCTGGCAGAACCCGTTGTTTGCACTTGTAGCCTTTAAATGAAACAGCATAAACTACTGCAACCCAAACCAGCGTGTGCGTGAGAAAGGCTTTGGCGAGGCAGGGGCGAGAGGTGTGAGTCTGGCCCTCTGCAGCGCCGGGAGCTCCTCTTGGAGCACTCTGGCTCCTGCAAATACTGTCTGGGGACTTGCAATTCTCACCACGCTGCAAAGGAGCGATGCTGAATTTAAGACCGTACGCTCCCTTTTGGAAGCCAGGAAGATAAATAAAAAAATAGAGCTTGACATTTTAAGGCTCTTGTGGATTTACAGGAGGATGGATAAATCTGTAGTTGCTCGAAATATTCTGGGTTCGTGCCCTCCACGTGAGATAATATAAGGAAACCCCGTGACCATAGTGAAGACAAAACACTATTATTGCATGGTTATCCACTTTCCAGTGATCACTTAACACCTAAACTGGGATAGCTAAAGCCACTACTTCCTTATAATATACTGATACTATAGCACATGCATTAAGGATTTCAGATGACTGTGATAATTCAAGGCTCTTTCAAGGTTTTCTCTTAATGGTCACTGTACAAATAATCTGCAGTTAATGAAATTGGGGTAAATAAGCAAGTTTTGCTTGTTACTTATTCAGCTGGAATATTTATTTTGGTTTTGATCAATAGTTGCTGAACCAATCCCTCTGTTATCTCTAGTTCTGTGACAGTCATTTCCCTTTTTATCAGTTAAAAGTGTGAAGAAATTATTAAAAAAAAGTCCAAATTGGATATCCATGTGCTGATTCAAGCTCTGTAGTGTCAGTGGAAATGCAGCTCATCCTTTCACTAGACTTTGAGTTAGACCCACACTTTGTGACATTATCTGTCTCAGTATTATGCATTTTCTATTTCTCTGCTTCATCTGAGTTAAGGTTTCCTGCCCTTCTTGCTGCTCCTAAAGAAAAATGCTGTAGTCTCCGTGACATCTGAGATGCACCCAATCTCTCCTTTATTCCCTTGAAGTTACTTCTGTGTTTAAATAATGTCAACTTTAATTATGTTTGAGATGAAGGTAGAAGAAAACTGAGGGATTGACTCTCTGGTCTCATGGTTAATGCACTCCGATTTGGGATGAGGAGAGGTGTCAAGTTCAATTCTCTGCTTCAAATAAGGAGGACGGATTTGAACTCAAATCTCCTGTATTCTTGTGATTAACCCTGGGCAGCTGAATGAAGGGCTCCATTTCTTCCTTCCTTCTCCTGGTTGTGCTTTGATCTGAACAGGAAAACATTCAGATCTGTATGTTACAAATGGCATAAGGTACATCCCCCACATCAGGGGACAAGCACTCCATCTCCCAAAAAGCAAAACTGAAGCCATAATATATTCCTCAGTATTTCCTCCTGGCAGATGTAGGTGGTGCCATTGTAGGCAGGCTGGTTTTTATTCAGGATTGCGTGATGACTGCATAGCACTAACAGTATGGTGGACCTGGGAATACCACTGGGAGGCTGGTTCCAGAGGTGGGAAAGCGGATCCAGGCTGGCAGCCACCCTGTGCCTCTAAACCCATAGCCCTTTGCTGAGTTACCCGAGATGGGCATTAGTTCATTCCCTATTCTACTGGTGATGTATGTCTCCATTGGAGCTTTAGATGTAAAGCAAGCTGGAAACTTCAAAGGAAGATGACATTAACAGTCTGCAGTTTTCTTTTCCTTGACGGTACCAAGAGCAGGATTCCCACGGATATCAGTCAGTAGCATCCAGCCTGCTGCCAATGTAATAAGCCTATTTTTTTAAGAGGCTAACAACTCTGTGGGAAGGTCAGAGGGCACCTTACCACGGGAGCCATCAGCAGCCATCAAGAGCCTGCTACAAATTCTGCAGATGGTGTAGTTTTCGTGCTCAAGTACTACCCAACGTCTGCTCCAGAAACATCTGACCTTAATTTGCTAAGAGCTATTTTCAAAGGGAGCTTTGACTTCTTTTGCAGTGAAAATGTTGTGACTGGAGAAATAAAACAAAAGACACAAGGGTTAAAAACTAGGCGGGATAAATAAATAAACTGTGTTGGATAGGATAATGAACTGAGACCAGCTGTTGCTGAACAAACATTTATTGTTATAAATCATCAGAGGTCTAATAAAATATAGACTTACCAGAACAATACCAAACAAAAATGCTTATGTAATAATTAAACATGAAAAATTCACAGCTCCCTAGAAAATTAATTTTTTCAGGGACGGATCCAAATCTATTTCACTTGCATGCAAATCACTCAAAGACGGCAGTGCAGAAAATCCTATGCCTTTGCTAAGATTTATTTAATCATTTAAGGCATGATTTGTGTTGAGACAATGAAGACATAATTGTAAAATACTCCTGGTTATAACGTCACAGTGCTAGAGAATTCCAAATAAATGATGGAAGAACACAAAAAGCTACATGGGAAGAATGGTGCTGGCCAGGAAGGTGGGCAACAGGGAATGGTCAGAGGTTATGGAGTGTCTTCCACATTAAAGTGTGTGAATGAGTGGCTTCACATATGGTAGCAGAGAGGAGCTGAGCCCTGGTTTAGAGCTGTAATCAGGGTATATCAGCCTTCCTGGTGTGGAATCCTCTGAGACTGTAAGGCATAGATAGGTCTTGCAAAGTTAAGCAACATCAATGCATTCTCCCCAGGCAAAACAGAGTTTAAAGTACCTTGGGTTTTGTGAAAAGGGAGAGAAGCTAATACAAATATTTTTTTTAAATCCCCAGCAGACCAAACAATCTCTTTAGATGGTGACAACAGCTGAAGCAGCTGAAGTTGATGGTGAGATCATGAACATTTCAGCCTTCCCAGAACAGATGCCTGAGCCTTCCCAATGAGAGTCCAATGCAGAATGGCAGTATTTGACTTCTGCATCTCCCAATTGCTCCAAATGAAAGTGAAGCTGCTTTGACCTCACTCTTTTAAGCCTGAGCCTGAATGAAATGGGATTGTTAAATAAGGCGCTGTCTGAAAGCTGAAGGGCGATGGAGTTGTGAGCAGTAAACAGCGCTGGTGTAGCTCAGGGTGTCTGCTTGTGCATGTTACACACCATCGCTTGTCTTTACATTATCTTCAATCTCTTCCTCTGAAACCTCTCCAAGTCCCTGCAAAGAAGACTGCCTGAGCATCAATGCTCTGTGGCACCACAGTGTCAATCCCCAAAGGGATGCTTTTCCAAGGCACAGCTTTTGACATCCAAAATGAAAACCTCTGTTCTGCTTGGACGTTTCAGTAGCCTTTTGGTACCTCTTCTGTTTCTCTGGGGATCCCTACCTGCATTGAATAGGAAGCAGCGGATGCTGTCAAGTTGCAGAATGAAATAGTAATTTTCCTTTACTGGGTGACAAGATCTTTGACTGGCATGGGGTTAAGCTGAACAGGTAGAGAGTGGCTTTAGAAAAGGAGCTGGAGATACCACAGATTCATAAAATGACATCTTAATCAAGCCTTGAGCAATTTGCTAATTACATCCAACTGCACTTAAAGGAAAAACAGGAGTTGTCAGGGTTTTGTGGAGACAAGCAGAAAATGGGTTTGGGTACAGCACTGATTATTATCAATACCTCAGTGTCATATTATCCAGGAAAGACAGAGGCAAATCCTAGCAAAAGTCATATTTGCAATTTCCTTTCCAATTTCACTTTGAAGTAAATTTGGTCACCGGTTTATTCTTTTTTTTTTTTTTTCCTTGCAGTAAGTCTTTTCTATATTTAAGTATGTATAATGGATCTGCTAAGAAACATCAGGGACCATTAAGCCAGAGAAGCATGAAATCAAGTAGAAATTATTATTTTAATTCTATGCACTTGTGCATAACAGTATGAACATGGTGCCAAATAAACATTCATCAGAACTCCAGCTAGTACTCAAGACAATAATCTGATTTTCACTTTGGAAGCAGGAAATACATGCCTGCGTCTATTTCAAGTGAAATTTAGCTGCAAAAAAACCAGCTTGTATATATTCTGACAGGCAAAAGGAAATGTCAATTACTCAATAGTAATTTTATTGTTAAGAAACTCTTCAAATGGCAGCAGTGGGGCTTGACAGACAAGCACCAATCTGTAAACTTTGTTAAACGTGTGTGAGCTACAGAAGCATAAGCTTGGTGTTCATTAACTTTGCATGATCCTGCCTCATCATGAGCTGATTCAGAGTCTCGGTCTCATGTATAGTTTCTAAAGGGAGTCTCCAGGTTGACTTGGTCTAGTTTGTGGCAGAGATCATCGGTGCGTTATACCATAGAAAAATGAACACCTTGCGACCTACCATGTTCTGTACAGATTTCTTGCCTTGCATTGAGCCTGTGCCATGGCAAAGGTGGGACAGAGTACACCTTTGAACCTATTTAAATTCTGTTAGGAACGTCTGTTTAACTGGTGATGGGCAGCTGGCCAAAGAGGAATATTCTCTCCCCCTAGAACAGATCAGAACTTTACATTTCTGTTTTGGGATAACAAAGATGTCATGAGACATGATTGGTATCTAATTAGGAAATACAATGTTGTTTCTCCTCTGTAACAGGACTGATTCTAAATTGCAGTATTAAACTTCGTCTAGGTGCATGGTGTAGTAGGGCTTGGTCAAAAATTTCGAATAAGTTTTTCAATTAGCAGTTCTGATTTGCCATTCTCTGGTTCTTCTGTTAATTAAGTATCATGCTTTGGGCTTAGGCACGCAACCAAGTTACCTTGTACCTTCCAGCAGCAGTGGTGGACAGGCTCCAAGCCTTACCATTATGCAAAGTAATTTAAGTTCATGTGACCTTTCTGTATAGGGGATAAGCTAATTTGAAACACCTCCTTTGCCAGAAGCTAACATGGATAGTTGTTGTTGGTCAGCTCTGCTTGCTTATTTGCATGTGTTGATGCTCAGAAAGGCACTTGTTTGATACTTCCATGCTTCTGGTGGGGGGGGTGGGGGGTGGGGAAGAGTTACTCACCAGTTAAATTCACTTGCTTGGTGGTACTGCAGCCAGGGGAGCCGTTGGTTGCTGTGGATCACACAAACAGCAAATTGCTGTATTTTGTAGGGAAATTTGCAAGGACACTATCAGGGGCACATCCTGCCTATAGGCTCTGTGGTCTACCAACCTAGCACAAGGTATTGATTTGTTTGAGTTTCAGATATACGCACCGCGTGCATCTAGTTCAACCCCTGTGATTCTGCTCTGGGTGTAAAGTGAAGTCTGTTCATAAGTATGGAAAGAATGGTGCTTACAGCAGTGGTCATATGATGGGGAAGAAGCAAACAACTCTTCACTATAATGATGTAAAGACTTGAGATCATGTCTTCAGTGTTGTAGGGAGACAGGAACATGTTAACGTGTTAAACCCTCTCCCAGCTCCTTCACCATAAAACTCATCTCTTGACCAGGCAATTTGTCAGCCAATACTCATGAAACTGAGGTAAGAAATGAAGGGGTTTCTCCTTTCTGTTTCACCAAGTACCATTGTATTTCCTAATTAGATACCAACCATGTCTCATAACACCTTCATTATCTCAAAACAGAAATGTAAAGTTCTGATCTGTTCTAGGGGGAGAGAATATTCCTCTTTGGCCAGCTGCCCATCACCAGTTAAACAGACGTTCCTAACAGAATTTTACAGCAGTTTACTTCTAGTATGAACATTCAAGCAATGTTCAAGCTAAAGCAGTTTTTTACCAACAGCTGCCTCAATTATCCTAAAAATATTCAAATATGATCTGCAAAATAAGTCTTTGCTGCTAAACAGAAACTTGTTGTACACTGAGCTAAGAATAGGTGAATGTGCCTGAATGCTTTCTTACTCCTGTCACATCGTGTTTGCAAGACATATTCGTGAATAATAATTCTCACAGCAGAAATGGAATATAATAATCACAATTAGCCTTTTTCTAAAGTGATGCTTCCTTGTCTCCATAGCCCTCTGCCACTTTTGCTTTCTTTCATAGAGCAGCTTTCAGATCAACATGACTTTCCATGTGAAGATTCCTGGGCTTTAAATGTAGCAGATAGGTGACACTAAGGCTGAAGTGCTGGTGGAGCTGGATGTGCCAGCTTGTGGCTGCAGAAAGGTAAGTAGAGTAATGCTCTATTAAAAGCAATTACAGCTATTTCCTATCTGGTCCAATGTTTGAATGCCATCACTACCATGCAGTTAAGGGAGAAGGAATGGAATCCATGCTTTCTGGATGGGGATTGAAACACGGGGGAGAAGGGCATTCCCTAAGGATCTTAAGGGAACCTGCTTATCTGGGCTCCCTGAATCCCAGCTTAGCATTTGAGGTACTTAACAATCTTTCTTTACTCATCTCACTGCTTCTTAAAAGGGCTCTGAGCACGTGGGTAATTCCTGGGTGTGTCAGCAACCCATTAACAGCTATAAATAAATTCAGTAGACAAAAGGTGAGGGAAAATGGGAAAGCAGAGTAGGCCATCAAAGCTAGAGTTTATAGAGTAAGAGAAATAATAGCAGAAGCAATTGAAAAGGAGAAAGTCCTCTAAAGTATTTTATGTCACTTACATGTGATCTTGATGAGCATCCTTGAAGAACAGAAGCTAGTCTACCAGGGAGAAAGTACCACCCCTTCCTTCCCAGGTAAATAATCCGATGTAGTAAACGATAAATTATAATTGAAAGCTGAATATTTTGATAGCTCTTCTCCTCACTTTCCAGTGGCAGGTTGGTTTAATGGTCATGGATTAATACCATCTGACTAGAACTGCAGTGGGCCATTCCTCTTCAGTGATAAATGAAGAGTTCCTGTAGTTTCTGTGTAAAATGCAAAGTAAAACACCTCAGCCCACATGCTGCTTTTCAGCATGAAAATATATGGCTGTAAGAAAAGGATGAAACAATATTTCCCTGCTTTCCTTGCTTTTCTGGCTTCTTGATGTTGTCTGTGCTGCCCTCTGCTCTGTCATCTCTCTGCCTGGCTCTCAGAAGAGGGAGGACACTGTGGCATACTAAAGAGCTGAAGGCAGTTAATGAATAACAAAATGGAGAGCACACTTTCACAGACTCCATAATTTCAGAGATTGCCTTACAGAGGGTAAGGCATCTGAAATCCCCAAATTTTGAGTGAGGGAAGAGGCATATCTCTTCTCAGTTTGCATTGTGTGAGAAGGAGCTGTGAACTCAGGAGGGTCTCCTGCTGGTATCATAGGGGTGACATCTTCCACAGCCCTCTGAGTAAACAGCTTTTACTCCTACTTTTTCACTTTTAAGGGTACTTAGGTCCTTTGGGGTAGTTCCAGCCTTTGTCCCTCAACTTTTAGGGTTTAGGTTCCTAAGAGGAAGCCATAGCCCAGATATGTGCATCCAAACTCTTCACACTGCACATGAGAAGCCGCATATACCCAAGCAAAGTAAGCTAGAGTAGGCACAGCTGTGTGGAAAATCACCTGAAGCAGCTTCCTAGAGCTTCAAACCCCACATTCACTCAGGTCCTTCCTGCATCTCTGTTCCTGATGCCTGCTCTGCCTGTGACTGCTTGTGCTAACAGAGCAGCCAACCTCCTGCCTCGCCTCCTGCTAGATGAGCTGACCAACAAGAACTCTGTCTCTAAACTAATAAACAAGGATACTATAAATGTACCCTGTACTCTTGTCTCTGCTGATGAAAGTTGCTGATCCTGTACCTGGTTAGGTGGTTGCCATCAATCAAAGCTGCTTCAGAACAGTAAACCTGTAAAACATACAACCCAAAAAAAGGCATAGTCTAAGTTAAATGCAAGTCATCCAAGTGTTAGTTGTGTATGTGATCACCATCAAAAACACTAGCTGGTAAATGGAATAAGAGCTACTACTAGTGCCTTTTAAAATGCTGCATCATTTGAAGCATGATGAGAAAGAACTATGTAAAAAGCTTATTTGGAGCAAGATAAGAAAAGAAATGTACAATATTGCCTTTTATTAATTTCTGGTAAGACTTTGGATTTTTTCTCAGTGCCATTCTCCTAAGTACCAGGTTAAACCACTCCATTCATGTGCACTGTACTCTCAGGCCTGGGTTGAAATCTTTCCACTAAGACAGACAAGGCTTGATGCCGCAGATGCTCTTTGAGATCCCCTCGCCCCTGCTCATGGACTGTGGTGGGTATGAGACCATACCCTTTTGTTTACCAGTACCTCAACCAAACAGGCAGCGTCTAGCAAAAGCAGTGTATAGCTGATCAGATGAGACCACACGATTATCAAAAGAACCCATGCTCCAGCCAGAGAGGCAGATTTTGAAGGTAAACCTGAAGCAAGTAACTCTATGTATTTATTTAATGCCTTTCACGCAGGAGGAGGCATCTTCCCGTGGCTTTGGCTGAACACTCCCTGGTTAAACCACCTGCAAGTTAGTCCTCGCAGACAGCAGATATGCAGAAAGGCTGAAGCCCCTGCAGTGTTGCTTTAATATGGAAGTGGAAAAGAAAACTATTCTGCACTTCTGCAATTCTGCCAGTCCCTCACTGCTCCACTGTTTCTCCTCTTTCAGCCGCTCGAATACCTCACACACCTGCACACACACTGCAGCATTTTCCTTTAATCTCTCAGGTGAGGGGCTTTGGGCTGGTCGCAGGACAGCACTGCAGCTGACCATTCTTTCCTTTAACCCCAGCAGCTTTTCCCATGTAATATTAGCATAGGTTTGGAAAAGACCGGGCTGTGCTTGAGTCAGTGTCCCTGATTCAGATGCCGGGAATGAGCTCCATCCCCGGCATGGATTGCTGTCTTTTACAGAAGAGGATGGGAGAGACGAGAGGAAAAGTAATGAAACTGAGAATTTCAAAGTGTCTAATGTACTTGGAGGTTTTCATGCAGTTTCAAACAATAGTGAGTAGCCTCTAGTTCCTCCTGGGCTGCCGTGGATTGGGAGTGGTTTGGTTCTACCTCCTAAATCCCGGTGCTTATTAACACAGTGAAGTGAAACAGTGGACGAGACGTTTCGGGGGTGTTTGCTAGAATTTAAGGTGCTTTGAGCTGAGGGTAAACTTCATTTTAGTCCTAATGCAAGAGAGACATCAAAGTGAAGTATCGATTAAACTGCAACACCAGGCGGGCTGGCAAACTCCCTTTCAAGGCAAACCTCTGACTATTTTTCACAGCAAACAAGACCTCTCTGACAGCACTCTGCCTCCCGTCAAGGGGCTGGTGACATGCCCAACCTTTGCTGCAGAAATCGTGTGGGCTGGCAGCAGCAGGAGAGCTGACGGCAGCCAGGGACCAGGCTGCATCCTATCTGCTGAGTGTTATCAGCTTAATTACGGCAAATGTCTGTGTTTGTTTATAGGCTGAGACTTGGGGGTTTTTTCTTTCCCTTTCTGCTGCTTTTCTTTTCCCTTCCTCATCGCTGGCACCAGCTCCACTTCACTTCTAAATGTTTTTGCCCTGGATAATTCAGATTGCAATCTCTTGCTGGTTGTTTTTGTTGTGACCTCTTAATTTCCTGAACTTCTGACACATTATTTATTTATTGTTGACATGACAGAAAGAATAAAGCAACAGAGAAAACAACAGAGAATGATGCTGAAACTCCATTTGTCTCTTGGTCTTCCTCTTCAGCCCCTAGTGCTCTCTGCAAGGAGAACACTTGATGCCTTTCCTCCAGCCCAGTTTTTCTATTTGTATTTCCTTTCCATGACCTTGGAATTACTCAGCAGGCAGAACTGAGAAAAATAGCCAGAGTAACAAAAACCTCTTCTGCCTAACAATCTATTAGAAGAGGCCTAAAAATCTCTGTGAAGTAACATTGCAGATTTCTAGTATTTATTTGGTTTTAACAGGTTTTATAATCATTCATATTATATTAAAATGCAGGAGGGAGCAGAGAGGTTCTGATTTTTTTTTCAAAAAAAAAAAAGGAATCTTCAATTTCTTCTTTTTCTTCTTTCTCTTTTCTTGAACAGAAAGTCATCTAATTTTTCTAAATGCAGAAAGGCCAGCTTGTGTGAATCTCCAGTGAGGAACTGGGCACTGCTGTGATGAATTCCACTGTGGTCCTTTGAAAACCCCAGCTGCAGCGCTCAGCTCAGCGCTGCATGATTTGTCTTCGCCAGGGCTTTTATAAGATCTAATCTAAAGACATATGAGAAGATAAGAAGGGTGATTGATTGCAGTGTTATTACTAATAATACTTTATGTTAAATTGCACTTTTTTTTTCATCTGCCCTATGTCACGGTATGCTCCTGTTCATAAATTTTAAATCCATCTTTAAATTTCATGGAGAATTTTAAATAGTCTGGTTCAGTAGTAAAAATCTATTGAACAAAATTTAATCTGTTGTGATCTTTCAGGTATAACACACTCAGAATTGTTTCACGTGGTAACAAGGCTGTGCCACAGGAAAACTTACTTAGAATGTTCAGAAGCAGCAGAATCTTGGTGAGCACTGGCTACTTTAGTACTTAACTAAATCGATTAATTTCTAATTTAAATATCCTTCTGTGTCTTTACTTTTTTCCCTACTGATGTTAAAAATGTTACATTTGTACCTTACCTAGTTTTTCTAATCTAATATGGATTTATTCTTAAGCAGTTGTTATATGATAACTGATCAGCTAATTTCAAATTCTACTGAAGAAAGGCACATAAACAGGCATTAAAACCCCAGCTAACATTGTAGGATGGCAGTGAATATTGTAATGGTGGAAACATAAATTCAGTGTAACTTTATTGCAATTCTACAGGAATACTTCTTTCAAAACATTGCATCAATTTCCAAACCCATTTGTTATTCACTATATCAGAGGATAATGAAACCATTTAATACACTATAGCCTGTCATATGTACTTCTCTTGGTGCTTCATTTTAATTTAGTGGTACTTAGTAGACACTTAACAGATTGTCATTCTTAAATTTAATAGGCAAAATCTATCTTTATCTTGTTCTTTCCTATAGTTTAATATTAATCTTACTCTAAGATAAGTTTCTACCATTAAAACAAAAAAGGACTTCTTGAAAAAAAGTCTTGTCTAGCAGAGTTATCTATATCATGTGCTTGCTTGTTGGAAAAGGACTGAAAATTTAATAAATCTTCCAGCCTTCTGGAAAGGTATAGCTGGATAGAAGACAAAGTGAGATGGAAAAAAACTAAACCAAAGAAATGAGGCTATCAAGACCACCCTAAGACTGAGTTCAGATAATAACTGTTGGTAAAGAGAATAAGGTCAGAAAAGAATGGAATAAAATTGGTGGGTTGGACACCAAGACTCATTGGATGACAAACTAAATACAATATTGATGTTTCCACTCATTGCATCCTTGGAGCTTCCTGAGACGTGAGGCTTTTGCCTGAGGATTAGAAAGGTGAACTGAAAGCAAAAAGTTACATGTAAAAAGGAAACATGGAGATCACTAACATCTGTGCTTGGTGTGAAGCACTTTGGTGGTCCCTAGGTTGCCTTCTGCAGCACGTGGGAGATGCAGACACCTAAGCCTACATCCAGAGCAGCCACAGCTGGTCACCAGGAAACACCAGCTGCAGAACTGTAGTTTAAAGCCAGCTTTCTGCTCCAGGCATTTCTGTCCATACCAAATCTGTGGGCCTTTTACTCTGTGCCTAATGCTTGCTGCTAGGGTGCCTAATGTTTACAGCTAGAGAAAACCAGCTTCATGTTTAGGAGGCTTTGAAAATACAGGTGTTAACCCCGAGAGCATCCCAAATATCAGAGGGAGAGCTTTGGCCAGAGAATGAAATGTGTAAAGGGTAAAGAAGAATGTGTAAAGAAGGAAAACACCACTATTGCCACTGTCCTATCTCACCTCTTCACTACAAAAGAAGAACCATCTAGAACTGCACTTTGAAGATGTTAATTACTTTGAGATATTTTAAAAAGTTTCAGGGAGGTCAGCTGAAGATTTCCATAGAATGACTTGCATCCAGTCTCTGGTTGTGAAGGTTAAAACAGATCTGGGTGACAGCTGAGGTGAAACTCTTGACCCTTCTATAGCAAGATCTGAGGAACACAGGGAGAGAACCAGGGATGTGTGGATTGTCCCCAGGCCTTGGTGTGGCCATATGGTTCCTCGCCTGGGCTGGAGAGGGGACCTGCAGAGGGATCTCATGAGGGCACTTTCTGCAGGGAGTGGAGCATGAAACAGGTGGGGTCCTGCCATCTCTACTTCATGTGTTCTTTCTTTTTTGTCTCAGTTATTCTTTCTTATCTCTTTCGTCTTACCTTCTGTTCAGTGCAAGCTCAGATTAATTGACCAAGACTGCATCTTCTGCAACATTTCCATTAGCCTGTGACCAATGAGACAGCTCAAAGCAAAGCCCTCAACAGCTCAGTGCTACTACAAGTTTGCCAAATCTTGCAGTGGCTGATAAGAACGTGTGCCACGCTTGAGTTCCTCCAGCTGCTATCGTGAATTTTGAAATGAGTTTAGGAACGGTGGGGGAGTTCCAAGAGGCTGGGAAAAGCAAATGTTGTTCCAGTATTTAAAAGAGTAAAATGAGATGACCCTGGTAATTACATGTTTGTCAGACTGATGCTGGTCCTGGAATGGCTGATGGAGAATTCGATTAATAAAGGATTAACGGTAGAAATCTAATTAATGCCAATCAACGTGGGCTTAGGGAAAGCAGATCCTGTCAAAATTACTTTTTTTGTGAATGAGATTACAAATATGGTTGATAACCATAATAATGTTCATGTATCAGCCTTGTATAAAACATTTGACTTGGTACCACGTGACACTGATTAGAAAAATAGAGAGATAGGAAATAAGCAGTTCACATAAAATGGATTAAAAATTGGCTGACAGGGCTCAGACTAACTCTAATAAGTGATCTATATGAGTCATGTATTTCTTTTTCTCATGGACTACATTAATTTCTTATCCTTTTGTTATTTTAGGCATTTTATTTATGATTTCAGAGGAAAAAATGGTTGTTACTGAGCAAGTCTGCAAGAATCACCGACACAAAATTACATGAAGCACCAGATTAAGAAAGAGGCATCGTAGTGCAGCCATAAGTAAAACCACACCTTGGCAGAATTAGTCTTCACTGATGTCAGTCTTGGCTCTGGGAAACAGATATTCTAACCAAATCCTTAGGGGTCATGGTGGCTAACCATGCTGAACACGAGCCTCCAACTGGTAAGATTATGCTCCATGCACCTTTTCTTTTACTTTATTATGGATGACCACACCATGGTACTAATATAAATTACATTAATATATTAGCAAAACTCATGAGGACTGCATTCCACACTGGCTAATAAATGTCAGACCCCTGGCAGGGCTCCAGCTCAGGTTCCAGGCTCATAGTGCACTCCTAACTCTGCGCTCTGCCTCCATCTCTGCTCACAAGGTTCTGCCAAATCCCTTGTATCATGGTTTGTGATTGCTCAACCACTGGGAGAATGGTCTGAGCTAATATTCTGGGGAGAAGAGACAGATTTCTACTATGGGATCAGTGATGTACAGACCAGGAAAACTGAAATAGGAATTAAGGTTTTTTTCTACCCTACGGGGCACCAAAGCACATGATAGTGTCACATCTAGTTCTTGAATTCCAGATAGGAAGGAGGGGAGTAGTGACAGGACTGAAGAATGACTTATTAAAAGATTTGGGATAATTTGTCTTAATTAGATTAAACTCCTATAATCTCAGAATTGGAGGGGTAAAGCTGTTAGCCCAAATCCAGCATGTCCGTCGGTCCCATCTTTACTATGATTTATGGCGGCTGTAAATCCCTTGGTCTACCCTGCAAGTTGACACCAACCCTTATAGGAAGAGCGGGCTGCAAGATTCTTAACTTCATATTTGACGAGTGGAAGCTCCATAAAAAGACATATGTAGTTCTTAAAGCGAAAAAGTTTGGACCATCATGCAGGAAATCATTAAAGTTTTAATCGCTGACTGTGAACGGGGAACGCAGATATAAGAACTACATTCTTCTAGTTTAGTAGTGGTTAGGACTTTAAATCACTTCAGGAATATCATCAGCACCTGTAGTTAAGGTGATTAACTGTTGGGGAATAGGTTGTGGTTGATTCCCTGTCAAGCTCGAGACTACAGGTTTTGCTGGATGATCTGCTCTAGTTCTCTCAAGAATTAATTCAGGAGAGGCTCATGGTCTGTGTTAGGCAAAGCGCAGCAAGCGCCCTCCAGCCCTTCAATCTGGGTCTGAAGTCCGGTTGCAGAAGAAAATCCATACCAATTAGAGAAGCTGTATTTGTGATGTGTCCTGTTTATTGGTTTCACTGAGGTTTTAGGAGCTTGGATTTGTATTTGCTGTGTTTATATTTACTGTTCTCATCTGTAGCCTTGAATTCTTTTATCTCCGAGATTTAAGTGCAGTAGCAGACAGTTCCAGAACATCTTAACTATCTTCACATTTCCTCCAACCCAGCAATTCTTAGCCTGCATTCTAAAAAAAAAAGAAAAAAGAAAGAAAAAAGAAGTACCAAATGGAGAGTTGTCTTAACAAATACCGCTTGAGCCTGAGATAAAGGAGATAAGGCTTTGGACACCTGAAGTGTAGACCAATTAACTAACACTTTTATATTCATATGTTCTAATACAACATTTCTTCAGCCTTTTAATAATCCTTAGACATATGTTTGAGTTGGTTATTGCAATGAGATTAAGCCTGAGGTCCTTGAAACCCTCAATGATCTTTTACTTTTTATTAGACAGTATTGTGTTTTAATAATGTTAAAACCTATTAATTCAGTGAAATAAATTTACTTAGAAATAAATACAACTGAGCTGTCACTTATCCTTTACCTGCAAGACAGGAAATTAAAGCTGACTTTCCAGCGGATCTTACAGTAATGCTGGAGCTTTTCTGAAACTTTGGTCAAGAATATCATAGAGGCAGGTTAACTTTCTCTCAAGGATTTCTCTCTAGGATTATATTGAATTATTCCATAGTAAAATATAAATTAATGAAAGTATAAGATGGAAATCTGGCCTTGCTATTTTACTACAGCTTTGTTATGTTCTGCTATATTTCACTCCCCGTCCAGTGGGGCAGCAGGTGTAAGAAGAACCTAGAAAATCTTGAAACTTGCAGAGGTGTTAAATGTCTAGTTTTTGCAGAAATCCTATAGCCACTGACTCTCCTTCCACAATGTCCTCTGCTTCTTGGCTACATGACATCTAGCTCTTAAGCAAGACTCTTCATCAACAAGTAGTCACAAGGTTCTTGATAAAAGAATTGATTCCAAAGTATTTTATATTAACATTGCAATTCAAATTTAACAGAACAGAAGTATGTGTATAACGAGACAACTTTTGATGTTGTTTAAGGGTTTGAGGGATCAAGTAGAAAAGCTCTAGCATAAGATCAGTGAAACATATAGGAAATGGAAGTTTGGGCTTTGCACGACGACTTTGAAACACTGTATCTCTCCTGAGTGTGGCTGATACTGGAGGAAAAGAATTTAAAAGAACGTGTTTCAGGTGATAAAATCCACATACCAGACCGCAAATTTTGAAAACTGCCTGTTTTCATTACTCACATTATGATTCCCAAAACACCATTTTTCTGGGTGCTTTAATTATTTTCTCCATCAACTCTACTAAAGGTTCATTTGAGGCTTGTGAACATAAGAAGCTTTTTTTAATAAAAAAGAAAATAATCAGAGAGCAAGATTGTTTTGCAGGACTGATTCTCTCAGGTATTTCAAACACCAGCGATAAACTCTACAAGTCCATCTGCAGCAAATGTGAATTTAGACTGAGTCCAGGATAAGCACTAAACCCATCTGGAATTTGCTATAAAAACTGACAGTTGACTGAAACGAAGGTTGAACTCTCCTTTCACAACATCCTGTGTGTGAGCATCGATACCCCTTTAAATGGGAGTGCCCGATGGGACATAAGCTATGCTTCCTACTGGAAAAGCCGCACTTGGAACATGCCAGCACTTCCGTAGCATCCGATTAGAGAGTGGCCATCATCCCTCCCTGTGAATACGTTCAGATTGTGTTGGAGCAGAGTCGTGCAATCCCCCTTGACTTCAATAGAAGTTGCATGACTGAAATTAATGTCAATAGGGGATATGCAAAGACATCGAGGGGAGAATAGACTTCATAGTGTGCTAATTAAAAAATATTCCCCTATTGTACCTTTCCCTAGAACCCCACTCTTATAACCAATTTACTCTTCAGAACTGATTAGCATACTAATAGCATTCCCTCCAGTTTCACAAATAGGACTCCAGTTGAGAATATCCATTAAATGTAAAGTTATATAAGCTGTGAGGTGCAATACGGGAAGTAGAACTTGTTAAAGGCTTCCCTTAGTATGACTTTACTTTGTTATAGCTTTCTGCTTTTCAGCTTTAGTTTTGAATGCTCACATAATAATACTTTCCAGATTAGGAGTGTTCAGTTCAATAACTGAGGAGGCACACCAAAGACATCTTCCGTCATACACGTCCTTCCTAAATTCAGTTTTAAGTTTCTTTTAGACCTTTCTTTGTTTCTTTGTTTGATTCCCCTTTCCTCTTTCTCATTTTTGTTTTGAAGTCTTCCCCTTTGCTTCTCTCTATGTTAACTTTGCTTTTTCTTAGTTTCTCAAGATATAGAAGTGTCTATGTCCCCATCCCTTACAAGCAGCTGCACTCTTTCTTTTGGCTCAGCAGGTCTCAGCATGGATGCAGTCTTGGAAGTGTTTTCAACTAAGCACTGAGAAATAAATTTTGAAAAAAGAGTAGGGCTGTGTGAAATTTCCTGCTCAGTGCTGCTTCCCAGGGAATCCCTATGTTTTCCAGTTGTTTTCCGTACAAAACAAGTACTGTTCATGAGGCATAAACTTTAATTTAAAAGGAAAAAAACAAAACAAAACAAAATGCCATTAACAGACCTCTGACATAATTTGGCTCCAAACAATAAATATTTTGATAGGGATGCTCTCCAATAACTTTCATGCTACAGTTTTCCTGCATCCTAATATTTTCCTCTATGGCTCAGCTGAGATATCAATAGCTTCAGGATTTCGCTCCACTTAGGAGCAGGGCTGAGAAAGTAGCTGTGCCGCAAGAACAGGCATCTCTTGTGGAGGTTGTAGATGAGGCACTTGGTCACACTCCGTTTTTCAAGTCACCAGGCTGATCGCAAGAAGGTGAAACACTCAACGTAAGTATCTCCCTGGCAGGTCAAGCCATTCTGTCTTTGACAGCGCACCTCCAAGAGTCCAGACATTATCAAAGCATTGGCACACACAAGTGGAAAAGCAAAAATTGGTAGTAAAAAGTGAAAAATATATCTTGAGGGAGCATCACAATCTCTGAGAGCAAAGCAGAATGGGACCACGTGGATAATGTCTCTGTGATAAGCTTCTAAAATCCTTGCTGGAGAATGATCTGATCTTTTTGCATCAGCTACTGTGATAGCTCTCCCTAGCAAATCCGTGGCTGTGAAAGTGCTTAAAGAGGAGCTGGATGTGAAGAGCCAAGGCTAAACGAGAAAACCACTTCTGTTTTTTCACGTATAAGCCAGCTAGGTAAGACAGGACTGTCCCTTGACAAGTTGAGGAACTGTTTTTAAGCCAAACCATGAAGAATAAATCGGGGATGATTAAAAAGCCTAACCTTCAGAAAGTAAGACAATATTTCCTTCCTTCAGGCATAAGGTAAAGGGAATCTATATTTAAAAATATCTACTATGCAAAGAGATATTTTGGTTAAATGGATTTCAATTGTTCTAACTGAGGCAAGGGCTGCAACTTCCTTTGACAAGGACAGTGGAGGCATGCCTAGCTAAGGCAGAAATATTTGTAGGGACCATCTAATAACCATCTCACTGATGTGATGGCAATATCCTATTATTTGTAGTGAATAACGGTGTCAAAATACCTGCTTGCTGAATTGGATAAATAACAATGGCACACAGAATTTAAAATCAACTCAAGTTTGAAAATTCTTTTTTCTGCCAAGGTCCCAGACTCTTATAATCCCTTCCTCTTGATGCAGCACTGCTTTGAGAAACCTATGCTTTTTGCCATGGGGGCTAATATAGAAATAATCTACCTGTAATTAAAAAAGATAGATATCTTCCAGCTCAAAGATTACAGCTCATTACTTTCCTTGGTCTCATGTGAAAAGCAGGCTCATCTATCTTGTCAAAAAATGTAATCCAGGAGCCTTGCCCATTTGAAAAGCATAAAGGTTTTACAGAAGGACACGCTTGTGTTTGATGTGGAGAGAGGAAGAGAAGTTATAGCCTTCAATATGCTGCAACGTTACGAGCAGCCGGCCATGGCTCGGCTCAGACAGATGGGAAGGAAGCAGATGACTGTGATCCCTTTGTCATTAGTCAATCCGTGTTGTTCTGCAGAATATTTTAATATCTGACATGATTCGTTCTGACTTCAATGCAACTAAAAGTAGCAGCTGAAGAGAATTCGGGATTAGGTGTCTGAGCAGCTGCTGTGTCCTTTGCTGTGCTAACACCTCGATCCAAGGAGCCATGAGTAGAGCAAGGGATGGGGAGGATCTTTCTCCTTGGAAAACAGGTGGCACAACAGCCCTTGTTGACTATCCTGTGAATGGAAGCAGGAACAACATGTCGTTTTGCTGAGATAGCCTGGAAGAGTTCACCATGTGCATCTTGTGTTTAAGGGGTGCTATAATGAGTAACCCAAATCGCTTCAGCATCTCACAAAATTGCATCATAGTGCAATTTCTAGCAAGGCAGGCAGACAGTTCATTCTGAAAGGTACCCAACGCTTCCAGTTACCCAACACTTCCCAAAAGTACAGAACTGTCATTGATGGATTATTGAGAAGTTTAAAATATGAAATTCCAAACCAGAGATGGCTAGTGAATACTTCGGTGCACACTGTATTATACAATCTGTGGGTTAACTGTTGTTTCTAAACCAAACATCCACAAACTACTTGACATGTGCTTCATCCAGTGTGCACAGACCCATTTAAAACTAATAAACTAATAAAATAAAATAAAATAAAATACCCCACACATGNAAAACTCTGATATGTTACTCCTATATGCCAGTTTTCTCCCCACCCTTGCTGTGCTCTACTGACACATCGCACTGTGCTTACTGTGCTTTGCATAATTAGAGCCATTTGAACCTTTTTTGAGCATCTTTAGCAAAGCAGAATATATGTGAAAATAAAGCAAGTAGTGCTAAGGGAAGAATGGTTCCACATGAGATGCCCAAGAATTATATCCCTGTTAAGGTCTTGTGTAAGCTAGGGCAAAAGGTTGCAGTAGAATATGTGAAGCAAACCTACTGGAAACGTCTCCTGGGCACGAGGTACTTTAACACGAAGAGTTTAACACACATAAAAAGCTGTGTGCTCCTTAAACTGTTAGCAGTCTTTAAATCTTGGGCCAGAGAGTGCCTGAGCGATCAATTCTTAAGCACAAGGCTTGCTGTTCTCTAATGTGGGAGTGCAGGAAGTGTGGTCAAATGCAGATCCCCCTCCTTTCAGCAAGGGCAGGCAGTGGCAAGGTTTCCTTTAATTTTTGATCCAATGGTATCTGTTCTCCGTTTGGCAGAACACTGAGGGATGCGATTTAAAAGGAATTAGAAAAATGAAAGTCTTAGGGAAACAGATCTGTTATTAAGGTCTGTTTATAAGTAATGAAAAGGGATGAAGTGACCAGACACTGAGTGAGCAGCATCACTGAGCTAAGGATGATAAAGGAATTTCCACAAAAATCTTAGTGAGTTTCCTGAAATATGCTATATTTAAGTGCATTTCACTTCCCTAAGTAACTGTTAACCTATTAACCTTTTAACCATTAACCCTATAAATAACTGTTCCATGAGAAGATGAAGTGAAAATGAGGGCTTTAAAATCTCCTACATTTTTAGCCCAGTGTTTAGTAGTTGCTTGTATCTTCAACAATTACGGCTGATTTTCATATTAAGATGAAGCTGTAAAGAACAACCCTTGCAGTGGAAAACATGGATATAGACTATATAATGAAACGCAACATACAGAATGTAGGTAAAATTATGAAGACTGAAGCTGGTACATTGTGGGAAGTGAGAGTGGAAACTCGCATTGTTGTTTCACCTAATGATGACATCTTTGCTGTGGAGCTGTAAAGTCATACTAACATCAGTATTTTGATCATCTTAATCCTAACCAACTACCCAATCCAAAACTTTTTAATTCAGTAAAAGGCTTTCCATCAGCATCAACTTTCAATCTAGAATGAAAAGGCCCAGGATGGGAGTTTGAAATGCAGCCAGTTAGACTTCCTAATTTGTTCTCATGCCAAGTCAAAACATATTTTTAGGAGAGAAAAAAAGGCTCAAATGCTGTTTTCAAATCTATTTTATCCTTTATACTTCAAAAAGGTTCAATTATATGTCCATTATGGTAGTAAACAATATGCCATTTCATCTATTGAGAAGTTGATATATTTCATATGTTACCTCTTGCCAATAATCAGAAGAACTGCATGTTTATTTGTTGCTTAATTATTTTTTTAGAAATTAACATAAAATAATTAGTGTCGCTCCTTCACACCAAGTAAAACATTATATGTGCCAAGGTATTTCTGATTTGTACTCTAATTAGAGAAATGTTGACTTGAACAAGAAGATAAACAAGCAATGTACCAAGCAGAGGAGCAGCTGTTATCAATGTCCTGTTTTCAAATAGATGGGGAAGCACAAGGTACCGGTGAGGTGATTGCAGTAAGTGGTTGCAAAAGCACCAAGGCTTTGGAGTTTTGTTGGCAGTGGGGGAAAGGAGAACTTTCTGGAAGATTCAATGCAATTTTGTGGGTATTTATGTACAGATCATCCTAGGCTTGAGGAAGATCACTGGAGAAGGTATGCAATATTGGCTGGGAAATACTGTGCCTTGGCAGCTGCTCTCCTCCTCAGTCCCTGTTTATGAATTAACAGTGGAGTCTTTTTTGGGGAGTGGAGGGAATATGAACTAATGATTCAACATAATGTGAAAGAACCCTTACTGTTGCATAAACCATTTGTATTAAGTTTGGAATATGTGCAACTTGTTTGGCAGCAAGCACAGCAACACAGGATCCAGCAGCTCCACATCAGCTGGTGAGTCCCAGCTGCGGACAGGAAATGGAATGCTGCTTGAGGTACTCTGAGTACCTCAAAAGCAAATCTTTGTACTCGTTATAAATGCCTTATGCCTTAAAGCATATGTTATGAATCTTGTGTAAGAGTGTACATACGGTCTTTAAACATTGGTAGTCTGCAGATCTATGGAAATAATGAAGAGTTGTGCAGAGATTCTTCATGCCTTTTCCATAAAGGCAGGGATATATGTGCTCGTGCAAATATTGTGGTTGAGCAAAGCTTGTTTATTTGCAATCATTTCTAAATCAAGGTTTATCTAGTACAATAATCTGGCAGAGGTTTGCTAATTCACACTAGAAGGGTTTCTGCACTTCCCATAACACTGAAACAAACAAAAGGGGAACTTAAGTTGTCTTTAATTTATTATGTCTTTAAAGATCTTCTCATGTTTTTGATTAAACATGAGAAGAAAAAATTATTCAGCCACGATTTGCTGCATTCATGAAGGTTATGTCCTGCTTCCACAGAATATAATGACTGTCTGCCCTAGTTATAAATTTTCTCCTCTTTTTTTTTTTTTCCTAATAATATTTGATTCACCATTCAGAATCCCAGACAGTTCATTTGCTTTTCCACCTTTACATTTGAAAATACAAATTATGCATATTTGAACCAGCTAATTGTTAATTTCCTTAGCGTATCCCATCCCCTCTCTGTCTTTTGTGAATTTGATTATTACTGATCAAATAGGTACAAGGTAGATGAAGAAATAAAAAGTTGGCTCCTTCTCTTTTGAGGACTCCCTTTGGATGCTCACAATCTTGAATATGTTTTTGTTTGCATTTAAGGGGAAAAGCAAGTGAGTTTTCTGGGTACCTGGCATGGATCTGGCTTGTTTCTATTTTTTTTGCACTTTCAGAATGTCCAAACTATTTGTCAAGTTTATGGAAGAGAGAGGAAATGGTGGCTATTTCAATAGTGCACTGAGTCCATCCCTCACCAAATAATAAAATATACCTGTGAATATAACCAGAGCTGAAGATTTGCAAGGAAATACTCCATATTGTCTATCCAGTTGATTATACTTTCAGACAGTATCCTAGTTATGCAAGTTAGTTTATTAACCTGTTAGAATATGTAAATAGCTTAGACTAATACATACTTTTTATATCATTATAGATCAAAAAAGTTTCTTTTTTTTGAGAGGGATGCTAGTAGAGGTAAGTGGCACTCCTAGCAGGATATTAGGTGTGAAAGACAAAATTCAACCAAATGAAAAATGTCAAAATTCTATTAACAACATCTGACATCAATCTGATTGAAGCCATAGTCTGTACTAGAGCAGATGCTATTATTTTTCAAGATGCAATTAATGTTTCACTATTTTTTTTTTGTATAGGCATAAAAGTGAAGGCTGTATTCTCTAAGATTTACTTAATTTCATTTTTCCCCTGCGTCTTTTATTCTTGGAGTTGGCTGCTTTTGTATTTCAGTGTACAATTTTGAGGCAAACAAAGTGTATAAACTGCATATGGAAGCAGTGATAAAAACCAAGCATGCTGTTTGCAGAGAATAATCCCTGCTGAATTATCGCTATATACCTTTGATTAGAAAGGCAGACTCTGCTGGGATGAAATGTGTGGCAAGTGCTGTGATGGTGCATGGAGGGATGAGGATACGTGTGACACCTTTCAGACTTCTTTCCCAGTTCAGTATATTGAAGTGCGAGATCATATCACTGCACCTCAAAATAGCGAGTCTTTATATGAAGAAAGCAAAATCGGTGATTAGGGACTATTTTGGACCAGACTGTGGATGGCTGAAAAGGCAGAAATGACTTAAGCACCTTCTGCTCTTCCCTCTACAACCTCCTCCTCCCACTCCTGCCTCTTGCCTCAGTTCTCTTCCTAATTGTTAAATAGGAATAATTTATTTTTTAAAGTAGCCAAGCAATTTGCAAGGTGTTTGTTTGGGGTTGGCTTGATTCTCTTTGGTAGGGCTGCCAAAGCAGAGGGAAAAAAAATAAAAGGTTGTTTTGCCTACTGGCAGTTGGAGAGTTTAGCCAAAACCAGGCACCACTTCAGTAAGGAGAGAAAGATTTTTATTTGGGTTTTTTTTTTTGTTGCTTTTTTTAATTCATTAATCTTCCTTCCCACTGCACAAGCCCTGAGTGCAAATTTGTTTTATTGGCCGTTTCACAGCTGTTGATTAAAATAGTTCATTACAAAACTGCAAATGTGCTTATTTGGAGGAATTTCACACAAAAGAATAGTCCGGTTCTCCTCCAAGTCAAATCCTGACAATAGAAAGGGAATTAAAAATGACTCAGTGGTCAATTAAAATAATACATATGCAAAGTTTTTTCCAATTTAAAGACGGGGGAAGGAAGCAAGCGGCAAAAAGTGGTTAAAAGGTTAATTAAAGGTCAAGTCGCATCTCATAAAACATCAAGCACAGAAAAATGTGACCAAAAGCCTACAGAATAAAGGAAAAGAATTGTATAAAATTGATGATAAAGAAAAAAAAAAAGTAGACAAAGAGAAGAAGCTTGCAGTAGATATTAATATGAATAATAAAACATGTTTCAAATGCATGTGGAAGAAGAACCTAATAAAGTAGAAAGCCAGGCCTCCAGGAGACAGCAAAACAAATTTATTGACTGAGGAAGCAGCCCTTGATAAATAATTAAAGAAATTATTTGCTTCATTGTTCTCTGGGGAGCTCAAGGGACAGATGCTGGCAGCAGCTATATATCTTCATGGCTGCTGAAGGCAGTGTGTCACCAAGGGCTTACAGCAGCCGTAGGGTGGAAGCAATGGAGTTGCAGGCAAGCACGACTCCTTGCACCACTTGTGTGAGAATGGAATGAAGGACACAGAGGAAAAAAAGAGGGAATGGGAGATGTATGTACATAAACTGAGGCTTTTTTTTACTAGACTTCTGGCTCTGGCACTCAAACGTGGGCATTTATTTATTTATTTATTTATTTCATACAGTCCAAGCCATTAAGTTAGACAAGTCAATTGAAACTTATGTCTTGGAGGAAAAAAAAATATCCTTTCTTCATTTGTGTGAGCTAACAAGCAGAAACATGAAAAATAAAATCCTTGAGGACTGATGCAGCTAGTAGTTTTTGTCTGAATTAATAGCTTGGGGTAAATGCAAGGATCCTTCATAGCCTTTCTTGACCTGCTAACTTTGAATTAAACTACATTTTCCTGTCACTGTGATTTAACTTTCTGTTCGTTGCCTCATGATTTAAGAATATACCTTTTCCCTGATGAAATGAGAGGAACTTGGGTTTCAGCTCAGTTGCTTAACAAGTTGATAGCAAAGTCTACACTATACTGACTTTTCTTACTTTTTGGAAAGTACTTGTTAAAAGACAATCTATTATATTCTAGTCTAAAAAGCCTCTGAAAGACAGGAAATAATGTGCCGCTCGCAGAACTGGGTTTTTGAGATGTATTGAATTTGCTGTGTAAATGCACAGCCTTATTAGCTCCAAAAGAGAAATAGAAGGAGAGGGATTTTCATTGACAAATGATATCTTGGGTCATGAGTCAAGGATGCCTCTAAGAACATATCAAACTTGAAGCGCATGAGTTGTTCTTGGGAAGAAATATTATACTTCTGTGAAAAGAAACCTCATTGTCCGCACGTCAGTCTGCAGAAAGACATGGAACTGGCACAGGAGGAAGAGATAAATATAAGGAAAGGGTAAAGAGTTTATTCTGTATTAAAATCTCAGGCTCTTCCTCTGCTATTCAACCCTGCCTCCTCCTGGATCTCCTTTCTCTCAAAATCCATTTGAGCTACCACAGTTGTACCCGATGGGGAAAACTATGGTATTAGGCACTCAAGCTCAGCCATGCTCAAGCAGCAACGAAGAGGACATACAAGGGTTTATGTGTCACCCAGTATCTGTGCTCATCTGTCCACACTTATACACAGAGAGAATGCATAAATTCCATGTGGTCCAGAGAAACAGTTTTCACTACTGAAGGGCGAGCGCACAACTCCTGAGTGGTGGAGCAGAGCGCTGAGATGAGCCAGGCATGTGTGATTGTCCCCAGCAGTGGAAAATAAGTTGATTCTGAACCTTTCACTGTGTCCACTGTATTTTCCGCTTCATCTATCTGACTGTTTATATTTCATCTAACAATGGGGATGTTCACCTCTCCGGGACCGTGCAACAGGCCTTGAGCTCTGGATCATGTGAAAGTATGGTCACCTGTAAGCAAACTCTTCTGCTGCCCCAGATGTTCCACCAGCTCCAGGGAATCATCAGGAGGATTTTATTCTCCACTTTACATGCGAAGGCTGTGCTTTGTGTTACTTCTTCAGTTGGAAAAGTGAAGCCGGTGACCCAGGGCCGGGAAGCACAAATGGAGACAAGAGCTGGTGTCATCCAAACAGAGCAGTGTGATAGGCTGATGTGGGAGAAGTCTAATTGGTAGCACACGTTGCAATCCTGCCAATCTTCAGGGTTAGGGGAGACTGAGGGGTGACCTTATTAACATTTATAAATATGTAAAGGGTGAGTGTCAGGAGGATGGAGCCAGGCTCTTCTCAGTAACATCCAATGATAGGACAAGGGGTAATGGATGCAAGCTGAAACATAGGAGATTGCAGTTAAGTATGAGGAAAAATTTCTTCACAGTGAGAGTGACTGAACACTGGAAGGGGCTGCCCAGGGAGGTTGTGGAGTCTCCTTCTGTGGAGACATTCAAAACTCACCTGGACGCATTCCTGAGTGATCTGATCTAGGTGTTCCTGCTCCGGCAGGGGGATTGGACTAGATGATCTTTCAAGGTCCCTTCCAATCCCTGATATTCTGTGATTCTGTGAACATAATATGTAGTGTAAAAGAGCCTTGCTGGACTGTGCTGTAACATCGGTGATACTGAAAATACACTATAAACTTCACTGAAGACCAACTGGAACATGAACTACTGTCTTGTCTTTAAAGGATGCACTATCTCAGCACCTCCTTTCAGTTCTCTGTGAGATGAAAGACATGCAGGTCTTCAGAAAGGCCCTTTGTCACAGGAAGATGGCAAGGTAGAGGAGAGAGTCAAGCCCTGGATATTTTGCCTGGAGCAAACAAGGTTGAACAGGATAAAACTCTGCCAGGAGCACGCCAATGAAATGGTCCGCAATGATAAAGAAATGAAGAATATCAGTGTTGGCTTTTGTGAAAGCAATTGTGCAATGGGAATGCTTGGAACCTTGTAGAAGTTGCCAGCCTCAGGAGCTCCCTGAGGTGGAGAATCTTCCATCCCACTTCCACATCTCACTCAACGTTCCCCTGTAATCAAGGGAGCAAAAACTCTTCAGGACCCTAATGATCCCAGAGGATCCCTTCTCCTTCTCATTCACTTCTTGCCAATGGAACCAGGTGAGTTAAACTTGCCTCCTCCCTTTGCTGTTCCGTTTCATTTTCTTCTCACTTGTGTCTAATCCAACTCAATATCTACTATTCGATTTTAACAAGACTGAATAATGTTTCCTTTAAAAAAGTTGTTTTCTTCCACAGCGCTTCTTTACAAGATCTGAATTATTTGATCTCTTGCTTTTGTCCCTTTTGGTTGTTTCAGCTTCTTCCTTCTTCTGTTTTGATACCAGACCAAAAAAAAAAATATCTCAACGTACAAAGCATACAAATGCTTTTTTTAAAAAAAAAACCACTTTTTCCATTAGTGCCTAACCCTGGACATTGCAGCTTTCCCCTCCTGCTCCTGTTAAGTGTTGAAATGTCCCCTGAAAAATCACAAGTATGAATAAGCTGTAGGGCTACTTCTGAGGCATTTTTTTAAAACTCGTGAGCTGTGGGCCCCGAAAAACTGTAAACATCTGTATTGAAACTTGTAATTCACCATTCTGCTTTAAAACTGCTGAAAGTCAGAGAGGATTTTATTTTTTTTTTTCTGTAGATATTTGGGAGAATTTTCCACTCTGTCACTGAGCTGTTCAGCTACTCCAGTGATGAGCTCAGTAGGAAAAAAAGCTCTGCAGCTAGATAGATGAGATGGAAATGTTGGCATCATTGCACTGTATTAAACAAGCTCTATGATTACACTCGCTAGAGTTCCTCTTTGAATGTAATGGAAAACTTTATATTGATGGAATGCCTGATTAATAGGGATTTATAACAGAAGCTCTGTTAATGTGGAAAGCATATAAATCTCATATATCTGTAGCTATTGCCTGTCTTTACTAGATTTCTTTTTCACTTGGTTCAGGATTTAACTCTAGCAGGAAACAACGTTTGTGGACAAAATCCAATGGGCGTACCTGGAATGCAGCACTGCAATTTGGAACTTTGTTAAATAGTTACTTTAAAAGCCCTTCAGATTAATTGCACCTGCAGGAAAAAAAAAAAAACTGATTAAAACACGTTTATTTTCAGCTTCGGGAGGCTTCAGATTTAGCAGTTTTGCTAATAGGTTACGGTGATAAAGGGTTTCCTCCTGCCATTAATGCAGTATCCTGTCTCAACCTGAGTCTCTAAAGCCAGCACAGGATGTGGCACAAAAGTTGTTCAAATCCTGAAGTCTTTTACATGCTTTTTTTTCCTCCTCCTGCAGCTTTTGGTATTGTAAATGCATCTACATATTTACGCTGGTGTAAAACTGGTCTAAGATGGTAGAAACTCAGACTGTTATTTTGTGTCTGGCTGCCTCCAGTTTTTCGTTTCTTTCTCTCCTCCTGGCCCTGGGAACAGCACTGGGATAGACCTGGGACCAGCTTGGACAGGGAGACCTCCCTGTCCTCAGCTTCCAAACAAGCAAAGGTTGCGTAGCACCGGCACTTCTTTACTTTGGGCAAATGGATGTTAGAGGCTTCAGATTTCATTTACCTGCTAACCTAGTACTTGCACCAAAGGTACTTGGTTACATAGACAGTAAATTCACCAGCCAGTATACATGAGCTATTTCATTTACCAGCCTTTTCTGCTTTCCAAATCTTAGATTCCATCTGCTTTTATAAGGCTCACAGGAGCATCCCTGCTTCGTGCCAGATGAGGGTCAGCTCCATACATATCTGAAAATATTGCTGATAGAATTCAAATGCAAAAAAAAAAATCAAACCCAAATTAATCAAGTTTTCAATTTTCAATTAATTACATATTTTATTGATAGGAACAGAAGAAATCCTCACTCCTGCTAAAGCTTTGCAGTCTGGCATATTGGGGTATTGATCAAAGTTGCTGAGAGAAATGGTTTCCTTTGTGGGAGATTGCCTGAATAAAGATTTCAGTACTGGGCTCTCCAGCACTTAAAATGTTTCATTACTCAAGATCCTGGAGTATGAAGATTCTTTCAGCGGATGTGTTTTGCACTGAAATGTAATTGAAACATATATCCTGGGCAAGGGATGCCTTAGACTGTGCTGAAATAAATACATTACATGGTAGACAGAGTTCATATTGAAATAGGTAAATGGCTTGCCTACTAAAACATGACATATTAAATCAGGTACATCACTGTAGAAGCCAGAGTTCTAGGCAGTGCATTGCCATAAATTTGGTTTAAAAAGACAATTTTGCACTGCAATATTTAAAGCTGAACTCTTACATCCATCAGACACAATGCTTGGGGCACAAGAAGACAGTATTGTCAAAGTAGAATCCTTCTAAATTAACATGTTCCTTGATTAGGGCTTGGTTCTATGTCACTTAAGTCAGACGTCTTTGTGTGAGAAGGACATGAGTGTACTTGCAGGGTAAGAGGAAAGAGGTGTGATGTGGAAAAGAAGGCAAGAAGGAAACATGCTCTTGATCATGAACTGAGTTTCATTCATGACAATATCTATAAATTGTATTTTGGCTTTTAGGATAGTTCTTAGAAACCTCAGTTTAGTCTATTTTTCTTTTTGCGCAAGTTTGTGCATAGCAGGGGGGGGAGAGAAGGTGGGACAATTATCCCAAATATAAAATGCTTTTGGAGTTAATATAGACACAAAAGAGAAGGTGCTATTTTAAAAATTCAGCTCTCATCTTTAGCTCAAATGCTGATGCTTTAAATTCTTCCAGTACAAATCCGCAGTCATTTTTCTTGCTCTAGTTTAAGAGAGTATATATAAGTGTCTAAATTAATACCCATTATTTCTTTTAAGTAGTACTTAAGCAAGGTTGAGAGCAGGCTGTGGCAAACACTTGATTAAAATGGGTGTCTCCATGTCAGTCAAAGTTAGTGTGTTTGCAAAGAGATGAAGCAGCACGCTGATTTATTCACGTATATATCACAACAATCTTTTTTTTTTTTTCCTTTTCTTTTTCCATTACTAGATAGTGGTGCAGTGCAATATTTTGTATGTCAAAATAAGAAAATGTTCTATCCACATTCCCTTCCCCGGGGTTTGAATTTGCCTGTCAACCCACCAGAAGACAGAGCTGATAATGGCAAAGACACAGCAGAATTCCCTTCCCTGAAAATCACTACATGTGAATTCATCATCAGAACAGCCCTCCCAATACCTGCAGGTTGGGACCCCAGTCCCCTGTGGTATTTAGCTGCCTGTCTTTGACTTAAAGTTCCACCTTTGTTTCACTGGTCTCACACATTTAAAAGGAAAAAAAAAAAAAAGGTAGCATTCTTTGCTTGCATTGAAATGCAGCCCCTGGAACTTCAAGCACAGCTGATTTTTATCTGGGCTCCTTGAGAAAAAGAAGAAAAGAAAAAAAAAAAGAAGAGGTGGTGTTTTTTCTTTATAGCTGTTCTTTTCCCCCTCCTCTTTGGCTTTGGAACATGAATGATGTCCCAGCTGGATGAGCAAGGCAGCTAGGTCAGTTGGACCATTGATCCCTGCTCTCCTTGGCTGTGACTCCTGCAGCGCCGCCTCGGTTCTTGCTCTCCAGGCCTTGCAGGGTGAGACTGCATGCTGTCAGGCTGGTATTACTTCTCCTCAATCCCAGGCAAGAACATTTCATTATAATTTAAGACTTTATTTGAAAAAGGTTATTATAGTTTACTTGGCTTGAGCATAAGCGAAGCCACCATAAATCCTGAGGCAGATGGTAGACCGCTGTAGAGAAGTGTTCGGAGACCCTTACCAGGAAAGGTATTCCAGTGCTTTTCCGTGTCCAATGAATCACAGCAACTGGAAGCTGGGTTTGTGATTGACCCAAAGTTTTGTAACTAGCTTCTCCCAGCTGTTTGCCTGGGTCCTGCATGATAAGATAGATGCCAGTTGCTGTGGAGAGAAATTAATGGTACTTGAAGAAAGCATCTGAATCATGAAAGCCAGCATTTGGTTCTGTTATTTATGTCCCCGAGTGGGAGCTATTTGCCCTGGAGCTCTGCAGGTGGGGCTCAGTATCACCTCTCCACCAGAGAGGTGGTGGAGTCTCCATCTCTCGAGACATTCGAAACCCTCCTGGACACATTTCTTTGCAACCTGCTACAGGTGGGCCTGCTTTGCCAGGGGGGTTAGAGTAGATGATCTCCAGAGGTCCCTTCCAGACCCATATTATTCTGTGAACAGGGAACAGTGAGTCAAGAGGAGCACCTTCTCTCACCCTCTCATGCATTTGGACAGCCTGTCTTTACCACCCAAAGAGGTAGGCTACTGGAGTTAAAAGGCAAGAGGGATTTAACGTGGTGAGAAGGACTGCTGATGGCAGCCCCACAATAGTGACTAAGTGCTGCAGCATCCATCCAAATAATTGCAGAGTTCCCAAAGAGCTGTAATTAATAAAGATGATGAGTCAACACGAATCCTTTATATTTCATCTTTCTTTCCACATGCCCACAAGGATGACATAGTGAACCATTAAATAATATCCATATCCCAGGACAGATTTGCTATTGGGGCATATTATCATAGCTCCACCGTAAATATTGGTTCTGTGTCAGCAGGAACTTCTTATGCCACCTTACAGGCTCACATTTCTCACACCCATCTAAGAGCAGGCTCTATTTCAGTGATGAGTGAGGAAAATGTGATGGTAAACAAGTCTTTGATCTAGCAGGGAGAAAAAAAAAAAAGGATATTAAAAAGATTTGGCTCAAGTGAGGCTAATTCAAATTTGAAATGAACATTTCTAGCCATTAAAATAACTTATCTGGGAATTAAATGGACTTTCTGCTCTGTGATACCCTTCAATCAGAAGCAGTCGGTTTAAGGAAGTAAAGCCAAAGAGGATGAGCTTGAGGACCAAATTACCGAGTGAGGCTGTTCAGCCCATGTTACAGACATGTGACAGACAGGGATTATAGTGATTTGATCTAAAAATCAGGGGGAGTTATTATACTCATGTCTACTCCCTAGTTCAGAAATTAGATTTGGAGGTGTTCAAATACTGTTTTCTGAATAAGCAGCAACTGGTTATTTCTGTCCTGAAAATGTTAAGGAGCAACTAAAACTGTTTTTATCCCATTTCCAGGGTCTGGAGAGAATATGCACATTGGTTAAGAAGGAAATGGTGATCTAAGGAAGAGAAATGATGGAAGCTTTCTCCTGGGAAGGAGAACGGAAGGAAAACGTGAAAAGAAAATGGGAAAGAAATGGTAATAGCTAGCCCAATAGCATGAGAGAATATTTTGCTGGTTTAAATGATTTTAAATGTTATTGTTGTTTCATGCCTGAAAAGTCTTGAATGTTTTGTTGCTGAACTCAGTTTTGCATTTCATCATTAATGTTGAAGGATAATTCCACTGTCCTTACTCTGTAAAGAGGATGAAGAAAAACTCTCTAGCTCCTGCGGGTGGGAAATCAATGACAGTTTTACCACTGATTTCACTGGAAGCTGGATCAAAGTTTATGATAATTTTTGTTGCTTTTATGGTTAATAAATATTATTTACTGCTGCAGTAGTTCTGCAGTAAGATCCCTAAAATAAGCTGTAAGGTAGGAAAGGTAACATTGTCCTCCTCCCCCTACGAAGTTGTAATAACAAGAGACAGGAGAGACAAGAAGATAATGTAGGATTTTGATGCAGGAAACCATAATGATGATGATTACGGACCAAAACAATCACCCCAAAACCAGCCCTTGCTTGCCTGTTGCTGACAGTGCCAAATACCTCAGAGATACCATTCCAAAAGGACAGCCCACCAGTATAAAATATACAGCCATTGTAATACAGTGTCGGGATTGTGTGAGTAAGACTGAATAATCTGCTGCCTGTCTGGTTCTAGCCCCTAAGTTAAAACTTACTGTCTGCTTTAACTTGCACATCGAATTTTTCTTTTCCCTAGGCTTGCTGGGAGCATTATACATGCAACTCAGGTCACCAGTCTGGCTCTGGGTTTTCTTTTCCTTCTACTGCATCATCTCTCATATTGTAGGGAAGATTATTTTGAGGTCCAAAACACATGACAGAAATCATCTTGCATTTCCTCCAGTCAGAATAAGCACCATCCTCCAGCACTAGTGCTTTCAGTGTTTAAGCTTCTGTTTTTTTTTCCTCTACAAACTGGTGGAAATACCTGGGGGAGGTAAAGCAGTTCTGTAATAATCAAGGTTGCTCGGAGACATAGTGGTCGACCAGCCGGCAATCCCTTCTGGGATCTGTCTCTACTGCTCCTAATGTCCCCGGACAGAAACATCGCTTTCCATCCCTTTCTCTTCATTATTCAGTGAGCATCTTTTCAGGTACAAAATGCAAAAGGAATGCTGCGTTAGGTTATAACTCTTTTTCAGCCCCAAATATCCGTTTTTAAGCGCGTATCTGCAAGATTTGTACACTTACGTGTGTGCGTGCTCTGCAGACGGTAGAGTTGTGCTGGCTGTAGTGCATATTTAAAATCCTCTATTAAGTGCATAGCCAGAAGGACAGGCTGTCAACAGTTGAACTAATCGAACTTTCAGCTTTCACTGAAATTTCTCTGAAGTTTGGGTCACCTTCATTTTAGATCAGGATTTAACAGTTCTTTCCTACCCTGAATATAGCTCTGTTTAATTGCAAGTCGTGGCTGTTTGAAGTAGTTGGGAAATTATTTATGCCTGATAGCTGGGATTTCCTAAGAAGCCTAAGAAAGTTTGGCATTAAAATCTAATCAGGCTTTAATGGAAACCAGGTACTTCAACACAATGAATAGTTCAAACTTACAGAAAATCCTATGGACTACAAACGAGGCTAACAGCTACAAAATGTGTGCACAGAGAGTTCTGCATCCTTCTGCAGCTGCCATAGAAAAGATTGAGGTTGTTTTCCAAAATACACAGTGGAGGAAAACAAGCATATAAACATAATAATGGCAGTCTATGAAAAATATAGCAAGGGAAATGTCTTTTCATTTTATTCACAGCAAATGGGGAGAGTGTCAGTAGCTTTTTCCTCAACGCTCCAAGATTGAATTTGGTAGGGCTTTTTTCAAAATGTTCTGTTCTTTGGTCCTAAAGGAATTCTTAATCAAGCAGAAATCACACCTGGATTTACAGCTGCTTCTCCCTCCTCTACCTACTCCAACTTGCTCTTCTTTCTCTTTTTGGATAATGCTGAATTTATTCTGAGAAACCTCAGAGAAAGAACTATGTCTGGTATTGGGGTTTTTGTGGGTTTTCATACCACATCCATTTTCTGAAAGCGTTAAGGAAGTACTGGGGAGTTTGCCGGCAACCACAGGCAAGATGTATGTAAAAAGTACTCAAAATGGATATGCTGATGTTGATGGCAATCATTTTTAATAGAAAAACGCAAGTCATGGAAATAACTCAGCAGAATGGCGGTAATTTTTTATTACCCTCACAGTAAGGTAGAACCTTAATTTCAAACGTGAAAGAACATGTAGCAGTTAATGGAAAGGGTCTAATTCTGGCTCCATTAGTTTTACCTCACTGAGTTAAGAGAAATCAGCTGATAATTTACCTTGGGATTCAGGGGGAGAAATTCCTGATCTATATTAACGTAAATGAGAGGAGAATCAGGCTAAAAGTCTGGGGTTTATTCAGTAAATTGTTTCAACAACCGTTATATACATTTTCATTAATTGCGCTTGGAAGAAGAGCTTGTGTGATAAAACATTCTTAGGGAGCTTTACTTACCTGATCATCTTTTCCGGGTTTGAAAAATAGCCCCCTTCTATTTTCCAACAATATGCAGTAGTTCAATGTCACAGACAAATGTGTGCTGCAATATTTAGACTTAAATTATAACATCCCAGAGTCCTAAATGGGGAGGAACATGCAGTGTGTTTCTGATTCATTTGAGGTATGATCTGCATGCATCTGCGCTGAATTTCTGATGAGTCCATACCCCTTCCAGGATACATGGTTTTACAGGAGGGTGGATTAAGCCTTCAAAAATGTTTTGTCTAAATCTTTGAATGGGAATTTTGCTACCCACTTAGGTGCTCTTCAAGAGAGAGTTGATGCTCTGGAGTAACGTAGTCTGAAACCGAAGAGAACTCACAGTACCAAATCTCCATCTCTAGGTATAAATCAGTGTGGCCACTCATAGTTATTGTGATTTGTGCCAGCTCAAGACCCAGTGTTTGAGTTGGAAATAGGAAGAACGAGAACCTGGTGTGATGATAGGGCTGCAGACCCCAGCTGCATTAAGTACACAGAGCAGTGTGACATCCATGTCCTGTGACATCTCATCTGCCGGTGCCCTGCAGTGGGGCACAGCCCTGCTAACCCGCGGGAACCAGCCCAAGAGAGTCCTCAAAACCTTGCTATTGCTGCTGGGCTGGCAGAGAGCACTGGAAATCAGGTGCCAGGAGCTGGGAGTTGTGTTCTTGCTGCCTCTGCTGCTGCCTTGTCTGCTCTGATCAGCCTCCCGTCCACCCTCCTCAAATCTCTCATTCCCGGGTCACCATTTTCTGCTTGGAAATTGGCAGTGGTGCTTTACTTGCTTCTTGAGAAAAGGGAAAGTATCCTTTTCCTTACAAGCAAAAGGTTAGCTGCTCCCTTAAATCCCTTTCCAGAGCAAGCTTTCTCCCCACGCCCTAGAGCACTTCTGAACCCAGCCTGGGACTGTGAGAGAAGGAAGAAGTGTGGAGTAAAATGAACAGTCTGGGTTTGGGCAGATCTTCCAGATCTGCACCCTTTTGTCACCTTTTTCCCCTCTGTTACAGTGAGTCTAATGTTGCTCTTGCTGAAATATAACTAACTTGGCATCCACTAATTCCTCTCCAAAATAACCACTGATCATTTTAAAGACAACAGCAACTCATGTAGACTTTAGAACCGCTAAACCTGAAGGCAGCAACCCACTGGAAAAACTGGGATTAATATATGTTCATTGCAGAATCCTTTAGTGCCCGCTTCCCGTTTAACTCCAAATGGGCATCTTGGAGTGTTACGCTCAGTTTATGCAGTACAAATATACAGTATCACGAAACGATGTTGATTATTTCCATAGTCTCCAATCTGCAAACACTTACAGATACGTTCGGGTTCAGATCGATGGCGGCTCCCACTGGTTTCTAAAGTTAAGCACCCGCATAAACGCTCCCAACATCAGAGCCTTAATTTGTGTTCTTTTGAACTGGCAAGGGGCCCATCGTCTACGTGGCTTTAATTCCACCAGACAGGCTCCGTGCTCGGAGAAAGGCATTTTAAAAATGGAGTGTCTGTATTAACAAGCACTTCCACGAGCAATGAAACTAATGAAGCCTGCTTTCTTATGGGTTTGTCTCTTGTAGTTGGATTCTCTGGTGCCTAATAAAGTGAGAGCTCCATCAGAAGTTTTTCACACAAAGGAGGCATTGAAAACATCTCCTTCCTGTATAGGAGGAAAGGGACAGGACAAATGAAGGTATTTTGCCTCTTTTTTTTTTTTCCTCTGTTTTCAATACAAAAGCGGTGTGTGTTCCTAAGGCAGACTTTTCATTTCTATTTTTGTGAAACTTGGAGAAACATCTTATTTTTGTGTTGGATACACAATCACTGAAAATGGACTGAAAATTGGCCACGGAGCTCAAAAGTTATATAAGGAGAGACAGGAAAGCATCACGAGGTAGATTCAATAGGTTTTGGAGGGTTTTAGGCAAATGGGATTATAATTTTTAAATTCTTGTCCAATTTCAAGGTGTATTAGGATGACCAAGAAATACATGAAAAAAAGAGCAGTTTTCATTAGAGTATCAGTAGTTTACACTTCTCTCCTAAGACAGGGGTAAACAAAGTAAATAATTAGCAGGCTCCAGTAGGCATCATATGTTGATCTGTAGTTAGCAAGTGTTCTTTGGGTCATAGAAAACTAAATTCCGATGCCTGTTTTGTGGACAGCCTGGGCTGCTCAGTTCCTTTCTCTAGTTAATCCTATGCAGAGAACTGTAGATTATGAAACCCCATAATTACAGAAGGCTGGGTAGGCATTTTCTAATGCACTATGTCCATAGCAGTTGAGATTTCTGTTTCAAAATGCTCAGCAATGAGCCAGGACTGTTTGAGTTTGAAAAATGCTATTAGGCATATTCAATATTAACATCTCGGGCTCCAGCAGGAAACCTATGCTTGATAAATAGACATTTCATCTGAACTTGGCACAACCTTCAGTCAGCTTTGCATAACTCTGGATGGTATTACAGATTGCGGACAGAGTAGAATACATTAAAGATGGACCAGGTGATATCAATCCAGCAATTTGCTAATTTCAACATAAAATATTTCCTCCCGTAGATGGGAATATGTTTACTTTGGGGATAAGTACAACACTTGGAGGTTCTGTTAAGTCTGATGAGGGAGTTAAAATGTATCCAAAAGTTTCCCAGGAAGATATTTGGAGGTTGTTTCTCCCCTTTCTGTAATATATATTAATAACACATTGCAAAATGTTTTTTAGCTGCTTCATTACTTACAAAGACTCAGATGTCCCAGAAAAGTCCTCTCCTTGTATGATTTCAAATATATTAAATATTTTACTAGTATAAATCAATGAAGGCTTAACCCAAAGGCCACAGAAATCTTCCAGGATGTATTTTTAAATTTATTACTATTATTTAATATGCATATTTTAATACTAGTGCAAAGGCATCTGAGAGAAACTAATAGGAATTAATAGCTTAGATATAATTTCAAAACCCCAGACTGAGGAACTCTCTTAAATCAGATTCTTAACACTAAGCTGTAATTTTATACCAAACCCAAGGCTGATGCTATAGTGCACTGCGCCCAGTTTTCTCTCTGTGTCATGGAAGCATCAGGCTCAGCCCAGCAGTTTTTCTTTTTTTCTTTTTTTAGTTTTAAAAAGCTCATATCTGGATGTCACCTGTCTCTCCATTATGAAGATTTTACCCATTTGAAAAATGAGATTCATATCAAGTTACACCATATGGAAAAAGTGAGAGGGAAGGAGAGGAATACACATGCCAGTTAATAGATGCAGAGAGAAGAGGTTAGAGAAGGCGATATTATCTATTAGAAGAACAAAGGAGGAGTGATATCCCTGAAAAGGCTGATGGAAAATCAATTCCATAACATGCCATTAGTCTGTTAATATCAGACAACTTAAGCCTGGAATCCTTGCTGTGGACATAATGCAATGTTCAACATTTAGAATGTGCCCTATACAGAAAGTAAATCAACTGACTTCTTTTTAGGGTTTTTTTTGTTGTTTTTTTTTTTTTCCTGATACCCCCCAAAGAGAACCACTATAGGGATTAGATACTTTTGAGCCCACATAGTCCCTGTTTTAGACAAGCAAGGAAGTGGCAAAGGGAGGATTTCATAGCAGAAAGGTCTCTTAATCTACCAGCAGATATTCAAATAAAGCTGGGAGTAGACTTTTTCCTGATATGGGGGCTTGTAAATCTTTGAGTGTTAGTGAAAAATTCTCTGGGTGGAAGAAATAAATCCTTCCAGACCTCCATAAACCATGCAAAAGAGGCTTCTACCACTACACACTTGCAGTTAAATTTACAGCAAGTAACGGGGCTTGATATAATCTACGGATGATGATGGCTGTAACCACAAAATAAGTCAGCACTTGTAGCAGACGGACACAGCAGTGCCTTGGCCACACAGAAGGGGGACCCTGCAGCCTCCTGCACAGCAAGTGGGCAAGGATGGAGAAGAGGACCCCAAACTGCCACCACGGAGTTACAACTGCTGCTAGAGAGTGACCCCAGAACCCCAAAATCGGAAACTGCAGGTAAGACTGGGTTTGAATCACACTGCCTATTGACAGCGATACCCTGACAGACCATCTGACAGACCCATCTCCTTCCTGATGTTCTTTCCAGAAAGCACATTTTTAAAAGTACCTGTGGCTTTGGAACCCAGGATGCCCTGATTTCCTCTCTCACTGCCACCCCCGCACCTCTCCACCTATTTCAGTTACTTTCATTTTTCCATCCTTCCCTGTGAGTCTCTGGAAAGGCAATTTGTTTCCAAAGGACGACTAATGGTGCTCAGAGTCCCAGCACACGCCAGCTGCTTGCAAAACTAGTGAAAAATCTTGACAAGTGCTCACTGAAACGGATGAAAGGTGATGCATTTTCTTTACGGCAGAGATTAACACTCAATGTATCCCACATACACACATTTTGAAAGAGTTTAATGTATGCAGTATCTCTATAGGACCCTTTCAAATGCTTTTGCATGGAGCTGGACCATATTCATGGCTTTTCCTCGTGGCAAGCAAATTCTACAGATTTCCCAGTAGAGTAGCAAATTCTTCTTAACATATCTTGCTGAGTCGCCGGAAAAAAAGTGGGCAGTTTCTTAAGCTCCTCATATTTTAGTTCAAATTGTAAGTTCTTCACGTAGTGGTTACACTATCAGATAGAGCCTCACCTGCAAGTTTCTCTTATTTTATTTCTGGGGAGAAGGGAAAAGTAATTATGTTTTAATGGGTGAAAAGAATATTTTTTTCATACGTGTTATAAGTTCACGGGGTCTGTCTGACAGGAGTGGGGATAGAGTGCATGGGAAAGGTCTGCCACAATTCCAAGGGGAGTCCATCAGGGTCTGTTTTTATTAAGTTTAACACCAACTATATTTCTTATGGAGTTATTTTCCTCTCCAAGGATAATTTGTCAGAATCAGACAGGCTATTCATTTCTCTCCGCTTGTAAATACCTGGTGTGTGCTCCATCACCAGCACACTCTTCTGAAGTACAGGGAGACTCATAAAAACAAAGGTCTCATTAATAACTAAGGAATATTGAGCTTTTTTTTTTTTTTTCTGCATTAATGTTGAGAAATACAACCATTGGTTGCCTCTTTATTTGCTCTGCAACATGTTTTAACATCCAGTCTGACCCTTTGTATGACCTAATACCCTAATTCTGGATTACAGAACAAGAACATGAGGCATTATATGCTCTTTACAACAACCTCCTCCAGCTTCTGGATCCTCAGTGATGCTCTGAAAACTCCTAGCAATTGGCTTTCATTTTCTGTATCTGGATGCGTTTTAGTTCCCAAGGGTTTTGGGCAATAGATTCTGGGGATGCCAAATGTTCCCTGCCCTCCAAGCAGGAATTAATTCACTCTTTAATTAAACAGATAAATAACATGCACATCTACTGCTGCAGTTTTACCTCTCATAGCTGTGGCTGTCAGCTTTCTGTCAGCATCTCCTGCTTAAAAACAACGTGCCTTCTCCGCAGATGTGAGACAACTGAGCTTCTCTCTGTTAACAGACTTCCCTCCACTTACACGAGTCCAGGCTGTGACTGCACAAATGAATTGGTCCTTAGTTTGATGCAATACGTGAGATGGAATGCTGGTTTTGGATGAATAAGGAACAACTTGTTTAAAGAGCCTTTATCATTCCAAAAAATTTGGTTTCACTGGTAGTAGAATGATAGGTTAGTGATTGTTTACAGAAGGAAAAGCTTCATAACACTGCTTTTCTTCAGAATTCACTGAAATCACTACTGTGGGAATCAACTAATTCTTTATAATTCAAATTGCAACATTTTCCAAGCCTTCAATCCTGCAGAAATTTGTCTTTTCTTAGCTTTATATAATTCATTTGTTTTGCCAAGAATTAAATGCTTGTCCCATCAAAAGGAAGAATTCTCTTTATTTCCATTGAGACTGATGGTCACACCAGTCTGTGAAGGGGTGGTCTAAGTCTATGTGTTTGCATGTACACCTTCAAGATATCACCCTAACTTGAGCAGACACAAGATCTAGATCTGCAGATCACTGCTCTTATGATTAAAACTTCTCACATGAACAAGATTTGAAGACCAAGGTGGTTGTTAATTTGGACTATAGGCACATAAATTTAGATGTATGGGGTCAAATAACTCCAATTTTTACCTAAGACTTACTTTTAATTTTCCAGCATCTCAATCCAAACAACTGCAGATATTGCAATGTTAGCACTTACCCACCAACTTTAACCCCACTCCCAATGGCAAACAAGTTTTCCAGATGATGTTTGGGAAGTTAAAAAAATTAAAATCTTATTTATACAGCATATCCTTGAAAAAATCTGCTGAGTACAGAAATGTAAAGCAGTTTGGAAGCCAGGAGGTTTAATCTGGTTTGTAGACATAGTCACGTGCTGGGATGGTAGGAATAAAGCTGATTAGAGAACCTTAATTGGTTACTATCTTAATTATGAAAGAGATTTGCCATTGACTTGGGTGTCCTTTGAATGCCACCCTAAATTTATGAAACAACACTGGCTAGAAATGATACAAAACCAAAATGTCATAACGTAAGTTTGATTTGAATACCCCGATCCTTTTGTTTGCCTCTAAAGCTCTAGGTAAACTGTAGCTCTGAGGAAATAAATAATAAATTATGACAATTAATAATTTATTATATTTCTTGATCTTACTATTTCACATTCCGTGACCTACCTGGCCTCTGCTAAGACTACAAAGATTACCCGCCAGCAGATATCTTTTAATGGTTGCTTTTACCTCTTGTTTACTACTATTGTTGACCCCATTCACATCCTATAATGTAATTTTAATGGTGACTTTGTAATCAAGGAGTGCATGTGTCTGAGAGAACTGTAGCTAAGATCCAGAGCGACTCCAAAGCCTGCAAAGTAGGCTTGCTTGAATATACCCCCTCTTCCTAACACAAGAGTACAAGTGGATTTAATATTGGCTAAAGCAATAAACGTGTATGTAGACCTATTGATCCAGAGTCTATTGATTACAGCAGTATTCTGAGAGATTTATCCATGTATGCCCAAAAAATGTGGTTGACAGGAGGAGCCTTATGCTGCTGCTGTGATGGGGATGGGAAATATAACCCAGGGTTTACAGCCATTAAGTCTGGATCTGCACAAATGATCTGGCTTAACCCTACAGACCAAATACCCACAGCACAAAGATTGAGTTTATGTTGCTTTCTTGAGGCTGGCTGGGGCAAATGATGCCTGATGTCACCAGCTCTTCACTGTGAAGTCAGTCCTAAACATTTTCTAAGCAAACTTGAAGTGACAGGTTCTACTCTACTCCAAATCAGTACTTGGTGCCATCCAGCCATGGTAATTTTCATCTGAACATAGAAGCCCTAAAGCTAAATCAAAACCTATCATTCTTGCTTTGAACTACGTGTATTCAACTAAAGTTACATTCTCAAAGAGCAGGTTAAAAGGCTATTGCTTGGATGTTTATTTTTTTCCTCCTCTATGTGCATGCTCTGCGTAGTTACCTTTACCTACAGTAGTGAAAAGCAAAGAAAAATTAGGGCTTCAAGTACTAATCTAAACATCCAGGTTTGTGTCCTTCACAATTGATAAGAATAGGAATAATGGTCTCAACTGTAAATTTAATTATTTCTGTTCTATCAATAGTTACTGTCATATACTCCTAGGACAGGCAATGTTATCTACATGGGAATTTCAGGAAGAAAGCTAATAAGTAGAGAAGATTTTAACAGGAAAACCTGACGCCCATTTTCTTTTAAATAGTTTACAAAATTATCTCCAAAGTCAGTGCACAGTAGCAATAAGCTATTCTCAAATTAAATGATAGTCACTAAGAGATCTAGAATAAAAACTACCCCGAAAGAAATTGATTTAGTATTTGAAAGGAAATTACATTTGTGAATTTACTTTTGCTGATAAAAGCTATTATGCTTGACAACTTGCTGTGGTTCTTATAAAGCTACAGTTAAAGGAAAAATTATGAGAATACAAAAACTGTGCACATTAGTAAACTGAAGCAAACTTTCTTTTGAAAGGATCTAAGTATTCATGTACATATGTGTGCGTATATACATTGCTTATGTGACCCATATGCATCTGTGCATCTCTAATTACGATTACTCATACAAACATATCCTGAAGTTCTGCAGAGCTGGCAACAGCACTCTGTAAATGTGAAAGCCCATGGATTTTAGCAACTTTCACTGCTGCTTACTGGATTTCTCTGGTCAGAGAAAACAAGAAATCAGGAGAAGGAGGCACCAGGGTAACATTACCCAAAGCCATGCAGTAGCATTGAGAAAGACATTAACAAAGCTGGCAAAAATGAGTAGAATTGGTTTCCAAATCCAACTGGCATCTCAGGCTTTACAGAAGGAGGCTCAGGTTGATGTACACGGGCATACCCAGGCTAGGCATGTCAATATAACCTTCAATAATGTCCACATTGACAACTGTCTGGAAACGGTATTGGTGTTTTGGGAAGTGAGAAAATACCCTCTGTTTAACCCTGGAGAAGGAGCAGCAGGAGAGAAATAGGAGGATGCCAAAATCAGGAAGCTCAATCTTCTCTCAGCACAGGCGAAGCCTGAATTATAGTCACAGCTCCCAGGACACAATGACAGCAGCATCCACTCTTGCAATGCCTTGTAGGTTCTGCTGTAGATCTTCCAATGAAAACTGCTGTGGTTTAAGTTATTGAACCACTGGCAATTAAAGCTAGTCAAAGTGAAAATGGCCCTTTCCTTTATCATGGTGACTATTACTGTCTCATGCTTCCTCAGTAAATTTGTGTGAATCCATCCCTGTGTCTGCCTGTGCTGAAGGGGTTTCCCCTTTTCTAGCACAGAGCAAATGAAGAGTAACAAAGAAAACTGAGCAATGGGAGCATCTCCAGAAAGAAAGGAACATGGCACCTTATCCTTTAACAACCTGTTCAGCTCTTAGCAGGGTGAAACTGCTTTGCTCTCCTGAGAGCCAGCAATATCTAGAACTTTCTAGCTCAGCCTGCTCAAACCTGATGAAATGAGCAGTTTTCCCTCTCCGGAGGAGAGCTCCAAGAAGCCCTGTAATGCTCAGGGACCATAGCCTGCTTTTGGAGACCTGCTCTGATCCTTCAGCAATGTGATCTAGCCCACTGTGCACACAACTTCATCAATTTAATTATAACCAAATTAGTTATTTAATCAGGATATCAGCTTGAAACAGAGAAAAAAAATTTAAAAGTTCTTGTTCTTTTTCCTCTTCCTCCCCACACCTCAAGAGTCTATTAATGAATGGGTGAAGCAGTGAGGTGATAATAGCTGTTAGCTCCTCCTGTGCAAAAACTTCACTAAGTTTTTGCTGAGCTCTGTTGGCATATCCCTTCATGCAATCCATCAACAGATAGCTTGGATCTGGTCTAGCTGTTGATCAGCCTGTTATTCTGATAGCTGAACTAATCAAAATCCCATATACTCATTCTTACTCTATGGGTACAATCTTACTGTAAAAGAAGTGCTTTTCCACCCTTTCCAGAGGCTAGTTAGCTTCTGAATCTAAACTGGTTACCTGAATTAGAGATACAGGTGAAAATAGTTGTCTAGAGGCACATTGGAAGCTTAGGATAGATCAGGGGTAGAGATAAGATCTTTCTGGTCCCAGACCTGCAACCTGACCAATGACCTATTCTTCCCTCTGACTCAAGGACAGAGTTTTAGCAGGAAAACAAAGCAATTCTTTTCTCCTTTTTTTTTTTTTTTTTCCTCCAGTCCTAGAGTCATAAATCACTGAAGCATTTGGGAACAAACCACTAACCCAAACAAAATTCAATGCTGTATTTTTGATAACTTTATGGCTAAAGAAACGAAGCCGCAACTCAGACATAGAGCAAACTCCCCCTGACTCACACCGCTCAGCTACTGGCTGTCCTCTACTTGCCTTCAGAGTCCCCAGAGGAAAGGCTTCTTCCCTGTTTTCTCTAATCATCTCTGACACGTAGTCGGCCAAGTGATCTGCGAGACCATGTCTGGGGTATTCTGAATTAGCCTCTTCACACACGGAGAAAAACAGATGGAGAAGTGACCACCTTGCTGCTCTGAGCAGCAGAGGGTTGTTGCTCCTGCCCATGCTCAGTATGTGCAAAACGCTGCCCTTCCAAGGGAGGTGTATCATTAAACACCGTATTCACAGGTGCAAATGATTACAGAAAGGTACAAAGCCAAACTGCTCCTGCTTGCTGCAGCACAGAGAAGGTGGAGGGAATACTTGCTTTCTCTTTATTACCTAAATCGCTTTATCAGGTCAACCAAAATATAAGAAAAAAAATAGATCAGGTCAAATTGATTTTTTTTTTCTTCACTCCTTTTCACCCAGACCAATTTAGTTGTATGATATGCTTCAGAGGGCTAACATTCACAGTCCTAACTGCTCTTCTTCCCTCTCCTGTGTCTCTGCTTAACTAATAGTTCAGTAGCTGCTTATGAAGAACTAAAAGAAACAAATTTTCAATTTCTTTTCCTCTCTGAAGAAATGTAAACCCAATCTCATCTCTGAGAACGTTGCATTAATTACCATCATCTTTGGTCCTGCTCTTGATTGGGTAAATGTAGACCACAATGGCAATAAGAACCAGGTGTTCTCAGGGTGGGGAATCCAGTTGTACTTGGAGAGATGAATAGAGAGTAGTCTGACCACCAGCTTTCTTGGTAGGTCTACATGGCTACTGCTTTTATCTTGGTAAGAGAGCATTTTTTGTTTGCTCAGGGCTTTTGTAGGGCATTGGGTTTTGTTGGGGTTTTTTTGTTTGTTTGCTTTTAACAGTATCTAACTGTACTGTTGCTCCAACCCTATCTTCTTCAATGCTAATATCTGTAGCATCTCTTTATTCATAGTGCTTACAGCCCATCTTCCTTATCCACCTCCTGCTGACCTATTCTCTATCCTTACCCTCCAAAGGTAATACCTTGGCTCAGCACAGAGGTTGTATGTGTTTAGGTGACATAGGCTTGCCTGAATGCCCTAGGATTGAGGAAAACTAAGAAATGAGAAGGTGGAAAGAAGATAAAGAACTGAACTGAGGGTTGGAGATGGCTGCTGTTAAGGTGAGCAATGGCACTGCTGAGTCCTGTGGTAGGTGTAGAGGATCCTTCAGTTTCTTGGTGCGTAAGTTGGGGAGTGAGTTGAAGATCCTCATTGATCTCTTCTGTCTTTGAAGAAGTGGTGACAGATTCACCTGCACTAGCTCGTGTGTCTGTAAAGTAGAGAGCTGTTTCTGAAGCTGTGAGTCTGACTGCGGCAGTCCAGGTCTTTTTTCTTTTTTCTTTTTTTGGAGTTTTGGCCTTGTTTCAATAACTAACTGCACTGTGTGCTCCATTGATCTCGGGAACAATTTGCAACCAGATTAAATCTCTGCTAATGTAATTTAGAGTGTGAACTCAAGCCTGGCCTAGCGTGTGTTGAAGGAAACGTGCTCGGTGGTGCTGCGGATGGGCTGTTTGGGAGCAGCTGGAGAAAGAAACATCTGTAGAGCTGTGAGCCTTCTCCAGGGCACGCAGAGGTGGGAGCTAGCACTGCTGTGTCTGACTTTTCCTCACCCACTGGAAGGTGGAGGATGTTCTATACCCTGCTTCTAGTTTTTCTCTTCCAGCTCTTATGCTATTATGCCTTTTCTTTTTGTTTTGTCACCTTTCTGCCTGCCTTGACCACAGTGAGAAGTATTGAGCAACGCTAGTGCACAGAGGGCTTCCAGAAGCATAGGTGGATGACTTCTGCCAAGCTGATGAGAATTTTAATTAGCATAGCTTTTTGATACTTCTGGTACTGTTTATGTAAATCTGCCTCTTGAATCACACTGAGATCTCTCTATGGTGACAGTGAACTCTGATCTTGTGAGCGCAAGATGTAAAGACAGAGGCAGCAAAGCAAAAATCAGTTGTTTAATATCAGGTTTTTTTTCTCCCAGCTGCCTGGTAAGAGGAAGATAAGCCCTACTTTCCCATGTCATGGGAGCTAGGAAGGAACAAACCCAGAAAGCAGAAGCTGTGCAGTGGCTGTCCAGCAGGAACACTTCCCACATGTCACCTGGATGGTGACACTGGGGAGGAGAGCTAATCAGATCCTGAAAAATAGCCTAAATAGCACTACCTGATCTTAAAAAAAACAAACAATCCCGCTTTTTACAGTCTAGTTCCATGATACTCGGCAAACTCTGTCATCTTACACCATTTTTATGTACATATGGGCTTAAAAAATAAGTTAGTAAGGTCTCATTACAGGCAGAATGACAGCACAAAGCGTGCAAGCTTTGTGTTGTACAAATGGGTTACTCTTGGAAGATGCAGAGGGGGCATCTATATGTGCAGAGCTGGAGTATTCCCTTTCTCTTGCTCCTCCCTCTGTTCAACCCTGAAATCTCCTTCCCCTGGGGCAGAAAGCCCCCACCCAGCTGTTTCCAAACTCGGTTGTAGGGATGGTGACTCTGGATTCCTATGTGGAGCTGCGAAGCTCTGGGATGAACCCTTGCTCAGGGCTGTGTGTGGTGTCTGCATTTGTTTCTAACTACAAACCCAGGAGTCCTCTGAGGCTTGAACCTGCTTTCTTTTAAATTTTAACTTTCAACCTCAGCTCATATTTTTTGCTTATTACTAACATGATTATGGCTATCTCCTCCTTTTATTTAATCTATTTCCATCCCCTGGAGTAGTCTTTCAGCATAGTTTGCAAGGAAGAACTGGAGCTTTGTTCACATCATAATCTCCTGTACAAATAGCACATTCCCAGTGCAGGGACATCCAACCCAGCTCTCCAGCTCAGGGGTTGTACGTGCTACCAGAGTGGTAGCTATGAAATGTTGATGTCTGGCTTAATTGACAAGATGAGTCCTCTGCTTCACTCTAATTGTTTTATTTCAAAAATATTACCTTGATATCTATGCTGTGCAAAGAACCCCCAAACCTCCACTTGCAGAAACCATATTGTATGTATATTTTTGTAGATACAGTGACTGTTTTGCATGAACTCCATCAGTTAGTTTTTCTATGATAACCTGTAGCACAGACGTTTCGCTTGAGTAGAGGTGAGTAAGTACCATGATGGATAAAGTCAGAACTTTATAGCTATCTGTCAAACATCTGTTGTGGGGATGGGACAAAGAGGATAGGCACCTATATTATACTTGTCACATCATGAGGCCCTTCAGGATGGAGGCTCTCCATGCTGGTACAAGGCAAACACCACAGTTACTGGATTGAGAATTCAAGGCCAGCTGGTCTAATGTTACTAGAACTGTATGACATCTAATTCAGTGCTGACTTCTCCCACTTGCACTGATTTTGAAGATGGTGTTAAGAAATCTCTCCCTGATCTGAAACTAGGAAATGTTACCTGGGAGTTGAAGATAGCTATGGGTTTTATGTATTACCTGGCCACGTTATGGGGATGCAGTTTCTCCAAAAGGTGGGAAAATCTTTTACAGAAGACTATCCAAGGAATATGGATGAGCCATGTGGACATCTCCCTTATGTTGGTTGCCTGGATAGTAGCTGCCATACCCAGGCCTTATTTTTGTCTGTGATCTTACATGGTAGGTTAAACACTTGCTGCACTGTATTTGCTATTTGTTACATTTTTTTTTTCCATATATCTTACAATTCAACACTTCCATTGGCTGGATGTTCACTGTAAACACATTAATCATTCTGAATTCTTCCCTGATCCAGTTGGAGGATATACGCTATTCTGTAGAAATAATGCGTATTTGGATACAGAAGTGAAAAAAAATGTAAGAACATTTAGCTTTGATTAATTAAACTGTATTAATTTAACAGATGGTGTGTTCTGACACCCACCAGGCTTAGGTTTAGATTTGTGATACTTTAAAGAGGGATCACTGCCTCCATTTTGATATAAATTCTGAATCTCTACACAGTCCACAGATGTTCAACTTGGCTTTTGTTTTGTTTTGTATTCAGCTCAGTGCTGGTAAGGACTGATTCGGTCCTGAGACTTGCAGAGGTTTTACTCTACTGCCTTATAAATCTCAGTCCTTGGGAAGGAACCACTCTCTCATTGTATGCAACCAAACTGTGACCTTTAATATTGGTATGGAAGGATTTAGTAGTGAATCTCCTTGCTATTAGTCAAGTATTAATTAGAGTAGGGAACTCCTGTTATACTTTGGTTATTCTGAGAGGAACCTTCTGAGAGTTCAAATAGATTTCTAATTACAAAATTAATTTAGAAAGAAGCAAGACTTTACCTTTATGGTCTTCCTAGAGGGACTCTCATAACAGATGTTTTCTTCTTGCTGCTCACTTTGACCAAAACCTCTGCTTTCATTCTGAAACACTGTGGGGTAAATCATATATTTTGATTGTGTATATTATGTATATCCTTTTGATTATGTCTGATACAGAAACAGCTGGTGTTGGACTTCTCTAGGGTGTACTAATACCCCTTGTTTCTGTTGACCTGTGCAGCATCAATAAAACTTGTTAATTTTTTATTTTTATAAAAAAAACTTGCTAATTTTTTTATTAGCAATTTTTATTAGACGCTCTCTCCTACTTTTCCCATTGCTGGAGCATCATCTAATAATCACTTATAATTACAGGCTGTGCTTATACGACCTGAAACCTGCCCAAACACTTATGATCTCTAGGAAGCAGGTGCTGCTTTTTGTTATTATTCCCTATTGTAATGACTTGCATGGACTAGATTGCACTGGTAAGGGCGCTGGGGGGAAGAAATCCTGTTCCATCAGAGTTTTTTACAGAATTTTTAGTATTGCTGTTTCAGCACAGATTTGGGACTAGCACTACCTTGTGAATATGTGCATTAGACTACTTTGTTAGGTCACCAGTCTTGCAACCTTCCACTACGGGTTTTCTGCTTGTCAAAAAAGATGTCTCCAAGATTGGCAGTTTGTTACTTGTCTGTAATCACCGTTATCTTGAGTACCCTTGGGAAAGCAAGGCTCATAAAATGGCAGATTCCTTACACATTTACCATCCACCTTCAAATAACAGATTCATTAGCCACTAGTGTGTATTTGATAGAAAAACAAAGCTGTGAAATAATGGTATCGCCAGGGAGATAAAGGATAAAGTAGTACGTATGTTTGCTTAAAACCATGGATTTGCAGCAAAGAACAACATTACACAAAGCAAAAACGCACCAGGGACCTTCTTGAGCTGGTATCTGGAAGCCTGTAGAGCTTGCCTGGGTTTATTGCGCCTGATGATCTCCCTGCTCTCCCTGTTCGAGGGGCTGGTGTGACCTGCTCCTTTGGTTGCCCAGGATGGCATGTCTGAGCCTTGTTCACTTGCGCTCTGCCTCTGACCTTGCCCATCCCGTCTGACTGGGGCACCCACTAACAGTCCATCAACACCTTCTGCTCTTGGAGAAGCATCTGTCATCCCCTTTAATTAGTCCATTTCTGGTTTTAAGCTGCTTCACCCTTTCTTTTCAGCCTCTTAAAACTCGGTGGTGCTGCTCAATACCTCTCATGACACGTAAGTTATGAGCAGAACTACCTCCTGTCAAGATTTATGACATCTAGCTTGTTTTGAGCTCTGCAGAATTTACAGGTGACGTACAAACACAACAAGAGACTGATTTGTGAGCCAGGTTGTGCAGTGCTCAACATGTGCTTTTTCTATATATTTAGGAGAATCCTGCAGGGCTCCTTCTGCCAGCCAGTCTTACAGGGCTGCATGGATTCTGTTGGAGGCAGGAGAGCTGAGGAAATTTCAACTAACCCTGGCCCCCAGAGTTGCTTAGTAACTATGAGTGGTTTCCCAAGCACAGTTTCCAAGTACCAACCTCCAAGTCAAGAGCCAAACTGTAGCCTCCTCTGAAGCAACATGCAGCCCGTGAATCACTTGGGCTCAGTACCAGGCAAGAAAGGTAGCAAATGTCACTTCTGGATTTCAACCAGTATTTATTTTGCAACTTGTATCCTGAAATAAATATATATGTCCATCCAACAAAGAGAATGTTTACCTGTTCTAGCTAATGTTAGTTTTTGGAAGGTGCATTGTGGAACTGAAAACATTGCCCTTATAAGCTAGAATTAGATGGGACAATGGTTAGCAAGTATATAAACATAGGCCAAATTAATAGGATAGGAAAAAAAATAATCCAAATATTCAGTTTAGAATTTGGTGACTTCTTCTGTTTATCTTCAAAGGTTATTATCTTAAGACTTTAAATTGTCTAGTCCTTCTGTACTTGAACCCAAGGGTAAAAAGGGTAAAATGCCAATGGGGCAACACTGGCAGAAGTAGAGGAAAAAGCTACAACGGAGGAAAAGCAGAAGAGAAAAAGGACTGTGCTGAGCTGCTGTCAGAACTGGAGGTGGAATCTCAGGCAGTGAATGAGGAATGGATCTCTTGAAACTATTAGGATTAATTATCTGAAATGAGTAAGAAATTGTTGTATAGTGAAAATTTGGTTATGCACTTAGCAGTTTAATATTTTAGGTATGTGAGGCAACAACCCTGCTAAGGTAGTTAGTCAGAAAGGCCATAATAAAAATATTGAATTTTTGGTGCATTTTTCTCGAAAGGAAACAACAAAGAGGAGCTAATAATTCAGATAACTCTATCGGATAAGCTTGTGGATTGTGTCATTTCTTAACTAAACTCCTCCCATGCAGACAGCTAAATAATTCTACATCGCTGCCAAAAGCTGACAGCACCACATTGCTGTTCCTGCTTAAAAAATGCATTCCTCACAGGATGCTAGACTGGCAGGGAGGCTAGGAAAGCACTGCAAGGGGGAGAAAAGAAACTGTAAAGACAAAATGCAACTCTTCACATACACTATCCTGCATTATATACTTCTTTGAGCTAAAGAAAACTGAAAGGTGTGTTTGATCCACATTAGTGTGCTTTTATTTTATGAGGAGGCCTCTAAGGAAATAAAAATTCTTTGTAGGAATTAAATCACTTGTTCGGTGGGTATCCTTTGTGCCATCAAGTGATGCAGGACAGGGCTAAGCAGCCTTAGTTGTGAGTAGGTATTTCTCTTGTCAGGATTCACAGGTGGTCCCACTCAAAGCTGTGCTGGGGAGATCTGGGTTTCAGTTGCCTCTGGGAAGTCCCAGGTATCTGCAGGAGGGGGTGATACAGGACTGCAGCTCTTTAGGTTGTTTTGGACTGATAAAGAATCCATATTATGTCCCCCAGGTATGGGCACAGGTATTTAACGAGGACCACGCTAAGGGTCTACAGTTATATATCACTTTTTCAATGTTATTTAGGTAACTCGCATCTCGATGAAAGTGAACCATCAGTGCACTCAGTTGTTGGGTTGGGGTTTATGGTTTGGTTTTGTTTGTTTTTTAAATCAACTGAAAAAAAAAAAGTACATTAAATGCTTCAGTCTCTGTGCTATGGCAGCAGGGTGTTAAAATAGGGAGATTTAATCTTTTTGTCACTGTACAAAAGTACACTCTGAGCCTCTCTCTTAGTACAGCTATTATTTTGTTTCTGATATTTACACGATATGGCTATGTAAGCCCATAAAAGTTCCAAAATACAGATATAAAACCTTCAATAGCTTAGAGCCTGAGCCAAGTTCCTATTTGGGTAATTGCGTTCCATCTATTTAAAATTCACACATAAATTCTCAGTTTAATATTGATTGGACTCTTCTTCAGCTCCTTGTACTAAACCATCTGTGCGCTTTCAGGCAGGAACTGCAGTTCGTCTTCTAGGTAGTTGCATCTCAGTTCCTGATGCAGGGGCTGGACTAGAGATGTCCAGGATGCTTTAGTGCCACCAGCAGCTGAAGTGTCTCTTGACCTGCCCAATGAAGCCAGCTCTGTTTCTGCTGCCACCCTGTTTGGGTACCACTTCCTCAGGGAGGTCACTTCTGTCTCCTCCAAGTGACCTGATCTCTGCCAGTTCCACCCCAGGAAATGGCTAAGATTTTTTTATTATTATTATTTTTAATTCTTGGCATCCAGTTCCATTAGAAACTTAGCTTAGAAGGAACCTTGTGCATTAAACTAAACTCTGTGCCCTGCTATGTTGGCAGTCATAGCATATAAAATTATGCTGTCCCATCCAAAGCTGTGGTAGGTTGGATTGCTCCCATTACTCCTATTGAAAAGCTGTTCCAGGCTCTTGCAATTTCAGTTGTGCAAACTGACCTCAGAAGGCCTGAAATGGTAATCAGCTGACTTGCTTTTGGATGGGCTCCACCTCTCTATTTTAATATTCCAAGGAGAATACACTTAACATGAATGTGAACTTTGCTGCAAAAGCAATGCAGAGCTGAAAGGTCCCAGACAGCCTGGTAGAAAGTTCCCTCAATACTCAGCTGGGGAATATGAAAAAGAAAAGGTATATTTTTTCCCTCTTACCCTGAGCTTCCCATGAAGCAATCCAGTAAATGCTTTCTACCAGCTCCAGAGAATTCCTTACATGAAGGAGAAAAGTAAGAGATCATTTATTTCTTGCTGAATGTGTTGCTGATGAACAGTTGCTGAGAAGCTCCAGTGCACGATTACAAGAGGAGAGTCCTGGAGCCAACTGTAATAGAAGTTCTTCTGATGCGGTGAATTCTTAGTAGTAGTGTTTTATTCCAACTGCCTTTTACTTGCATGCCTGTAATGACATTGGGTACAGAGAAGGAACACTCCCCTGTAAACTCTCTTGTATACTCTTCCGTTTTGTAATTAACCTGAGTCAACAATACTTGCAAGAATCTGCTTGAGCCACTCGATGCATGCTTAGCTTTCTTTGTGCTGTCATCACTTGGAGTCCTTTTTAAGCAGAAGATAATTATCAAGAAAATAAATACAGCTACAGATCAACACGCTCTGCCCTGGTTACATTTGGCCATCTGAAAGCTCTATCTGCGGTCTGTTGAGATTTCTGCTGTAAAATGCAGTCACCTCCCTGTTCTGCCTCTCCAACAGTTTTCCTTGCATTGTACAAGTTGCCCTCAGTAGATACCTCTTTCTTCTTTAGCCACTGGGATAACCAGGCCTTTATTCAACTGGATTAAAGCCAGATGAAGTGTGCAGTATAGTTGATAAGGAGACAATTCATTGTAGACTGACAGTCTACAATGTTGGAAGTTGGAAGGGACCATCAAGATTGAGTTCCAACCCCCCTGCCATGGGCAGGGACACCTCCCACCAGACCAGGTTGCTCAAAGCCCCAACCAGCCTGGCCTTGAACCCCTTCATGGATGGGGCAGCCACAGCTCCTCTGGGGAACCTGTGCTAGAGTCTCACCACACTCACAGCAAAGAATTTCCTTATGATATCTAATCTAAATCTCCCCTCTTCCAATTTAAAGCCGTTACCCCTTGTCCTGTCACTGCAATTCCTGACGAAGAGTTCCTCTCCAGCTCTCCTGTAGGCTGCCTTCAGATATTGGAAGGCTACTATAAGGTCTCCGTGGAGCTTTCTCTTCTCCAGGATGAACAAGGCCAGCTCTCTGAGCATGTCTTCATAGCAGAGGTGCTCCATCCATCTGACCATCTTCATGGTCCTCTGCTGGACCTGTTCCAACTGGTCCATCATAAGTAAGCCTCACTTATGCTTAAAATTTTCTGCAAACTTTCTCTATTAGGAGACTGTGTCTATCAATGCAGGCACTGCAGCATTTAAACCCTTTGGTTCAGATAACTTATAGAGCTTTTCTTCAGCTGTGCTTTTTTTAAGGTGTAAACCTTAAAAAGAAAAAAACGGGTAGAAAACCATGCACCCCATTCACTTGGAAAATTTAGCAATGTAGTCCAAACAAAGGACCACATATTATTTTAATAATAAGTATGACACTTTCAGTGTTCTTTGATACCTCTTTATGTTGCAATAAATCTTGGTTCTTAAATATTAGCACTGGGTGTAAATACTGAAGATTTGCAGGCACTGAAATGCCTACAAAAGCAAGATATCTAGTGACATTCAGAGAGAACTGTTAACTTTTCAGGCTAGATTTTTTTTTTTATCCATCTTTATAGCATTTGTAAAAGTAAATTATATGTGAAAGAAACGTAGCAAGATACAAGAAAAAAGGAAATAAGAGAAGTCAGAAGTGAAAAGGAAGAAGGAGATAGAAGCAAGCTCAGGTAAAATTGTTGGTAACAGACTGAGCAGGCTCCGAACTGAAGGAAGTTCTTAACCTGTGCTCTCAACAGCAGAGTTCACAATAACCATGACACCTCAGGACATATGGCAAAGCAGTTCAAACACTGGGAAGAATTAAGACCAATAGTCTTCATTCAAGCAACTGAGGCAGCATTTATTTGTAGTTCTTTAATTCTTGGATTACTTTGATATCTACAACATACTAATGCTTCTAGAGATTGAAAAAAAAATTGTTCAAAGGTTGCCTGTAATCACCTGAGGTGGTAGCCCTGAAGGAGCAGCTGCCCTGTGCTGCTCTGTCCTGTAGTGAACAAACTTGAACTGGACATGAAAATATCACAAGCTTTTTTTTTGCCTTTTTTTNAACCGAAGCTGTGAATTATGTGAAATTGTCCCTGCAGTTTTGTTTTGTTTAGTTGAGATCCATTAAAAAAAAAAAAGAAAATAATCCAATTAATGGTTACAGAAGAGCTTGTTTAAGCCCAGGCAAGCCAAGAAATATACTGATGAAGAGAAAATAAAAGTTGGATTATTGTATGAACATCGCTTTGGAGCAAGGTAAAAGTGTAGTTAACAATGCTATTGCTAAGTGTCTGAAGGCTCATTTTGTGCCTTTTGCCGTGAACAAAACCCTCAAAAGGCAATTCAAAAGCCTGATATAGGAGACAATCATATCGTAATTTCATCTGAAGGCTCATTTAATGGCTTGCAATGATTGTATGTATTTCCACAGTGATGAGGATGTTTGTGTAGCATACACAGCCATCATAAACCCCAGGCTGGAAGTGGATTGGCTTCCAGATCCAAAACTGTAACTTCTGTTTGCTGAGTTGGCCAGAGAGATACCATTTACAAGACTCGACCTGTCTGCAAAAAATAGTCTCATGGCTGGCGTGCACTGTTAGGAGCCTGAGTACAGCTCAAGGTGGGAGGGAAATAAAGAGGGTGTTCACTGTCACTGGACGAAGTTCTGTAAGGCTTTAATGCTGTTACCAATTTTTAATGAGAATATTCCTCTAGAGAAATATAAATATCTGAAGTGTTCAGTCTGCCAAGGAGCAAGAAAAATAGGAATAAATTATTAAATAACTAATTTTGGTTATTTCTGAGTTTTCTAAAAACATGCCAAAAAATACCTACAAATGAAAGTGTCCACAACATGTTGAAAACATGTTTTCAATATGCTATATCTGAAAGGTTTTCAGACTAAATGCTTTTAAGTATTTTGCAACAATGTGGAAGATAGCTATTCTGAGCTTCCCTGTAACACAAAGGCCGTTGAAATGGAAACAGACCACCAGTAGCGAGCAGTGATTTTTCCAGATAGATTTGGAGCAAAATAGCACAACTATTAAACTACAGCAGATGTTTCTGGGTAACCATAACCTAATGAGCATGAATAACTGCACTGATGGGTAAGCACTAGCATACTTTGGAAAACCTTGCTTTAATTTGCTTATTTTTGGCAAGTAAAATACACTAATGAAACAAGTGTGTGCTCACCCATTACTTACTTAGCATTTCTTTTATTAAAATGTGGCATCTTATCTTCACACAGCAGTCAGCTCTTTTCCTTCCTTCCATCTCTTTTTTTTACAAAGCTGTTCTTTCATATGTAGTTTTGAATTATTCCTTCTTTCACTATCAGAGTGGAGGCAATGAAATATGTCAGAAAAGATGACTGGAGCCCAACAGGTCTGAACGTAAGTTTTTGTGCTCCACTATAGTGATATAACTTAACTACTGAAGGAACTTTCTCTTTTTTTTTAAAGAACATCTTTATGTTACTAAGGAGAAGTAGGTGATCAGATATCCCTTGATAGCTTCAGTGCTCAATCCCACTGAATAGACCCTACAGACTTCTCTAATTATTCACAAAACATTTTGAGCAGATGTCCAGAAAATGAATTATCTGCTGCCTGCCAAAAACTACTTCTGGCAGGCAGTGTATCAGGTAAATAAAAAGAGAGGTTGAAAACATGAATAAAACATGAATGGAACAGCTTAAGGCATTTTGCTCCACATAAATTCAGGATCAGTAATTGAACCTACAGAGGTGCAAAAGGTAGGGCAGGGCTACCACATGAAACTGTTGAAAGGAGTAAACTTTGGAGAAAACTCTTTTAACAAGCATTTCCTTGCGCTAGTGGTGGTATCACTCTGCCAAGTAACAAGGCGGTTTAGGGTAGGGGATGGCAGCAGTTTTCAACATCTACCACAGGAAGCAGAGGATCTGGACTTCCAATGTCAGGCTGAGCCCTGCAAGTCACATGGGTCAGCATCTTGGATTCTTGTGTTTAGCAGAAGTTACAGATATCCATTACTCTTGCTATTCTGCCATTGGGAAGGACACCGCTATATAATGTAGCCTTAATTTGAGAATCCAGCAAAAAACATTTTATCTGTTGCCCTTCCTACTAGGAATATACATGATGTTTTCCTGCTTAAAGCAGGTTGTTCCATCACGTTAAGGTCATAAAAGGCTGGCCATCTTATTCAGTGAATTTGCAAATGCAAGTGCTATTCAAAAGCAAATTGTACATTTTAAAACAAACAGCCTTATGTTAGAACATACAGTTCTGAGATCACATCTTTAAAAGCTGCCTGCATGGCATCATTCCAGGCAGCTTGATACAGAATCAAGCCTATAGAAAGTAAACATCAATTATTTGAGAGGAAGGGGCTTCCCAAAGACTTTGTATTAAGTTAAAGTGTACTATGTTCTGTACACTTTCACTGAATAATGAGGAACTTCATAGTACTTTAGGAACAGGTATTGTTGTGCATCCATACCAAGATTTCATGATGTTGGATACAATGCTATTTTGAAGAGAAAGAACCTGTTAAGTAGGAACATTAGTAAGGATGGTAAATAAAAAAAGCCCACAGAAATATGAACAAATAATATCATGTATGAAAAAGGTTGCCACATAAGTGGTAGAAAAAAAAATGAAAAGACAGAATTATTTGAGAATTGTGATTAAAAGAAATGAATGAGTGAGTAGGTAACTTATAAATAAATAACAGACCAAATTTATTCATGGTGGTTTCATTAAAAGCAGTGATAAATTAATGCCGAGGAAAAGTCTGTTTCTTTGCAGTACTTTTGACCACTTATTCCATGGAGCCACTGTAGTTACTAATTCATACAGGATTATACATCATTGGGGTGCCCAATTATAACAGTTGAGTTTCAGAAATGATGTTGTCTTTCCTTCAGGGATCTGTAATTTATTCCATTACCTTGAACTACACAATATGCCAAAATATTGGGCTACACAATATGCCAAAATAAAATTCACAAATGTTCTCTTAAACCCTGCTATCTTTGCTTCATACTGTATACGTGAAGAAAACATGTTGAGAGGACTGAAACTATGGGAAAGTATTACCATCTTAATACATTTAACTTGTCCATAAGTAGACATTAGAAGGTTTTCAGCCTCAGTAAATCCACTTCAATACATATATATGAAGAGTTCAGAAAAAAATTATTCTATCCCATTGTCTTTATGAAAGCAATAGCAGCATGGCCAGTGCTCGAAAGGCCAAGTTTAGTTTACCTGCCAAAGAAATCTGGTGGTTTATTTTGTCTTGCAAGGGCGGCTTCCCTTACCGTGTTCTATTCTATGACAATTATTGCTACTGCATAACTGCAGTTTATTATTATGCATTATCTTATGCATAAACTGGTAGCAGAACCACCCGCTCTTTCAGAAGTGTGACTGATGCTGTTTCCGTGTGCTTTGAAACTTCCAACATAGAAAGCGATCTTAAATTTGGCTAATGGTTTTTCTTTTTACCTGTTGACTCTTGAAGCTGCTGAGATATTAGGATAATAAGTGTTTGGAGAAAAGAGTAATCTATTTATACAGAATCAATGAAGTGTTGCCATGGGAAACCTGAAGCTCTCAAAAGGAGGCTTCCTAGAATAGAGGATTTTCCAGGAGAGAGAATGGCTGATACACATTTGGTTCTTTCTGCCTGTTGCTCTCTCATTACCTGCATTTGTGTGGCCCTAAACTCTGCCTGGTTCAATGGAGAAATTCTCCCCATGTAGATCATCAAGCAGCAGAAACTGGAAAAACTACTTGCTGGGATGTCCGGTGTATGATATGGAGGTTAGATAAAACAGAGCTGTGTGAGCAGCACCACCACAATCCAGCTTCTACAAAAAGATCTGGAGAAGGGTGGCCTTTGGAGGACCTTCAAGTATGCTGGAGAATTTGGTATGGGAGTGTTTTAGCTAGGGGGTTACACAGCTGGCTTAAAGGGCAGAAAAGATGATTAGGGTGTGGTTGGCTTGCTGGAACTCCAAGGAGAGACCGTGTTTTCTCAGAGCTTTGTTTTCAGTATAACTTTACACACATCATTTTGTTCGTGCCTGGATGGTCTCAACTACAGAATGTGTATGAAAGTACATTTATACATTTTGCCAAGGTTGGGAGAGGATATTAATATCTATAAGATGTGACATTATTGTCTTCTATTTCTACTGTGAGCAGTACCCCATCGGCCTCGAAAAAATGACTGATGATAAACTGGAGTGCTCTCCTGTTGAATCCCACGGGATTTCTCTTAGGGGGTCAGCAGGCCTTTGGGCACCTGAGCAATACAAAAAGTAGCTTTGTTCTACCCTTTCTGCCTCCCTACAAAGGCAGCGTAGTTCGATTTGCAAGCCCGGTGCAAGGACACGGTCTATGCTGCTGTGCATTTAGTGTAATGTGAACCGAAGGTGTCAGTCGTGCTGTCGCTGGCTCCTTCTTTTGCTGCCTCGGAATTCAGTTTACAATGAAATGAATCGGAATAAAGCCAAAGATAACCCTGAATGTCAGAAATGGTAGCTCTAAAGTGATTCTGGATGCACAGGCAGCCGAAGAAGTTTAGTCCCTCTTCAAAGTCGTGATGCAAGCATTGTAATGCAGATTGCATCGATTTGCTACCAGTTACTGACAGCTAGCAGGGATCTTTGAAAGATTCTCTGCAGCACCCACAGAATAAAAAGCTCTCTGCGTGAAAAGGGAGCTGTATTCTCATGCAGATGATCCCTCCTAAAAATAGTATCAATGTTATCATATATGTAAGGCAATATTCCGTTTCGTGGAATACATTTTGTGACTATGACAGGCTTCAGCTTATAGCATCAATGGTAGTTAGACATAAGTAATGCCACTGGCTCGAATGCGGGCTTAAGTACTCGCTGGTTATTTTTACAGTAATTAACTTATTGCAGAGAGGCAATAGAAACGCTGCCTCGCAATGCACCGACAGTAAGTTTGCTGCGGTTCCCAGCTCTCCTTGCTCAGAACTGGTATGCAGGTGTATGATGAATGGGAGTTGAAAGGATTCTGCAATAAATACTTTAAATACCAAAGCAATGACTACTGAAGCATAAAAGCAGTATTGTACTGGGCCATAATTCAAACCAGCATTCCATTTACAAATGTAATAAGAGTAATAGAAAAGATTAACTTTCATAGGAAATTACAGTTTGTGTGCGTAAGTGTGTGCTTTTATGAAGTTCAGGTTCCTGCAGGCTTTATGTTTCTGCATCAAAGTTACCAGAATAATTTCAGATTACAGCTCCGTTCAGTAATGTTGTGGCACTCTGTGTACTGCAGGCAGTGCTGCCACAGACTGGTTCCCACTGGGGACTCGGCTCCTGTGAAGATGGCTCTGTTTCAAGCTTAACCATAATATGAGCGCTGTAAACTGCAGTGTGTGCTAATACCTTTTATTTGCATGTAAAGGCACCTGCAAGCCTTTGGGTCTATGACTAGACGACAGCCATAACTTTGTACACAGGTTTGCACACAGGAGGAATGTTCCCCAAAGTCTGGTCCTCTACAGAGGAGATGGAAGCGATGCAGATACACCAGTGCCATAAAATAAGTTCTGCCCTCTCTAGCTCCTTGTTATAGGAGAATTAAGTGATGGAACAGGCAACCTTCCTGCAAACAGGGTGATTCTCACTGCTGACACAGATTGCCTGAGTAGCAGAAGATGCTTTGCTTTCTGGAGCTATGAATACAAGCTCACCACCAGCATCCCTTTGTTTCCTGTTGGTACAAATGGATATGAGCCCAGGAGATCTGCCAGCAATCAGGGTCAGGGCAGAGACTAAATCTCATGTCTTTGGAGTCTCTGGACAATACTGTAACCCTTGTGGTTTTCTTCCTTCCTGATAAAATCCTGCAGCCTAATAACCTGATCTCAAAATAAAACCAAGCCAAAACAAACAAACAACAACAAATAAAGGGGGTGGGGGGGAGGGGGAACAAACTAAAACACACCCACAAACAAAAAAACCCTGAGACTAAAGTGAGCAGTAAAGAAATGATGTTATTCAATAATATTGAATCCAAAAATATTTGATTATGAGAGGAAAAGGAAGAAAACCGAATCGTTTTTCTGCTGCTTCCTTCCTCTTCAGGAACTTCTGCTCAATGTCCGAGTTCCACAGAGCTGTTTAAAAAAACTATCATTAAAAAGTCGGTATCATGTCTCTGACAGCTTCATTTGTGTGTGTGTGTGCTCACAGCCTATGGAAGTTAGAGTGAAACACTGAGAAATCCCCTTTGTTTCCAGTTGCAGATCCAGGAGGAGAAGCTTCAGCTTGTTGCAGCTGTAATTGCTGCCTTGGATTTCACCTGGCCACTTTCTAGCGTTATTCACAAGACAGCTTTATTGCATTTTGAGATCTGATTATTAACTGCCACGAAAGCCTTGGTACTGAGAAGGAAAGAGTGACATCCCCCAAGCTAAACACGGCGAAGCTGTCATCTAGAAGATGACACGGTTGTCGTGCTCAAATATCACAGCTGTTTATAATGCCACTGCGGTGGTCTCCGCTGGCAGCGACGCTAAGGGATGTCAGGGATGTTGACTGGTGCTGGGATGCAGGAGCGTGGCACTAAGGTGGGCGTACTGGTAGGGTGAAAGCCTGTCTTTGCTCTGGGTAGGTTTAACCAGCTGATACCAGAAGAAATGTTCTGGTTGAGTTTTACGTGCAATTTGAGTATAAGGAATAAAAGGAAGCTACTATGGCAACCTGCTTCTAAAATGAAGCTCCTATAGCAATGTGTGTTGTTGCCATTTGTCAGCGATGAGGGCTATTTTGCCTTATGCCACATAGTCTAGTTAGGACCACAAAAATTACCAGTACTACCTGTGAAACCAGCTTGGTATGTCCTCAGATTTTTCCATTATTTTTTTTTTTTACAAATATTCAATTGCAAAGTTTTTCATATGAGAAAAGCTTTTAACTACCCAATGTTTTCTACATTTTTGTTAAAAACAACCAAACAATCTTTTTTGGGATGCATCTACTTTTCAAAATAGACTATAAAGTTGATAATTGTAATTTTCAGTGGAGCTGAGCTCCCCTGAGAAGATTGGGCACAGAAAAAAAACTTGATGTGACCAACATAAGGCCCTCTCTTCTTCCTGGAAGACTTTCTTCAGTGTTTGTTCCTTGTACCATTTGTAATAGGCATTCCCTCTTTTCCCCCTGATAACTACTGAGATAATGGCACAGTTCTCACCTTTCCAAGTGACAAAGACATTACAACAGGATAGAGTTTTCTAGCCTAATTGAAAGAATTAATTGATTTTTCTTTATATTTTGCTGCCATCTTGTTCCACTGTAAATTATTCTGTGTTCTCCAGGTATGCAGTTAATCTGTTCTTCAAAAAATACAGGTTTGAGCCTGTAAGGCTTTTTGCCCTGGAACACTGTAGGGTCCACATGGCTTCTGTGTGCTGAGCACACAAACCCAAACCAGAGGTCCTTAACATGATAAACCACATCTATAATTCCAGTAGAGCTGTTGACTGTAATAGACTGGGGGAAATTTTGTGCCTGGTATTGTGTCCAGTTCTGGGCACCTCAGCACAAGAGAGGTATCGAGGTGCTGGAGCGAGTACAGAGGAGGGCAACAAAGCTGGTGAGAGGCCTGGAAAACAAGGCTTATGAGGATCGATTGAGGGAGTTGGGGTTGTTTAGTCTGAGGAAGAGGAGGCTGAGGGGAGACCTCATCACTCTCTACAACTGCTTGAAAGGGCACTGTAGAGATATTGGTGCTGGTCTCTTCTCACGGGCAATGAGCGACAGGACAAGAGGGAATGGCTGCAAGCTGCAGCAGGGTAGGTTTAGGCTAGACATTAGGAAAAAATTTTTCACGGAGAGAGTGGTCAGCCAGTGGAATCAGCTGCCCAGGGAGGTGGTGGAGTCACCCTCCCTGACTGTGTTTAAGAGCAGATTAGATGTGGTGTTGAGGGATCTAGTGTAGGGGAGAACTTGTAGAGTAGGGCTGATGGTTGGACTTGATGATCCCAGGGGTCTCTGCCAACCTATCTGATTCTGTGATTCTATTCTATGATTCTATGAAATGAGGTAAAACATTATCACTAGTATCACATCAACGGCATTAACTCTCAGGATATGTTTGTAAAGATGAGGGAGGATATTACCAAAAAAATTTATCCAGCAGTGAAGGTGGCTTTTCCTCCCATTAACTAATGCCGAAGTTTCAAAGTTCTTGCAGTTTAATTGGGGATTAATTAGGAGAAATAATTATAAACATGACTACGTAGGCACTATGCTATTCCTTAGCACAAAATACAACAACTGTTTTGGGCTAGTAATTTAATGCAACTAGAGAAAACTGAAATAAAATTAGCTCTCATTGGTAAATGTGAAAAAGGTAATAAGGAAATTTTGAGCAAGTTACCAAAGCTGAGTACTACTGAGAAGAGCATAAATAAGCAAGACCAGGTTGCTAACTAAAACAGAGTAGCCTTGTAGAAGGTTAGGGGTTGTGTTTTTTTTTTTTCAAGGAAAAGAAAGAATTTAGCATCTGAAGTCAAAGTTTGGCTCAATCAATACATTCAGGGCTCTTGAGAAATTTTGAAAATAGTTTCCTACTTGTAGTGATTTAGGGCAGTCAGGCATGTAAAAAGATCGAATCGGTTGTGAGAAATCAATGACCTTCCCCCCCCCCCAAGATTCCCACTGAAATGAAAACTTGCCAATTACAATGGGAGTTTTGATAAAGCCAGCAGGAGAAGGATGTTCCAGACTCAAAGAAACAGCATGTGAAATGTAATATCTATTATTTTTTTGTGCCATTGGGGTGTGAGACAGAGGCCTGCTGAACATCTTGTCTTAAAACTCCAGAATCTCTCTCCTGTGGCAGGTTAGCAGTGGTGATACAGAGCAAATCAGCAGACCTTACGCGTGCATGTGATAATCACTCTCCATTTACTGGTGATGTCTGTGGACATTTTCCTCTCTGCTCAGCAGGTAACTGCAGTGCTACTTCATTGCAACCTTCCCGACCTCATGTCAAAACTCCCTCTGGACGTAACGCGGCACAAAATAATATGTCAACGGTTTAGTTTGCTTCTGTTCTGAAACCACCATTTAACACAAGGATCGCTTTTGTCTTGTTCTTTCCACATGGGGGTCTGTCTTTTGTTGTGCAAAGTCCTCCAGGTACTGGTCCATGTAGCTATGTCCACCAGCAGGTAGGGCAGATGAACAGGAGCAGGTCTGTAGCTGGTGTGGGCAATGTTTCTGGGGCTGTTTTACTGCAAAACAGGGCTAGTCTCGTCCCATGAGCTGAACGCTTGGTTCTTGCCTGTGTGTATTAGAGTGAACTTCCAGTTCATTTTCATCAGTGAGGAACCAGTTAGTGCCATGTGAGATATGAAAGAAGGTGTGATATGGAGGCGAGGTGGGGATTCACTTTGGTCAACACAGAACAGTTGGGAAGGGCCTCCCAATTGGCTTTTGGAGAGAAAAGGCCCAGGGTGGTCACACTTGGTTTTGCTCAAAGCAAGGCACTGCACAGCTCTTTCCCAGCCCTCTCCTCCTCTTCCACTCCTCTGCTTCTTTCCAATTTAAAAACCTGAATTCGGGGTTGCATCCTTTCTTGCCTTGCTTCTGTGTACTACTACCAAAATAGCAGCCTGAAGCACAACCAAGCCATTGTAAGACCTGGGATGAAGCTACAGGACCTCATCATAACCAGAGTTAGAGTAGACCCTCAAAAAAAACCTGATTGCTGTGGCTTCATCCAAGCCCTCTGTGATTCCTCCTAAAGTGAAAGCACGTTCCTTCTTTCCCTTGCCTTCCAAGAGCAGCGTTTCAGAGAAAAAGCCAAACAGCTGTGCTTACAGGATCTCACAGAGATTCCTAAACACCGATAATAAGGTTTGACAGTCATGTCATAATTGTTAACAATGGTGGTGGAGATGTGCCAACAACCTCACGCTCTCTTGCTGCTGCTCTGGGTGAGAGGAATTGCTCTATGGCTGCAAGTCTGCAAACCACATTTGACATAAAGGGGCATTTCATACAAGAGGAAATCTAAAGCCATGGACCGTATTGTGCCAGATCACACAGTAGCCTCAAAGGATGAAGTAATGAAAGAGAAGACACTGCAGTGACACCACATTAATATTTGCTCTTTCTGCTCTCCATGCATTCCAACTTATTATGGAAGTTTTTAGGAGCCCAATGGAACAGCCTGCTGTAATGGTTTGGAGGTGAGAGTTTGGTGTGATTTGCTTATTTACAGAGCAACTGATGCAAGTCGAGCCACTGAGGAACATCGAAACAATCAGCGAGTGGACCAGGCTGCTAAGATTTTCCAGACAGATTTGGACTGGGAACATAAAGGTGAACTATTCTTAGCTCGGTGGGCTCATGACACTTCAGGTCATCAAGGAAGGGATGCAACATACAAATGGGCCCGTGACCGAGGGGTGGATTTAACCATGGACGCTATTGCGCAGGTGATCCACGATTGTGAAACATGCGCCGAAATCAAGCAAGCTAAAAGATTAAAACCTTTGTGGTACGGAGGCCGGTGGTTGAAATATAAGTATGGGGAGGCTTGGCAGATAGACTACATCACACTCCCTCAGACTCGCCAGGGTAAGCGTTACGTGCTTACAATGGTGGAAGGGAGCACAGGATGGTTGGAAACCTATGCTGTGCCCCATGCTACTGCCCGGAACACCATCCTGGGCCTTGAAAAGCAGGTTCTGTGGCGACATGGAACTCCAGAAAGAATTGAGTCAGACAATGGAACTCATTTTAAAAATAATCTTATAAGTACTTGGGCAAAAGAACATGGTATNGCCTGTTCTCTTCTACCAGCATACTGCACAGAGAAAAGATCCTAGGAGTGTAATTTAGAGCTCCTTGTACTCCTCTCCCATATGGCTATTTGTCCTGGTCAACATGCACCCAATAATGTAACTGCCAGAACAAATCACAGCAAATGATACTTTTCTGTGCAAGTGTCACGAATTTCAAAGCTTAAGGTTCTGGTACTTTTTTCAGGCCGACAGAGAGGGCTAGTTCCTCCTGAAATTTGTTGACCCTCAGACAGTCACAATTCTCAGCAACCTGCACTGCAAAAGGAATCAAAATACAAATTAATATGATAAAAGGTCACATATGAGAGCGTTCTTTTTATCTGTATTTGTAATTCCTTTTCAATGGCTCTATTAGAACTCATATAAGCAAACTTGTGCAGATTTCTGCACAATCTGCTAATGATTATAGACTGTTTTCCTTATCATGGAAGCTGTCAATAGACCCTAGTTAATGAATTTTTTTTTTCTTGTTATGTGAATTTTAATTAACAGTTTATTAATTCACAACCCAACTCCCCAGAGGTCTCAGTAGAACTCAGAAAGATATATTATGCATATGCTTATACTTTCTCCTAAATTTAGATAATTTCTGATCCAGAATTATTACTTCAATTTCACAGCGCTGCAGATACAACTCTGACCACTCCAATTATCTGCCTACTCCAGAATACAGCAGCTGTAACTTCAAGACATCATAAAAAAAGTTTATTAATTTAGCTTCACTGAGTGCCAACCGTTTTACTGCAGTGCAACAGAAAGCTGTCTGCCATGTAAGAAACCTTCAGGTATTTTTCTCTTGGCTTGGCTTTCTGAAAGGACTTTTTCTAAAATTTGCAAGGATGAAAAGTAGGAGCCATTCAGAATCTGCATGGAAGCTTCCCTAAATCCCTGTAAGAATAAACAAGTGTTTAAGGCAAGAAGCTGGTCTTTTGTGAGCCTCAGAAAAGCGGGGGCTGGCTAGGGACTGCAGCAGTGCTATAACTCTCTTTTTCTCATAATTTCTAAGGGCTGGGAGTTTGTTTGTTTACACACTTATTGGTGTGTGCTGTTTCCCCTTGAGCAAGTTTTTGCTTCTAACTCTGATAGCAAAGCTGAATATAAACTTCTAAGCTCACTCTTAACCGTGTTCCTCCCAAGGTTTCCCACAGCCTTTGATCCCCTGAGCACTGGATCTACCTGATTTTTTGGTCAAAATACAGAACTGGTGCTTGCTGGACTTACCCTGATGGCTGTGCCCTGAGATGATACAGTCGGCTGGGTGCCTGACCACCTGGTGGAAAGGATCAGAGGCACAGTAAAAAGAGATGCCACGACTAGCATTAGGTACTAAATGCTAGTACCTAATGACCAGCATGTTGTGGAGTTCTCTGCAGAGGAGCTGGGGAGCACTGATGTGATTAGGAGGAAGGAAGGGGAGACCAAGACACTTGCCTTGCACAGGATGAGGTACCTGCCCCAGGAGAGCAAGGACCAGAGGAGGAAGAGGTCTCCTCAGGTCGGTCACTCTGGGACCGCCTGGGATCATAACAACCCAGTTGCACATAACCAGCCTGATGTGCCTCCAGCACGATTCTCATTCTTCATCTTTCCTACGCCAGAAAATCCCACAGGGATTTCCTCTGGCAGAAAGGCTTGAGTCTAGAATGTGAATATCCTCTTTCAACAGGTTTGCTTAATCTGCAGCAAGAATATTATTTTTCTGTGTTTGGGATAGATTCCGTGCTTACCAACATGCTGAAGTAAAACAAAATTCCCTGAGATGACAGTAAATCTGGCTGCTTCAGCCAAGCCAGCTACTAAAACTAAACATGTTTTGCAACTCTGATACTCTGATAACTGGTAGTTCTTTCAGCTGGAAGGATGCTGATGCGCTCTTCAACAATGTTAGTTGTCACGAGAATTATGACACAATTACACCGCTCGCTTGTCACTTGATATTATTGCCGGTCAAATATCTGAAACCCCAAATTCAAAGACTGTCTTTGAATTACGGAAGACAGCTGCCAAAACTGGCAGCTGAAATACTTCATCAGCCCTGTGTCAGCCTGCAGCAGATGCCAAGGCTGGAGGAAGCGCTGCAGCAGAGTTGGGCAGGAACGCTAGGGTAGAGCTTTGGGGGGGTCTGTGGATCTCCCAGATACATCCCACTGAGGATGCAGAGCTCAATATAGTGACTGTTGATGAACTGGGAGCTGGTCTGGTTTCCTTTACTGCTTTGAGAGGTCATGCACAAAACTCCTGCCCATCAGTGGAATAGAAGATGAAAATCACCGACCTGGATTATCTGCTGAACAGGTAGAGGAGGAAAAAAAGGCACCTCCTGTGCATCACCCTCGACACAGCCAAAACGGGCTTTGGAGAGACACGTACATCGCCCAGGGTAAAGGCCACACTCCATTTCACAGGAATATCAATAGGAATGTAGAAAACCTATGTTGAAAAGTCAGAAGGTTTTTTTTTCTGAACAGAAAATGAAGTTGCAGTTCATGGGCTGTTACTAGTGCAGGTGCTCAAGGTTATGAAAGGGTAAAAATAGATTCCCTGTCTTTAGGCAGAATACTGGTGATGAGGCAAAATGGAAACTGGGGGGAAAATACAGCTTTTCTCAAGTATAATAAGGAAGCAATGTGAAGTAACTATTTGAAAACTGCTTCAAAGCCACTCAAGTCAATGAGAGTTTTCACTTGCCATTCATTTCAGTAGGCTTTTAATCAGGCTAATAAAGGAGAACAAAAACAGACTGATGGAAATTAGAGGGGTGTAATCAAAACATATGTGTCCATTTGGAAATGGGACATAAAATGGACTTTTTACTTAACACATTTAACGTTCATACTTCTGAAGCCATTTATTTAGAACAACAATCAGACTTTCATTGGCAGAGAACATAGTAATCTAATAGGGTTTGTGGAGTTCTATGGAATGCTAACTATAAAATACATCACCTATAAATTACAGTTCAAAAGGTGATACAGAATCAGAGTATTAAATAACAGCATCTTTTGCTAAGTTACTTAACTGTTACAGCAGAATTTATTGCCAATCTGGCTACAACATCTGCACAACTAAAGGACTTGTTAAAGAAAAATGAAACTTGTCTTTCTGCCAAAGTTTGGAGAGGCTTAAACAGAAATTAATATCCGTAAGAAATCCTGGAACATTTTTGAAAAATTATCTGGCTGGCAATACCTGCTGCTTTTCAGAGAAAGAGGGAAAAAAAAGTGTTTTAAAAGGCATATTTCACAGTGCAGCTAAAACTTGCTCTACAGAAAAGATGGAGCTTTGATACAATTACTTTCAAATTTTGTTACTGTTGTTAAGGTAAAGTTATGCTAATCACACTTATTTCTAACAAAATAAATCTGATATATTCTCTACAGAAACAGACCATAGGCTCTTGTATTCTCAAAAAAGCGTCACACATGTTGACAATAAATATAAGGGATATGGATGATAATGCAACCCCCCATTCTGATGTGCAAGTTCAGGGGGATGATTCAAGATATCGCTCTCCTCCGGATCATAAATTCTCTTTCCATTACCTGTTCTGGAGGAATACTGCCAGAGTAGGGATACTGCACTTGAGATGGGCTGTGAGTGCACACATGGAGCCTAAACACTAATCATTTAAAAAATCAACCATGAAAATGTAGAAAGAGATACCGAATTACTGTACGTGCTCTTCTCTCTTTCTGTCTGTGAGGAAAAAATAGGTTTGTGCGTGTACATGGCAAATTTGTAACAGTGATTTCTGTGTAGCTACTTGTTTTTCACAGCACCATTTTCTATGCTCCATCTAAAGACAAAAGACCCTGCTGCCAGTTTCAAAGACAGAAGTATAACCTTTATGAAACCTTCTAGATTTTAATTTCAGAAGTGACACAAAGGCAAAATCTCAATTGCACGTCACTCATAGCGGAAGCTACAGCAATAAGACAGATTAATTGTCCTTGATTCTTAACCTAATGTGAATTTATCTATTTCCTTAATTTATTTATTTCCTTATTTAAAAATAAATAAATAAATAAACATTTTTTAGATTTAGAGATCACAGAATCACAGAATATCAGGGATTGGAAGGGACCCTGAAAGATCATCTAGTCCAATCCCCCCGCCAGAGCAGCAACACCTAGATCAGATCACTCAGGAACACGTCCAGATGAGTTTTGAATGTCTCCAGAGAAGGAAATGGATATTTATTGACCACACAAAGTGAACAGCCAAATCCACAAGTCGTTCAAGTAGTGAAAATGTTAATTTGTCTAAAATTCTGTGTATATATGATATCTTAATTTTCACTTCCTAAATTTTCAAAGAAACCACAAAGAATTTGCTCTTTAACCAGCCTGGTGCCTGTTCAAGAAGATACCTGGGCTAGATATGCTTAAAAGAATTTAAGTCCCATCCTGAGATTTAACCACTTGCCTGGATTTTTTTTAATAAAATATCCATCTGCTGATAGGGAAACATCCTAATGGCTCTTCTTTTCAAATTCAGGAATCTTCCAGTTCCTGTTAATTACCAGATTGTAGGAGATAAATAGTACCATGATATTATGTCACTTGATGGTATACTGCTTCTTTTTCTATCACTGAAATGCGATGCCTACAGTTTCTACTACTTGTTATAATAGACTGGGAAAAAGAAAATAATCTATAATGTTAAATTTTTAAATCTGAATTCTCTATTCTTCTCTCAAGGTACCTCACAGAGAACTGGGGGTTCGAGGCTGTTTTCCATTAGCCAGCAGGAGACATGCATTTGATTACCCAGCAACATTAGACTTGCTAGGGGAGATGCCAGAATTCCTGGCTCTGGGTACAGTGAGGGCACTGCTTACACGGAAAACTTTAGCTCAGCATTGCAGGGCGCAGAGAAGAGAACGTCAGCTATAAAGGAGCAGTCAACGGTGTGAACTTAGATCCCAGCTGACAACGCCAAGGATAGTTAGGTGCCAAGATGCTACATTTGTGACCTAGAAAAATAAGCTTTGATTAGCCAGGAGCTGGTGGAGGTCCAGAAACCAGGAAGCCGAGCATCCTTTCAATCAACGAAACTATTTCATGGATTGTAAAAGACTGAGCAGATAGATGGTGTGAACTCTTCCAACAACGCACAGAGCAGTCGTCATCCCTGTTCAACCCAACTGTGAGAAATCCACAGCATTTCAGGATCGTCAGGACTGTGAGCAGAGATTTCTTTCTGTTCATAATGCTTTGGTTGTTATGACACCTTCTGGCTGTGAATTTCAGCTAATTAACAGTAATTATTTTATCCACAGCGTCTTTAGCTCTGGAGTGACTTCACATCTTCAAGACCAGTTGGTTCAACAGTGGAGGTACCTCCTCCCTGCTCCCCTGTAAGCACCTCTGCACGCGGCGTGATCCAGTTCCACTCTGCCCGTAAGGACTGGTGTCTCCCGGATCTTTTCTTCCCGACGAACGGACACGGACAGAACTGAGGTGCTTTGTGGCTCTGGGGTTTCAAACTTGTGTGGTCCTCTAAGTGTCAGCAGTGCTAAGTCCCTGATGCATGTTTGATTGCTGCCTTGGGTGGCAATATCCTGCCTTTAATGTATGTGCACATTGAGCAGTTGCTGTGGGAACCGAAACTTTGAGGTTTCACGATTTAACAAAAAAAAAAAAAAAAGAAAAAAAAAAGGATGTATTTATAGACTTTATTTATTTTGCTTATGAATCAACATGTTAATATTGATGCAATGGAAGAAGAAAGGAAAACAAACTTCTAAACAGAAAGTACAACATCAAACAGTGATCTGTTTATTTTGCTCTTCTCCAAAGTTCCCATAACAAGCAAAACTGCTGCAACGGAAAGGGAAGTAATTACAAAACAAGCAGCAGACAAAAGAGGGAGAAAGCAAGCAGTGGAAAGTTGAATTAAGCTGTGGAGAGATCCAGTTTTACCAGTAATCAATTGCAAGGTGTTAGGAGATGCTGTGACACATCACGGGCTCTTGCCGTGGGGTCCCAGGCTGCTGCCCCAAGCTCTGGGTCAGTGCAATAGGCTTCTTGGGCAATGGTCACAGTGGGTTTGGGTGGTCACAAAACACAGGATCTGGGGTTTGCATGTAGGTTTTGGGCCCATCTGAGCTCCCTGGAAGGGTATGTGCTCTGAGGAGCTGACCCAGCTCCTCTGTCACATCCCAGCACTGCTCTCTCTGACCCTGTGAGAGCAGCCAGTGCAATTACAGCTCCGCCACGGTGTGAGATAAAATCACAGATACATTATTAAGGAGATAAGAGAAGTCATCTGATAGGTGGCCCTGTGGGGTAAGTCTGTTACTGGAAGCAAGATGCTTCTGTGGTCAAGCAGGTTGAGTAAAGCACCGTGGTTCATTTGCTGAGCTGGGGGACTGCAGAGAAGGATCGGGCATGGTCTCTCTCTGCCTTTTAGAGCACGGGCGAGGTTTGGCCAAGCTGATTCATCTTCTCTCTCAGATGTGCTTTTTCTGCATTTCTGCTACATGAATTACAGCTGCAGTTTGATTTCAAGGAAATGCAGAAGTTTTTTTTCCTGGGTGTGTGCCGGAGTGAAGGAGCTGAGCAGAGAAAGGGCTGGGGAAGCAGCTCTCAGGGTGTGGGTGAAGGGGCATGAATACACATGAGACTCTAATTGGCTCCCACATCTAACCAAGGTGCCTAAAGACCCAGGTGCCCTGGCTGAATGTTGTAACCAGTTAATAAGGTGAAGTCCACTAAGTCCATACCGTCCCATTACAAAAGCAAGGAGTGTTCTTTTGCCTGCAAAAGCTGCCTGGAGGTGGGGAGTCAGTGAGGTTCCCAGACTCAGGGGTGGAGAAGGTCACAGTTGGGCTGCCATCATCCCCCTTAGTGCAGGGGAGACCTGTGCTGGGGCAGGCAGGACTTCCATGGTGCCAGGGGCTGACTGGCACTGCTCTCCAGCACAAGCGTTTCACTCAGCAGCCCAAGCAAGGATGGACCCTGGTTCTCAGAGGAATTCACTTTTCTGACATTTAGCACACATGTCACAGCGGTATTCACCACGAGCACCCAGGAGACAACTCCAAGCTGCTGCCATGCAGGCAGCACGGAGCCCATGAGACCTGGCAGTTGTCAATTATTCCCCATGTCCGAACAAGTGTCCCTCTTCACCACCTTTCCCTGTTCTCCACTGCTCCTGAACATGGGCTTGCTGGGTTTTCAGCCACACAGCCACTGTGGGTTTCTGTATCTTTGTTTTATCCCTTTCTCCTTTCTTTTTTTCTTTTTTTCTTTGCTCTAGTTAAAGCTGCCCCTGTAGTTTTCTGCAAAACATAAAGAAGTTGTCCATCTGCAGCATTTCTATCCGTCTTGCGTGAGTTTTGTGGGCACCAGTGGCATGTTGTGGTTTTTCCTTTTTTCACTCCCTACCATTTAAAATCCCTTTATCTGCCTCTGATTGTGTTTCCTTCCACCTGGTCCCCCTGCTTTCTCCTCTGGGCCATTCTCCTTTGCTTAACCCACCCACACTGCTGTGTCTCTCCCTTTGAGCGTATTTGAACCCCTCAGCGATGGAGCTGGGGTTTGCTTCTGAGATAATCATGTGATGCATTAGAAAAACATTCTGCTTTCCATTGATTCAGCAAAGACACATAGTAGATTTTTAACCTGGATTATCAAAGGGATTTTTATTTTTTTTTGGTCCAAAACCCAAAGATTTTTGCTGTAAAGCTAAGCATGTTTGAAACACATAGTAATTCCGGTAATTCAGAGCAATAGCCATGCCTGAGATACTAACAGTTACTTATGTTATAAAACAGTTAAGCAGTTCTGTACAGAGAAGTTGGCAGAAAGAATTATGTTGTAAGCACAAGAGTCTGTCCTCTGCTTTCAGGTGTGATCAGAGTTCATTTCGGTGGTGTAGTTTTCTCTGGCAACGAAGCACTTAAAGAGTGGACTGAGATTTCAGAAAGGCTGACCCTGTGCTATTTGTACCTACCTCATTTCCAGATTCAGTTACTTACAAATAATGCCAGTTATAGGGTACATTAGAACTTAATTTTGTGATTAATGATTTTGCTTCCGCTGGCAAATAAACTCCCTTTCCACTACAGAGGGACAACATTGGAGCCAAAGGAAGGGGCAAGAGTATGTTGGCCTCTTCATCTGCTGATTATTAAGTTTTCTGGAAGGTAATTATTTTTTTTCTTCTCTGATCAATGTACTCTGGTATCCATTTAATCTGTAGTCTGTAGCTACCACATGCTATACAAGGTGAAAAATGAGGCACCTGAAATGTTCCTACTTGGCTAAAAGCAAAGCGTGGAGCTGATTTTCAGTCTGTCACTATTCCCCACGTGGATGCTACAGCTATTTTAGATTATTGCCACTGTGTTGAATGGATTTTATATGATGGTATAAATATGTCAATTAGTATTTCAATTAGCACCCGTGACTAATCCTGCCCACGCTGGGAAGTTGCAGTATGCAAGTTTCTTACCAAAGGGTATGTTTTTGTTTCTTTGTTATTCAAGTGTAATGCCAGTTGACAACTTCAGTAGTGGGGGATAGGATGGAAAATTATAAGCTTTCTTTTTAATGGAAGGTGAAGGATTGGCTAGAAACAGAGGGTGAGGTCTTAGTTCTCCTGTATTATATGAAATTCTATATTCTACTTCACATTATGCATCGACTCCTACAGAATTCCTTTCAAGTAACTGAATGCTCCAAAGTTTCTATGAACTTTGTAAGGGATTTTGTCACACAGCTTTGTTCTAATACTCTCTAGCTGACAGGTTAGTTCCTTAAAAGTCTCATAAAACCAAAGTTATTTTTACCTGTGTCAACATACCATCCACACCACCATGTTCATCTATGGCAAGGCCTTTCTATGCTGCACGAACAATGTAAACTGTCTTTTTTTGGTTTAAAATAAAATAAATCAGTAAGTGATTAATGTGCAAAGATTTAATGTTGAAAATACTCCAGCTTTCACATATGGCTAAAACATACTATTAAAAAAACCCCAAACAACAAACCCTAACAAAAAGTTGGGTTTGGCGCTCTATTTCGAGGCAACATCTGGAAATTAAGTCTTTCTTTCTCTCTTTTCATTATTTCCTTTATGCCAGCAGAGGGCACAACTGTTTAAATCACATTCAATTCATTCCCAGTGTGCCATAATAAAGGCAACTTAAAAAATTCATAGGGAAAACAAGCCCATCTATTTCCAATAATGAACATTTTGTGCAGTTTGACTGCGTTACCCAGGAACTGCTAATAGCAAAGAGGAGGCTATTCAAATGATTTTGCATTCCAGAACTGCAAGAGTGTTTGGATGTTTCTCTAAACAAGCAGTATTTGGTCAATGGGGTTAAGGTTCATGGGGTTAAGGAAAGATGAAGAGATGGGAGTTCATTACTAAAATAATACTTTAAAAGCAAACCCCATGAATTAACTCTTTTTAAAGCCTAGGGATTTGAACATTCAGGATCTTTTTAATTCCAATTTTATATACAAACTTGGCAAAATTTATGTAAAATACCAAAACAACAAACACCTTTGCAATGAGAAACCAAATCTCAGGCTAATTTTTCATTGGGTTATTCCATCTGACATCTGTGTAATGGGCATGAGAAAGCGCTTCCTATAAACCATGGGCTTGAAAATGACAAATCAACACTTCTACATTTATTGTAAATCTTATAATTGTTTCCTTCCAGTGTTTATTTCTAGAAAGGCTTTGAAAAATCCTGAATTAAATAGATTAATGGTTTATCCGAAATTGTAAAAGAGCAATTAATTAACATTAAAAATATCCAGTAGGACAAAGTTTAAGAAGATACAGAAAAAATGGTAACTTCTTTTCTTCCGCTTTCTGACCAATGTAACTTTTTGAAGACAGAGACCTGCAAGATTTCAGCGAGTAGAAAAAATAATATTGGATTTATCCTAACCCTGAAGGTAGAGATGTTATCTTCTAGCCAACCAGCCCGTTGCTGTCAAGAAAAATCTTTGAAAAAATTATTGAAGAATGTGGGAAACTGCCAGCCTTGGATAGAATCCTTGTTTGTGATAAGGTCACGAGAAGGATCAACACAGCTGAAAGTATCAAGGCTCCACCAAACCATCCTGAGGAAGGTTCTGGCTCAATCATTCAGCTTGATGCTAGGAACCGAGCCAGAGGCCCTTGGCTCTGCAGTGAGCTTAGAAGGGATAATAAGAATAATATACAGATGGAGAGCGAGTGATGCATCTGCAAGGGAAGATCTAGCCTTAGCAGGGACTGCGCAAACTTTTCAAAGTAATTTTTCAGGTTTGTGAACTTTTTCTCCTTGCGATTTAAAAACGATCCCTTTTGTCTTGTCACTCATTTTTTGCCGGTGTGCTGCCGATGAGCAGCAGATTTCCTGGTGGACGCAGTTACTCTTACTATGTTCTGTGTAGCTAATTGAGCAGCGGGATAAGCTGGAGTTAGCAATAGCATCCTTAATAAATGTGAGTTCCAACAGCTCCCAATTCCCTTAATCTTCAGATGTCTTTATAAGATAAAACTACAATGATTTTCCAAATGTTAGTTTGAAAACAGTAAGAAACAGCCATCTGGGCATCTTTTCCCTCCTGGAAATGCTTTTTATCAGTACAGTGACTGGCTTAAACCGTGAGGTAGTCAGTCATCCATCCCCTTGGGATCAGCAGAGCATCCTCCTCTACCAGCTCCTTACAGACCCTGGGAATCGGGGACCAGCTGGGAAGATGAAGGAACATTCAAGAAACAGCTCTATTCAGAGAGCCATGGACTATGGGAATGGTGCCCCTGTACCTGACAGCAGCTCTCTGCTTACAGAGGGCATCTTGTCCAATTCCATAAGATTTATTCCAGTACTTTTAGGTGACAAAATCCCATGTGTCCTGCGGGAGTGGCGGGATTTTCTCCTTACACCAACATAATGGCTTACACCCAAGCCGCAGCCCTTTCTACTACTCCATAACAGTCACCTTTAATTTTTCATTTGAAATGAATAAAATTCGAAGGTAGAGCAACTAGTAATTAAACAAACAAACAAACCAAAAAAAAGTAAAAAGAGAGAGAGAGAGATAACTGTGTGCTGACTAAAGACTGTGACTTCATTTGTAGTTGGAGGTGTGTTACTTGGACAGCAAGACCATCCTCAAGGATTTCCAACACCCTTCCCGTAAGTCAGGGGAAGTTGGATTGGTAGTCAATAACATCAGCAACTTGGATCCTCTCCGGGTCCTCCTTTTTATTTTAGAATTTGCTAAAGATTTTTAAATTTGCTTTCAGCCTGTTGAGGTCCACTGCTGCCCTCATGTTGAGATGCAATAACATTTTGGTTGGAGGTCATTGACATACTGTTTGCCTTATTGTTTCTGTTCAAAGTGCATTTGCAGAGGGTCATTTGTATTCATTACAGATGCAGAGTTTTCCCATCAGGGTATTTATAGATCTTAGAATTATTAGGACTTGATTTAGGAAAGTATTCTTAACCTAGGCAGGAATTAAAGCATATGTTTTCATAGAGACAAACATAAATACTGGCTGAAATGGTTCAACAAACTGAAGCTCTTGGGGCACTTTTTTGCCTTGTTTATCTTTCGGGTATGCTGTTTTTCATTTTGTTTCTTCACAGGTCAGCGTTATTTATGCTCATTGTTTTATCTGGCTGCATCTGATCCTGCTGACAAAGTTTAGGATTAAATGCACTTACTTTCATTTTATTTTATTTTATTTTATTTTATTTTATTTTATTTTATTTTATTTTATTTTATTTTATTTTATTTTATTTTATTCTATTTTATTTTATTTTATTTTATTTTCCCTCAGACATGCTCAGGATGCCTGAGCTAATCCATGAAAGAAACTGCATAATATCAAAACCTGAACCTACTTCTGACTACAATCCTCCAATTTCAAACGTCAGGTGATTTTTTGGAAAGTTCAACATACAGAGCTACGTTGCTGGAGCACCCCTCCATGGGCGCAGGGAGGATGCTGCATAAGGAATGCCAGCTGATGGCTGGTACGACGAAGAGAATTGCTAATGTTTGTGTGTCACATCTGTGATGAATCCCCCAGCTAGAACTGGAAGCTTTGGAGAGGACTAAAGTTCAGCAACGCATTTGGAAACACATACTGTGCCATAGCAGAAATAACTTTAAAAATATGGATTTTTCTAAGTTCTTTTGAGCAGAATGAAACATCACTGTCATACCAAGAAGAAGGGAAGGAGTAGCCTGCTCTTTCCTCCACTCCTCCCTAGCATGGCAGTGACACCGGTCACACTTCAGAGTGTTTTAAAGGAGTATTTCTTTGCTGATCAAAAATTTACTAACTGTACCTTTGCTGGAAACAGCTGCCTACGCTTAGGTTTCTGTCCTCTAGCCCTTAACAGCAAACCTGGAGTCGTGCTTTGGATGCATCTGTCCTCTGGCTGTTCACCTCTTCAAAAGGCAGCTGGAGCCCAAGGGAGGAATTGTTTCTCATCCTGAGGGAGCCCTCCTGCCGTGCTCCTCCTTGCTCTAAAATAAATATCTCATTGCTCTAATAAACCAAGCTGAATTTTGGGTAGAACTGAAACCTCTAATCTAGAAAACGTTCTACCTTTAGTAAAACGTTGAACGGTACTTCAGGCAATTTGTTCGCATGACGGATGGCAGGGGTGGTGGGAATATAATTTTACATTTAATTCTATTTGATTAGGAAAGTTACACTGCCAGTCATTTAGCCTTTAGGACAGCCATAAAATGTCTTTGCCTTCTGCTGAATTGCTAGCCAGGCCTCCAGGCAGCGGGCTTGTTTCTGCTTAACACTTCAGCTCAAGGTTGCCAGTTAACAGGTAACGATAAGAACTGATCCATTGCATTTTAATAGACACGACAAAATCAGGCAGAAGTACTGCAAAAATAACTTGATATATAGGGAAGTAATCGCATTCTAATGCCTAGTAGCTGCAGATGTTCAGATTAGTGTAATGTTATTAAAATGAGTATCTATTAATACACAAATATTTCAATGACATGCAAAAGCAGAGCCCCAAAAAAAGAAACCAACCCAAAACTCAAATTGCTCGTTTGTTGGAATTAGCCTTCAATCACTTACTCATTTCTGATAGGCTGTACATGTGAAGATATGTTCTCACCCTGTTCCCCCTCCTGTAGCTCACAGATTGTTTTTATGCCTCCATCTACCTATATGTGAAATCATTCCACCTTTTTAATTTTCTCTCTCTGTGATTTCAAGATATTGTACATCAGTTTGTGCTCACCGGGCACTTAAACCTTCCTATGACCATTTTCTGTCTCATGCTCTGCGCTGCCACTGCACACCATTCACCTTCTTTTATGGGTTTTCTCTGAGTCACTGCCAGCTGATCTAGGTCCTGCCTGCGTTAAAGAAATTTGCGTCCCTGTAACACCACCACTGTGGTTATTACACCAGCATAAACCTTTAATGCATATAGTCTGTGTCAGGGCAAAGTGAGGCTTTCAGTGCGGCACTTTAATCCAGTCACATAATTAATTCCCTTAATACAGGCAGGGCCTCTCATTAGCCTCCCCCTCCCGGTCCTTCCCTCCTGCTGCTCCAAAAACCAGTAACACTCTCCGTTTATTAGCATGAGCAGGAGCTCATGGAGACAATAAAATGGAAATGTTAAGATGCTGGTTAATGTTAAGATGCATCAAATCGATCGCATTTGCACTTTAATCAAGTTTTACCGGTGACTTCAGTGAAATTGGTCTAGCCTGTTTGCTGGATGCTCCTAAAAACATGATCCTTTTGAACATAACAGCTCCTGGGCCCAGGACAGCAGGATTATAAAAAAAGGTGACAAAACACCAATGGCCATGGGCATGAGGAGCGTGCCTGATACTGGTATTGGCAACATCAACGATGGGAGATGACTGTGGACCAGGCACAAGAGTGAACGCAGCTTATCCCCCGACCACCACAACAGGGAGCTTCCCCACACTCTGAAGAACTGCTGTCGTGTGAAATCCTGTGATTTACATATCCAAAATACCATCTAGTGCCTACAGTTGACCTCCCTCTTGAAAGAAATGCGTCATCTATTAATTGTGCCTGCAGATCAAGGCCTTGATAAGGTGATATCGCTGCTGGCCTAAGGAAAGAAGCATTTCTTAAAAATCAGAAAGGTGAAATTTACATTAAACACTTATCTTTAAATAGGATTCCCAAAAGTATTACTGGAAAAAGTAGATTTTCTACTCATTTGACTGCATCCAAAGCATCATATATTTTGTCCATATATTTTCATCATTGATGTTAGTGTCTGAAAGTGTCATTGGAAAAGGTGGGCTGTTTTAACCCATACATGGAAAAACAGAGAAAACTACATTTTCGACTGTTTTTTGTTATTTTTTAATATCCCACTGTCTTGTGGCTGTTTCAGATTAAATCAATTGATTTATCTACCTCCAAAGAAACTGATAGCAGTGATTGTCAGCCACTAAGACCAGAGTAACGGTCTATTGAGTCCCATTGACTACATCCCATTTTGACAGTGTCCTAGAGGTCTTTTGCAAACCAAGTCCAATTTAAGCTTGAGGTGAGTTAGTTGGTGTTTCTGCCAGTGGTAAGAGAAAGTCTTCAGAAGCTAAAGCATCTAGCAGATAAGCAGCAATTGATTTTTCTGCAGGAAATTATGGTGGATTTGAGTCTACTCATTACCGGTGGCTAAATTCCCAGCTAAAATTTGAGAAAACAAGGTTTGTTGAGGCAGACAGTGGACAACAGCAGTGCACAAAACACACAGGCAATCCATGTGCTGAAAAGATGAACATGGCAAGAGAGACATCACTTAAAAATAGATAGAGCAACTGCTGCAGTTTGGCAGAGAGCAGTGATGGGGGTGTCATTAGTGGGAGCAAGTGTTCAGTTGATATTTTAGGTCTACACCAGCTGGCATCAAGGTGGACAGGGTTAGGTTGGGTCTTCCAGCCAAATTATTCATTAATTGACAAGCTTAAACAGCATATTCATTTACCTGCTTGTCCCCACGTTCTGGCTTATAAATTAAAGTGGGGTTGGTTTTTTTTGCACTTTAATCCTCAGGAAGCATTAATTAGACAACACTAGAGGAGAAGCATCCCTGTTCTTCTCATATAATTTCTGAGACATGTCGACAATGATGTTTGAATGACAAGTGGAAAGGAAAAAATTATTAAGCTGGAAGTAGCGTGAGACTCGCAATTAGGTTGTTATTAGGTTGTTGTTATTGAACATGCATATTCCAGGAGGTCCAGAAGCCCCAGATGGCAGCAGGGCATCGCAGCATCAGGTACTGTGTGAGAAACATGCCATCTAGCCTCAGAGAGTTTATAGCTTACCAATTGATTATCTTCGGTAAGTATGCGGTAATACTGCTCGTTCACTGTGTTTTCCAAAAGGAACACAGGAAAAGCACTTAAAACCCCACTATTTCCACATGCCTGGGTTGCTATAAAACAAGTGAGAGAAGGAGTGCTTTTTATCCCTTTTTACTTGTCATCCCAAAGGTTAGAGTCATTTTTTTGATCTCGTAATCTCATAAAGTGCATCTCTGACAAACTTGAAAAAAACCCCAGCCCTGCATCTTCTACAGGGTGCAACTTGATACCCACGACTGGAATTTGAAGTCCTTGATTTAACTGAAACTGGAAAAATATGTTAGTTGGCCGATGCAGTGAAAATGTGGGCTTGGGCTGGAGGTGGCCAAGGACATCAGGAAAGGCAAAGTGCAGAATGCATTTCAACATTTTAACAGCTCCTGTGATCAGTCAAGCATAAAAAACCCAGGCTATCCTTCTCATGATGGTGTTGCACAGCTAAAGCTAATATTTCCAAGTGGAGAACTTGCCATAGGTCCATGACCTTGTCAGCTCACGTAAGCCCCAGTGAATCTGGTGTCGGGAATATGTGAACAGCAGACCTCTGAGGAAGCTAAATCTGCATTTTGGGCTTTGCTCCTGGGTCTGTGCTCAGACCCCACCGAGGTGTCTACAGCCACTGTGCTCCTAGAGCTTGCAGTAAAACTAAGGCTTGACCTTAGTCCTATTGTAAGACTGTGGAATAATAACAAAAAGTTAATATTATCTTCTAGGCAAAAACCCAAAGTGGTTTCAGAGATGTGATGGAGTTACCACACTGTAATAAATCAGCTGAGCTACAGTAACAGGCTGAGTGCACGCTCCTGCTCCATGCCAACGCCGAGCTGAACCGGATTAGTATGAACCTCAGTGCTCAGCTCATCAATGGTAACTCGTTAAATCACAGTTATTCTATCATCTCTATGAGTCCTATGTGATCACGCTCTGCCAATTAAAAAATGCATCTTGTTTTTCTGAGATAATTTCCTTTTTGACATCCCTTCCTCAGACCACTGCCACATTTCATTACAGAAGTTCATTACGTACATTTCAGTGCTGGACACCCCTTAATTATAGACTCCCAAATGGAGAGAAAAGTAAAGATGGTCTCTTCAGGTCAGGTCTCCTACACTAAGTCTGGGTCAATAGATGCTGTGGTCAGTTTCCTCAAGTCCCTGGAGGAGATGCCATTGTTTCCCAGCCAGCACAGTTCAATAATTCACTACAAAAACAAACAGAAAGGGAAACAGAGGTGGCAGCAACTTAAATCTTGGTCATTGGAGAAGGAAACTGTTTTCTTGAGGGTGTTGGAACACTGGAACAGCCTGCCCAGGGAGGTGGTGGAGTCTAGACTCTGGAAACATTGCAAACCCATCTGGACATGTTCCTGTGTAACCTGCTCTAGCAGGACCTGCTTTGGCACTGGGGTTGGACTAGATCACCTCCAGAGGTCACTTCCAACCCCAGAACATTCTGTGATTCTTCTCAAAGCAGAAAATTGCCCCAAGAGCAATGCATCACCAGCCCTGCCCGAGAGACCTCTGGGCAGCAGAGGACAGTCACCAAGTCCTTCCCTTCTCCTGCACCGAGGGCTTGGCTGGGGCCCCAAAGCCATATCCAACCTTGGTGTTAATTCCAGGGACTTCCACAGAGACAGAGCAGGCTAATGCACACTTTATTATAAGGTATACTTCATCGTGCTTTGGGATCATGAGAGATAATAGAGGTTTCAGGGAACTTATTGCTATTTGTTATATAACCTGCTTAAAAAAGTTGGGGGGGGGGGAGGAAGGGGAAGGGGGGGGTATGTGTGAACGGGACATAAAGGAATTCTGCTCGGCTTTAATTACGGCAGCAGAGCTNCCGCTCCAGAAGAGGCGCCGAGCGCTGCAGGAGCGCCGGGATTATCGGCGAGCGGCTCGGTGGGGAAGAGCTGCGGCCGGGTTCGGTGTGGTGGCGAGAAGGCGCGACGACGGCGGCGGCTTGAGGTGGGGCAACTTCGGGGAACAAAGTTGGGGTTGCAC
>VZTM01007920.1:88769-126823 GCA_013400555.1 Jacana jacana
GCTCCTGCACGGAGACCTACGTGAACCTGACTCTTTCCCTGCGTTTCCAACCCAGAAATTAGATGGGAGTTTTGATTTTAGCTCTCGGGCGTCAACTCTCTCCGTCCGCACACGGAGCCGGGCCACCCCCAGCGGGACGGAGCAGCCCCCTCGCTGCGTTGCGGCAGCGCCTTGCTCCCCGCTTGTCCCGTGTGTCCCCCCACCCCGCTACCATCCTTTAGAGGCTTCACATCGCTCCGGCCANTACCCGGCTTCCCCTCAGCCCCACCACCACCACATCCTCCCCAGGGCGGCCGCTCGGTGGGAACCCGAGGTGGCGGCGAGGTCGGGGTGGAGCGGGGCCGGTGCTCGGGGACGGTAGCCGGAGCCGACTGAGGGCGTGCGGGCGACCGCAGAGAGGAGTCCCTTGCCCTGGCTGGGGTCGGTGCGGTGCCCCGGTGCCCGCTCCCGCAGCGCTGCGCTCCGTCTGATTGATTTCTACTAATTGCCTTAGTGAGGCACCTTCTCCCGCCTGCCTGCGCGGCGCGGAGCCGCTGCCCGGCTCTCCACCTTCCAGTCCCGTCTCTTTCCTGCTGCCCGACGGCGCTCCCGGGGCTGGGGCAGCGCCCGGCGGCTGCGCTGGTGCGTAAAAGCTGTTGGAAAACCCTGGGTTTGCATTGCATGCCTTTTTTTTTTATTTATTTCTTTTTTCTTCCTGCCTTCCCCTCCCCCCCGAAAGATTTTTTTGGGTTTTTTAAGTGAATCTGGAGTTACTCAAGTTCTGAAGCTGTGCTGCTCTGGCGTCGCTTTTAATTAAGCGCTAATAATAGTCTCAATTTGAAGAACGTGAGTATGTGAGCTTTTCCTTCCCTCTCTCTGACGTCGGTGGGAATGCTGGCGTGTTGGATTAAAAAAAATACCCCAACCCCACGCTATTCCCGTGAAGGCTTTTGGAAAAGCTTTTCCTTTTTCCTCTCGAATAACGGCTTTGTTTTTTTTTTTTTTTAATGTGCGTCATTCGGAACCGGTTGGGTTTTCGCCGAGATCTGACCAAGCCCCTACTTTCCCATCAGACGCGGGGTGGGAGGGGGAGAGGTTGAGCTGGGTGCGAAGTTTCGGTGGTACCTCGCTCCCGGTGTCACCAGCGGTGACACGGCTCGGTAAAGCCGGTGGCTTTGCCTGTAGCTCTGCCATAGGCTCTGTGGGGTTCATCTGCTCTGGTGTTGGTTCTTTAACCAGCCGTTCGCCTTGTCTTTCGGAACTTCTTGATTCTTATTTATGATTCATGGGGGGATGAGCTGCTGGTGTCCCCAGTATCGCTGTATGACCTTGCTGGTAATTAAGTGTGGTGCTTGGCTGTGATTAACCTAAATCCAAGCACCATTTTGTTGTGTGTGCCGGAGAGAGATGGGTCCGTTCCTGATGTGAAATGATCCAGTAATAGCCTTGGGTGCTGACTGGTTAGTCGTGATTACCTTCCTGATGACATTGACACGCACACAAAATCACTAGCATACTGATTTTTTTAGCTGTCCTGAAAAGTGCTCGTTTTATACGAAGGGGGATATAATGTTGGTGTTTTCACTGAGTGCAGAAACGTCAAAAGAAAAATCCAGACCTTATGAAGGACAAGTAAACTCTCTAAACTGTTGACTGTGGTATTTTGCGAGGAAGAACTTGAACAGTAGCTGAAGCTGCATGCCAAGCCTGTTTAGTGGTATGATTTTTTTAATATATGTGGGTAGCAGTGGGCAAACTGTTGAAATTAATAATGGAGATGCTGAACTAACTTTCAAGCATTGAGAGAATCGTATTGCTGCTCCGTCTGGAATTATTCCAGAAAGTTATTTATTATGCAGGAGAGTTTCCATAATAATCTGGCAGGCGAATTTGTGAAAACATTTTGAGGAAAATGGCTTAGTGAACACGGATAACTCGTACTAAAAATGCTGCCGACTTGCTGGTGGGGCTGCGATTTAAAGGCACGATGGTGCCCTGTGATTCTTCCCTGTGATTCTTCCCTGTGATTCTTCCCTGTGATTCTTCCCTGTGATTCTTCCCTGTGATTCTTCCCTGTGATTCTTCCCTGTGATGGGAGCTCGCTCTCGGGCGCTTCCCTGGCTCATCGGGGCACCTGCAGCCTTTATAGTATTTTTACTTCTCTATTAATTCAGGCGTTTCCTTGCGCTGGGAATGAAGTACGGGCTTTGAGCTTGCAGCCTTGGTGTTGCCTGGGTCTGTGAAGCGGTAGGAGGTGCTGCTTGGGGTCTGCCTCATCAGAGCAGACAGTCTGCACGTTGGGACTGGCATTCGCTTTGGGATTTTTCCAAAGTTGGCTTTGCAGACGGTCACCTAATACACAGAACATTGGGTAGGGGTTGCCTAAAGAATCTGTAGTCTTTTGTCGTCAGGGCAGTAATAATACCAGATTTGAGAGAGCCAGCAGGGTTTAGAGCCACTGCAGAGGAGTGACAAGCTCTCGTCCTGCATATAACTCCTGTAGCTCCGGCAGTCCTTCAGCTCCAATGTTGGTGACCTTAGTTAGCATCTTGCACAGAAATCCATGTATATCTCCAGCTGGCTGCAAGCTTTGCAAGTCCCTGGGCTTGGGGACTTGCAGATATGTGAGTTACAGGCCTACCAAAACGCCTTGGTCTTTAAATTCCTAGAGTAGGTCACCGACTAGGTTATGATGCCAGTTTTCATGTTGCTCTTCTTCCATGTTGATGTTTTTATAGAAACATATCCGACCACAAATAAACATTTCCAACCACAGGTGCAGGGTGAATGGGTTGGGTTTTGGGGTGTTTTCTTGAGCTGTCTTTTGGGGTTTTTTTTACCACATCTTTATGTTCTTTGGCGTTGTAATAGGAACCTTCTATAAATAGTTTCAATCTCTTCACTTTTCTTCCTGGAAGAGACAGTCTTACAAGTGACACAAGCCGGTGGTTTTATATGAATGTAAGTGCTTATCGGGGTTTACTTTGCTACTAGAAGAAGCAGCTTAGCTGCAGTCTGCAAACAAGATTTTTCACTCATTTGGAACAACGAAAGGCGAAGGTTGTGTGATGCTGCCGGCCCTGAGGAGCCAGTGAGGCTACGGAGAGAGGGGAGAAGTTATTAGTGATGAGGAATGACTATGGCTGGTGGCCAGTATACCTCTTCAGTGTAAAGACATCGGATGACTTGAGAAATAATTACCAGATGAGGCTTGACTTACTAGAGAATGGAAGGAAAATGAGAAGTCTTTTCATCTGTAAAGTTACTTTTTGTGTGTATTAGTATTTGTCCTTCTTGGTGCTGACTTTAGCAGCCAGGTCTGTCTTGTTCTGATAGCCAATATGTAACCTAGTTTGTATTTGGAAACTAGTGAACACTGGCTGATAGTCACCTTGAGATACATGCCGTAACCTACCCCAAGTGATGGGAAATGCTTTATTCAAGGGACTGCTGTGATGAATGCATTGCTTAAGCTCCTGTTGTACATGGATGACGTCAAGAGGGATTAAATGGCAAGACACTCTGACATCAACTTGTTTAAAGAAGTTTAGAGGCGTTCTTTTGGTTCTTCCTGACGGAATGTGCTATAGAAACAGTCTCTGGAAGTGGAGGAGCAGAAGACTTCATTTGATGCCACTACTCTGAGATGATTGCTCTGTTGCTGCTGTCCTTAACAAAATAGATCTGCAGTAGCAGTTAAGTCCTTTCCCAGTTTTTTTGGGGGATTGTTGGGTTTTTTTTATTGGTGGTGTTCTTTGTTGGCGTTCCTCCTCCCCCCACCTCTCCAGCTCAACAACTTCAATTTCCTGAGAGGCAGGCTTTCAGCCACAACAGGGAATGATTAGTCAGTGATTATCCCTATTAAAAGCAATTGAAAGACAAACACGAAGTTGATAGAACTGCAGTCTTCTCTTATGCTACCATCTCCACCTTCGATTTAGAGAAGCTATTTAGAGTCATAACCCTAATGTCTCAGTCTAGATTTGAATATCCATGGTTTAGAGAGTGTGGTGTGAGAGAATGCATTAGAGGAAAAAAAAATCACAAATAATCAGTGATAGCTTGGAATGTGCTTTAGCAGAGAGAAGGATTAGGTAAAGGGCTGCAGGTTTGCATAAACTGAGAAGTACCTCCCTGTTCACAGGTGCTCAAAAGGCCATGTTTCTCTCCCATCCATTGAGACAGATGAAAACCAGATCAGAGTTGATGGCCTTCTAAAAAAAAAAAATAAATTGTATCCAGCAGGGTGCTGTTTGGATAACAAAAATAGGAGTAGGGAGGAAGGAAAAAAACCCAATCAAAACCCTATGACTGTAGTCAAATTACTATATATAGGTGGGTGGTTTTAGTGTTCTGTTTAATTAAAAAAAAAAAAAAAAAGCTAATACAGAATGAAGGGGAGTGGTAGGAGTTAAAAACAATCTTATGGATTTTCAGTCTTGTCCTTGGTTTAATGAAGAAAGAAGGTGGTGGCAGCTGGTGGCATAATGCAGATTGTTGGCCTGATCTTGTGTCAAGCTAAAATATGTATGTTGACATTTGGTCTGAGAAAAGATCAATTAAAATAAAGCTCACAATGTATATAGCACTGGCTTTATTTGAAAGAGCAGTTCTATACTCTTAGTACCACCTCTTAAATGTAATAAAGTATAATATTATTCCTTAAAGTCAAAGATATTTTCCTTTTGCATAGCTGATGTGGGACCTTTTCCTAAGGTATAACTTTAAAGTACATTTCTCTTGGAATGATACATCTGTTGATCAATGTAAGGAATAATTAACCAGCAGAGTTGCTGCATTTCCAGCTGAGCAGAAGGGCGGTCGGAACCACTGAAGCTGTGCTCAGCCCTGAGCAATGGCATCTGCAGCTGCACTGGGCTCTCCTGGAGAGACTTGTCTGGTGAGAAAGGATGGTATTTGAAACCAGGACATGTATTTTAGTATTTTGTTAATGCTGATTGCACACAGGAGAAACTTTGTGTGGCTTTGTGAATCGTGGACTGTTTTAAATACATACTGCAGAGCTACCCATATGGTGAACCCCCAGAAAATGAGATGCAGCAACGTGGGCTGTAGAAGACTTGAGCAGAGATGACCAAGCTTGTCTGGAAGGTTCTTCTTGATCGCTCACTTACGGGGTGCTGAAAAATACAGGAATAGATCTCTTTTTATTAGTATTATTTTTTCCATGGGAGAGTTACATTGTGAACTCGCACCCTGCTGCACCCAACTCAGGTAAGTAGTTTTTCTAGCTGGCTTGCTCTGAGGTGCTTTCACAGCAAGAGCTTAGACTGTAGGGGTTTGGGGCTTTTTTTTTGTTTTCTTAAAATATTGGAAATAAGCAAGTTGTTGTCAGAGAGACTAATTCTAGACAGGCTGACAGTTATGGTTATGAAGAGCATGCTTTTGAAATTTAACAGTTGGCTGTTATGTCATTTATTTTTTTTCTCCTGAGCTGTTACTTGCTTTATTTCTTGTCTGGAAGTCTTGTTGCTGAACCCAAACACTGAAGGAAAAAAAACAACAAAACCAACCCAAAACAGCACACTCCAAAAACAACCAGCCAAACAAACAAAAGGCTCATTCCTTCTGCTGTGAGGGCAGAGGGTAGGAGTGAAGGTCTCTGTAGGGCTTATTTAAAATTCTGACCTGCAGTTTGAGGGGAAAAGCACAAGATTTTGCTGGAAAGCAGTTAATAAGTGTGAGTGTGTAAAATCTTAGTGCAAGTGAAATCAGCCTTAGAAGACAGTGCCCCCAATGCCCCTGTTGGCCCAGGTGTCCCCTGTCCTGTTGAGTAAAGTGGCTGTTCCAGCAGCTGACGATGGATGGAGCAAGGCTCCTGTGCTCCACCTCTCCCCAGGTGTGTGTCTGGTGGTGCCAGGTGTCTCTCAGCAATCCTGATGGCAGCTTATTTGCAGCAAATGGCCAGCATGATTAAACTGGTCCAGCTGTTACAAATTAGCTCTTCCATACCCTATTTAAATGAAGAAAAGTAAATAAAGGTGGGTTTTTTTCCCCCCATCCTATGTCACTTGTGTAGCCTAGTGCTAGGGAAGCTGTGGAGAAGACACCTGGAACGAGGTCTGGTGGACACAGCACAAAAGGCACCCAGTATGGGCAGGTTTTGTATCTATTACTATTGATTTATCCCTGTATGTGGTTTCTTTGGTTTTTGAGAGGTGTGCTTGAGGAAAGACACAATTGTACATTCGATTGCCACGGAGAATTGAGGAATCTTGAAGTTTACTGTAGTTTTAAAATAGTAGTTTGAGCTTCCTTGAAAATTTGTGGTTAAATCCAGCTTGCTTTGCCACCTGCATTTTCACCCAAGCAGTGGTGGGACACCCTAGTCTTGCTTTCAATAATAATCTTCTCCCTATTTCCATTTCTTGTGTGCTGTCTCATTAAAAAAAACAAAAAAAACCCTCTAATATTTCTTTAGCACTGCTGAAATAACAGTGCCACGTTTGTAATTTGGGGAGCGTGTTTCAGCTCAATAGGCCTTGACAATGCTGACGAGTGTTGTCGCTCAACATATTTAGGTCTCTTATGAAATTTAAAATATAATAAATGACAGTTGTTTGTAGCTGCAAACCTCTCTTTGGAGCAAATTGGTGGGGAAAATCAACTGGTTTTCCACAGTCTGACTTAATGTAAAGCATGGCCAGCATCCCTTTTGCTTGTGCTGAGGTCAGGGCAATCATTTTCGGTGTATTGCGCTACTCGACTACATAAGGAGCAATCCTGTCTAATCCAGTCCAGAGCGGGTCAGCAGATGATAAATTTTGTTTAGCTTGCAAGCATACTGATTTTCACAGTTCATTTACAGAAGAATCATGCATCTCTGCTTTTGAAGATGCTCCATTTGTTGAAGTCGCTGTCTCTTGGCATTTCCAGTAAAACGTGTGAGATGAAAAATGCTATTTTAATTTGGCGTCTTATTGTGGAGATATTTTAAATGGAGAAACTGGTAAATAGGGTTCATGTGGTTGATGCAGAAACCTTAATTTACTTTTTTATGAATACAATAACATGTTATGATTGCATCTTGGTTTTTTTTAAGGCTTATTGCAGTTGCCTGTGTGTCTGTCCTGCTGGTCAAGATAGTCTTGTTTCTAAAAATGTGAAAATAGGGTCTTTTTTTTGGTTTGTTTTTGCTACTACCCAGCCACTTGGTGGTGCCCTCACTGAAGGGAGGTGGGATAAGCCTCAGGGTGTTCTTGATGTTTATTAGATGCAAGGTCACCCTGGACCTTGGTGGTCCTGATCTTGTAGGTGCAGACAGCCTTGGGTGGTGGGACCATGTGTCGGCAGCATATACATGGGCAGGATCACTTGCAGTTTTTGCATTGAAAACTCGTGACTAAAATGCCAGCATTTGCTGCAATGACTTTTTTTTTTTTTTATTTATTTAAATTGAGAGGTTTATTGGTGCTTTTGCTGCTGCAAGTGTAGTGCAGGTCGTTGTGTGTGCAAAGCTGAGGGGTTATGAGGAGGAGGAAAGCTCTCTTTGGTGTCCTGGGTTATTTAGCATCTCAGCCAAGCGTGTTGATGTAGGTTGTAAATGGCCATAAAAAGAGAAGGCTGTATATGCACATATGGTTTACTAGGGTAATTTATAAATCGGAGTAGAAGTTGAGAGCACTTCTACTAGGTCATTGCTTGACCACCAGTACCTCTTTCCCATTGAAGGGCATTCCACTCCAGGAACATAACTGCTGGGCAGTTAAATAATAACAGTGAATTGTTTGTTTTGCTCCTGAAAACAAATACTCTAAAGAAACCTAGCAGAGTGATCAAGAGCTATTAGCATATGCACTATCCAAGTCTTTCCCTTCAGTTAGCAAGATTAGTAGAAGACACTGCATGTTTCTTGCCTTTAGTATTTCACATCTGAGAATCCAAATGATGTGGAAAATGGTGGTGTTAAGGAAAAATACATTTATCTTTCAGGTTATTATGTTGAGTTTTCTGTCTGCAGTTAAGTATTTTGTTGGAGGAAATTGTATTGTTCATAGAGATAAGACAGGACAGTGTTTTTTTAATAAGTCTAAATAATTACTGCAATAGATGTACAATTGAAAAACAGTGGGATTTATAAATGTAATGACATGAGTAGTGTAGGATAAATATCATATAGGTAATTATTGCATATTATTGAAAAGCTGCAGGTTTCAAGGTGGGATTTTTCCTGGCATTTCTGCAGTTATGGGGGAGAGCTGTGTTAAGGATTTTCTGCAACTCCTGTTGGTTGTGGATGTTTCCTTGACCATACGTTTCTTTCTGGAAGCTTATGTGTAGTTGATGAAGAGGGTTCTTTAGGCTGGGAAAGGCATTTAGCAATGATGCCAGGAGCAAACCTCACTTTCACAGGTGGGGCAGGGCCATACCAAGAGCACTATTTTCTTGGAGTAAAGCAATTAAATCACATTATTCAGTTTCTTACTGTTGCTTATCTAGCAGAAAGTAGGGCTTCCTTAAAACAGCCTCATTAGAGGTCAGTACTATATTAACTATTAGCGTTTATTCGGGTGGTAGAGCATGCTTTGGTTGTTAAGTTCCTCCATCTGCTCTTCTCTACGCAATCCTTGTGAAAATTGGTTACTTAGGCTGCTCAAGGAGGTGATAGTTGCAGAGAAACTGTGTCTTTAAATGGAACAGTTGGTGTTCTTTGTTTCTTCTGCTGCCAGCTGTGGCTGGTGAGAAGGGCAAGTCATGGGCACAGAAGGGAGGCTGTTCCCATGAAGACAGCCCTTCCTGGCAGCCTTTTGACTGCTCTGAACATCCAGAATGATGTAGAAAGAGCACATCGCTGGTCCAGCATGGTGGTGGGATGCCCTGTTTCAAGCCATGTGGTCAAGTCTACTTGAGTGGAACTGTGACTGGAGGGAAGGAGCAGAGCTGAGCTCAGGCTGGAATCAGCCTTTTAACCTTTACAAAGTGGGTTGGGTTCGTTTTTTTTTTTTGTTATTGTGGCTCTTGAAATTTTTCTTACAATGGAGTGTATGCCTGAATAATTGTTAGGCCACTGTTCCCACTTTGAATTACAAGGGCATAGTATTATAAATACTTGCCCTTGAAACATATGTGAACTTATTAAGCACTAATAATTTCTCTGTCACGTTGATCTGTACTGAATTTAAGCTTCACTTCATTGGTCCTTACAGTGGAATTCTTAATGATATCAGTTGTTTCCTTTTAACCTTGAGATTTAAGAATATATTCCCTTAGAGTTATTAAAAGGCAGTTGAAACCATTTGCATTGAAAACATTTGTGCCACATCACAGGGGGATATATTTAAACATTGATTGATTGAAGTTATGAGAAGAGAGTAGCCTCATCACCTTTGAAAGTCACCTGTTAAGTAAACCCTAGTTCTGAGCATTGCTGCTGGACCATTCAGGCTTGCATCTGGCTTTTTAGGCTTTGGCCTAATGTTTTTGTACATGAATTGGCATTTCGTTATACTCTAGTGCTGGCTCCAACTCTTTCCTTTCCATCTGTCCTAGTTTTTGCTTGTGTTGACTAAATACATCAAGTGTGTTTTTTGACTGTGCAGATAAATGTATGAAAACGAGTGTCTGCTTTGGGTGGTTTGGGTGGAAAGGTTTTTTTTCATAACTTTCTCTCCTCTGTTCTGTATGAGGATGCACGTAAATATGTGAATCGAATCTTCTGTTAGCATAATGGCCTGTAAAGAGTAATGGCTCTAATTTATTTGGGGTTTCTAAGTGCTTTCGTGTAACTATCCTTCTGATGAAGCTGAAGCCACAAGATATGGGAAATTGAAGATTTTCCCACAGATCAAGTCAGTGGGTGAACATTAATCTTGGACTACCTTTTCCAAACAGGCTTTCCTATACGTGGGTCTTATGAACTAGACACTGTATATAGTGGTTTAAGTCAATGGCAAATGCTGGTGAGCCGTGCCTCCAGAAGGTTCAGTGGAAGCCTCACTGGAGGCTACTAGCAGTTGATCAACTTTCAGTAGAGGAAAGGGAATCTGCAGTGAGGTTGATACCTGACTCCTGTCTTGATTTTTTTTATTATTTTTTTTTTTAATTTTTTTCATGTTTGTTCTCCCATTTGTGAGCAGAAATACTTGCTGTAGTAAATAATGTGGGGAATAACTGATGGATAAGAGGTTGTGTTTTATGGAAGCTCCGTCGAAAGTCACACAATGTGATCCATGAGCTTGTGTCATTCCTTGGGTTGTCTTCTGCAGCCAGTGTCTTTTTAGTTTATGTAATTGGAAAACTCCAGAAGTTAAAGGGGATGAGTCAGGTATTTTGGGATCTCCGGGGAGACAATTTGTGTAGTATCCCAGTCCAGTTCTTTGTGTAGGTATATGTTGAATGGGGATAGGGTATGATCTGGGGTATGATCAGGGTAATAATTGTTATGCTTTAAAAATGAGATCCTGAAGTAGAGTGTAACTACTGGAGTGGGAAGGTCGTACCAGTGGATGGCAGTGGGGGAGAAAACTGTGTCACAGTGTTTATGGATTAAATGAATGCTTAAGATGCAAATGAGCAAATATGAAGAACTAAATACTTTGAATCCCTTTAAATGTTGAGTGCTGAAATGCCCAGAAATGTTGGCCAGTGCAAATTTGCTGTATAGGGTTGGTAAATGTTTATTTTGTGGTCTGTGTAATGCTACTACGGAAATTACTTCCATCTCCTGCAATGATGGCTGTGAATTTTTCACCCTTTTAGAAGAACTCATACGTAGCTCACAAGCTTTGTGCAGAGCTGTTCTGGTTGTTATTTCATCTCTGCAAACGGGAAGGCTTGGAGAGGTGAAGGAAGGCGACGCTGATCAGTGGTGTGGTCAGGGGTGCTGGGAATTCCTGAAGTTTGCTGCGACTTGTCACCCATCCTGCCTACCAGGGGAACGGGGTGGGAAAAACGGTGTGTTAATGACTCTTGTGATTATGAGTTGGTACCTGTAGGTAGGACAGGGACCAAGGCAGCACTTTGTTTTACTGCCAGCTCCTTTTGCCCGCTCTGACCAGGCACCTCTAGTCACCCAGCAGGACATCCGTGCTTCCCTATGGATGGAGGAGGAGCTGAGAAGGGAGGACACAGTTTTGGCTCTTGGGTCTCCTCTGATGGAGAGCTACAGCACAAAGCTGAGCCTCTATTGAACTATCTGATGGGATTTTTCTTTCCTTTCCTTCCTTTTTTTGTTTTTGTTTTTACAAAGCATGAGAACATTAACATGAAGACGTGTTTGATTCTTCACCGAAAGGGAATCAATTTCTCTGTTTTATCTGTTCTTCAACCTGATTTACAACAGACAAACTAAAACAACTTTAACAGGGAGAGGTTTTATGTTTATCAGCCATATGGCACACTGGCTTTTTAAAGTATCAGTTTTTCTCTCTCACATTTTATCTTTGAGATTTTTCTTGCCTCTTTTTCCGTTAAATTGTGAAGCAAGCTGCTGGGGTCAGAAGGTTGCAGATGATGCTGCCCTCCCTTAAAAGGAAGGAAAGGAAGAGTTTACAGTAGAAAGGAGAATTCCACCTAAAATTTTGCAAAATGAATTAGTTGAGGCTGAGTTGTGGTGGAAAATAAGCAGTGCCATGTGCGTTGGAGTTTTCCCCACTTCCATGCGATGTACAAGAAAGTTTTTAAGTCTCCTTTACGTGCAGTCATTGGTTTACAGGGTAAAAAGCAAAGCTAAAGCTTTGATGGAGTTGGAGGGTAAACAAAACTCATTTAGCAGCCAGGAAGGAAGAAAATATGGTTAAGAGTAGAAGTAATTCAAATAAATTGTTTAATCCCTTCTAGGTTTGAAAGATTTGGGGATGATCAGTAAAAAGTTAGAGGTGCCTAAGTGACTTAGCTGTCTCCAAGCTGTAATCCTTCAGATAAGGGAGACATACAGAGGATCAAGTCACCTATCTCCCTAATAAAGCTTTAATTTAGCCTGCATCAGCTCTTTGCCTTTTGTTCATTGCAGGTCTGACAAATGGCTGTGCTGGCATCACCTAAGGAGGGAATAAATAGGCGATGGTACAGGCTAAGTCAGCATTGCTGCTGAAAAAGCATCTGTGTTGCTGAACCCTCAAATTTCAAAGTGATTAATTCTTTTTGGGGGACAAAACAGAACTCAAGTTCCTAAGAATTGTAGTCCCTCATATGAGGTCTCCAGCTGTGCATTCCCTGGCATCTGTTGGAGTGTTTAACTGTGTTTTTTAGCAACACACATCGTCTCTGGATAGATTTATTGATTCTGCAGAGATGTTCTAGGTACTCGTTAGGTTTGTGGGCACATTAGTGGTGTACGAAAAGCCTTCATTTGTATACTGAGCTCCTTCCACCAGAGAAAAAGACATGCTTTTGTTGCTGTAGACTACAGATATTATTGTTAGGGTTGGGTTGAATGAGAGTTTACCTGGACCTGCACTTGGACTGGAGCTGGAGCCTGCAGGAGCTGTGGATCCCAGTGCTGCAGTGTTCAGCCCTGATGAGCTCTGTTTCCATCATTGCCCAGCTGCAATGGAAGTGCATTTAAATGTCTGTTTTCTTGACAAGATAAAGGGCAGTGGCTGCTCATGTGTAAAGCTTCTCCCATTCTTGGACACTTACTTATTTGTCTGTTTTCTTCTCTTGACTAAGCAAGAGTTTGCTTTTGTCCCAGATGTAGCCAAATTAATGTAAACTGGAATTATTTTCCTCTTCTCCATCCCTGCTTTTGAGGGTCTGCCTTCTCACGGGGCGCTGTTCCTCTTGTTGCTCGTGTCTCATCTTTCCTGTTCTGAAAATTCTGTTGACATTAGAGTGGAAAAGGCAATGAAGCCTTACAGAGATCCAGCAAACGATTTGTGGAATCAAATACAATTACTGAAGTAGTTGAATATATACGGTAGTTTTCCTTTTGTATGTTTAGCTTAATCTGTTTATAGATCTTGCCGTTTATCAATTTCTCACTTTAATTGTTGTAACTATTGGACTTTGAATCTCAAGTTGACTATTTTTGCTATTGTATTGCTAGAGAAAATAAAAATCTGTACGGCTCTGGTATAGAGCTGTGTTTCTAATGCTTTAAAAGCTGTAGTTTAGTCTGTCTACTTGAACATTTTTTTTTTCCTTGATAACATCTAACCGCGCTATTCTTTGGTGACCGTTACATGAAGAACAAATAGGGTTTCCTCCCCTTTTCTCCTGTGGAGAATACCAAAAGAGTGTGAGTTTTGCCTGGTGTTTTGTATTAAGTTCTTCCCTGGCACGTGACTGTGCTTCGCACACCAAAATCCTCATACTAGAAAGTTCCAGTATTTAATCAGGTGCACTTGAAGACTGCAAAGCCCTTCTGCAGATCTGTCCTTTTACAAAGCAGCTGAAATAAGTGAATCTTCACCCAGAAACACACCATCTCCTTCAAAAGCACAGCCCCAGAGCCCCTGGTTGGACAGGCGAGTGGTCCCAGCCCCTAGGAGAACCGGGTCCTGTGTATCTGCTGTGATGAGCCCTGTGCCCTGATCTAGTGTTTGACACCGATGTTGTGTTTCCTCTGGAAGTGGCCACGGTGGCATTTGGTGCTTTTTCATAAAGTACTGAGGTCTGGAAAAGGATCCTGGACTCTTCTCAGCTTTTTTCCATGTTATCTTCAACAGCTTTGAAGAGGAGTGTAGTGTCTCTTTCACATTCATTACTCATTGAAGTCTCAGCTCTGAAGCAGCTTAATCAAGACTGGTTGTAAGTCTTCCAGGTTTTGACCTTGTCTGTATTGTGTCCCTAGAAGACTCTTGACTAGATCCATTGTGAATTGATTGATTTATTTTCAAATGAAAAATCCCAACAGTTTATCCCAAGTCTGTTTTCTGACTGGAATAACTCCAGTGCTTTGACTCATTTCTACAAGTATTTCCAGATGATGGCAAAGCAGCATCCTTGTAGTGAGGCTCTGTTTAGAAACAATCTCTTCCTCGTGCTGCCAAGCTGCTCAGAAGCTGGGTTTACTATGCAGATGTCCCATGTTGTGCGAGGGAAATGTGAAGGAAAGCAAAGAAACATGAAGGAAAGCTTACCTAGCTTTTAGGCGGCGGGTGAGTTTTTTAAAGGGAGGTTGTGGTTGGTTGTTTTGGGGTTTTCTTTGGCTTCATGCATTGGTAAGAGGGCAGGATGACAGTACTCAAGGCATCTGTCCCAAGTGTAACTTCACTTGAAAACTGGTTTGATATCACTTGCTGAACGTACTCCAGAATTACGAAAGTTGCATAAGCTCCTTATCTGAAGTTAAGCAGCTTAAGGAAGTTGGAAAGCTCCACCACCTCGTGCTTCCTGCTGTTGAGCTATTTTAACATCCAATCTCTTCCCCAGCATCTGAACATCCTAATGTTGGAGATTTGAAATACTTGCATAGTTAATTGCTCATGCCTCTGTGTTATCCTGAGAAAACAAAAAGCTCCCAGACCTTTCACATAGTTGTGATTAAAAAAATAATAATAAATAATCAGTAAAATGTGTGAAACTGATAGAAAGCAGTAGTAAGGTTTGGTGAGATCAAACCTGAAGTTTTCTGCAGTCTGCTTTTGTTCCGAGATGGACTCTTGATTGCTTACTGCAGAGTAGGCCTGAGTTCTGGTCCAAGTCATTTGATGCCCTGAACTCCTCATTGGGCATCTACTGCCTCTCTGGAACTTGAGATACTCTTGTGGTAGAAGTTTCCAGCTGCTCCCTGAGGCTTTCTACACTGTACCATGTAAAGAATTGCATGTGAACCTCCAATATATACATTTCCAATAGCATAGACCTACTTTCCCTTTCATGTCCAAGGATGCTTTTTCCAACAGGTAAGTCTACAGTGACATTTTTAACAGAACCAGGCTTGGAATTTGTAGTTGTTTGTGTGCGTATACAACATCATCTGGAAGGGGAAAATCACATTTTTCTCTGCAGGTATTTTAGCAAAATAAGCAGAAGAAAATAATCTGTTATACTTGTGACCCTTTACAATAGTGTAACAAAGGGAGTCTTCTCCCAGACCTTGTTTCCCTGTAGCCAGGAGGGGAGAATCAGCATTTCCACCATATTTGCAGAAAAAATTGAAGTGTATCAGTCTGGGAAATAAGCACTGCAGACAGTTAACTGCCTGCAATTCTAACTTAAATTTCCTTAAATTCTAAATTTGTAAGGATCTGCATTCTTCCTTTCTGAAAAGCCCTGTGACTTGCCCAGTAAGCCTAATTAAGGAGGTAACGATCATCATCATTCTTGGATTAATTTATCCCTGTATTTCTTGGGATCTAGCATTACAGAGTGGTTTGAACTAGCTAAATGTGAAAGGAGGTTGTCCCAGGTACAACATGTATTGCAAGCAGAGAGCTGATTGCAATACTAACGTTCCTTTTGTGTAAATAAAAGAAAAAAACCCCGATGGTGTAACACATTCATACTTCATGTGTGTAAAATTTAACCCATAATGAACTAATGGAAGTACGACGTGTTACTCTGAGGGGTGGGAAAATGTGCCACTGCGTATTGTGTATTTTTCTTATCTTTTTGTCCCTAATCAGACCAGGCTTTGCTTTGGCAGCAGATATAACCATGATTTTTTTTTCCCAGTCGTCTTAGAACGGCCTTTGGCCATCACCCACTATCAAAGTCTCAGTTACAGTGCAAAGTCACACCCTGTGTTTGGGTGAATAACATCCAATAACATCAGTAACATCCAGTGATAGGACAAGAGGTAATGGATGCAAGCTGGAACATAGGAGATTGCAGTTAAATATGAGGAAAAATTTCTTCACAGTGAGGGTGAGGGAACACTGGAGGGGGCTGCCCAGGGAGGTTGTGGAGTCTCCTTCAAAACTCGCCTGGACACGTTCCTGAGTGAGTGATCTGATCTAGGTGTTCCTGCTCCGGCAGGGGGATTGGACAAGATGATCTTTCAAGGTCCCTTCCAATCCCTGATACTCTGTGAATATCCAAAGGAAATGGTTAACCCCGGTTACCGGGAGGAGGGTACGACAAACCCAATGTGGTCCCTGTCTTGGTGGAACTGGTTCCTCCCTCTGCCTCCAGCAGCTACAAACCATGTCCTACAGTGCCAGCTCCAGCCCCTGTTTATTTTACAAACTCATGTAATTCTGGGCATGCTTGTTATTTGCGTTATTTATCCGATTCCCTTGTGAATCCCCACGAGTCCTCAGTGATGTATTATTCCGATATGTTCCACAAATTTTCTCTGCATTGTGTGGAGAACTTCTTAAAAAAAAATATAAATTACAGCCCTTCATTGTTTCACTGAGATATATTTTATGTACCTAGACTTCTCCAACTAAGAGAGGCTGGTATTTCTAGAAACAAAATCCCAGCAAGGCTTTATCATCAATTGACAAAGTTCTATTATGGTATTCTTCCTCTCCACTCAGTTAAATATATGTAGATCCAATTAATACTACAGCAGTGTGAAAGAAGTCTTGAAAGCACCCTTTAACATTAGGCTTTGAAAAATCCTGTTTCCTGGAGTCTTTGTGTGTGGTCAGGTGAATGTAAAAAAAAAAAACCTCCACAAAACCTTTGTAGAATTAAAATGACTTTTTATGACTTAAGCATATGCATTGTAGGCACAGCTTCAAGTACTCCCATACAAGGTTTTTTGTAGATGAGTTTATGCTTTGTGTTTTTTGCTGTAAGACTACTTGAAGCCAGGCGTCCGGCGTTCTTTAAGGCTGTGTTTCAGCATGGGTTCTCATTTTCATCTCCCCTCTCCCGTACGCTGAAGGATGCAGAGGTGTCAGAAATATTTTAGTAATTGCAGCGTCTTTCATGCCACGGGTCATAGATCTGATTCATATTCAAATTTCATATGCAATTTAGAACAATCTCTCCCTCTGAGGAAGAGCGAGAACCCATCTAATATACGTGTTGAGACACATTCTTCGTAGAGAATCTTTCCTCTTGATGAGAGTAACACCAGAAAAGTGTAGTGTGGAAAATCTCAATTGCTGTGGGAACATTTGGAAGGTGCTGTGGGATGCTCCCCTGACTCTTAAAGGATCAGGAAAAAGTACTGACCAGGAGCCTCTGGCCATACCATGGGAAATACAGATCCATTGACAGATGAAAGTTGTGTAGTGTGTCTCTACTGTAGGTGTTCAAAAAGGGTTTCTGTTGTCTTCTGGACCCTTCCTTCCTTTCCTGGCTCAAAACACAGGTATGTTGTTAAACTGTATCAACAATTTCCACTCAGTGCTTTAAAGAAAAGGAGGGAGTGAATCCTCCTAAAGGCAGTAAAGCAGCTTGGCTGCTTGTAGCCCACTGGGGAAGGGCTAAGCTTTCTGGTTCGGTGGGTTTATTGGTTCTTAAAGGATTATGAATTTATTTAGTTTGAGGTCATTTCTGGAGAAGTGTTTTCTCTTGGTCTGTAGTGTACATGATTAATAGTGAAAGCAATGCCAAGCACATTAAGACATGAAGTGAACCTTGGAGATCCAGAAGAAAAATGGCATCTTCTGGGATCTGGGACTTGTTGCTCCTTTCCTGTTAAACACAGTGGAAAAGAACTTCCTTCTTCTGTAAGGAAAGGTGAAGTGGTATGTGGGGAATTGCTGGATGGGGCTTTGAGCAACCTGGTCTAGTGGGAAGTGTCTCTGCGCAGGGCAGGGGGGTTGGAACTGGATGATCTTTAGTGTTGTTTCCAATAATGTTTCCAACACAAACCATTCTATGATTCTTAGTCGAGGTTTCGGTTAGCAGAGCTCCAAGTGCAGGTATTTTTAATCTGTATTTCAAACTTGCTTTGGTGCTGTGAATGATTTCAGAACAAGATTGTTGTTAGGATGAAATAAACCACCTGAACCTCGAACATTAAATGTGGGTTTGTTTCTGTGCCCACCCTCCTGCCTCAGACTCCCTGTGCTCTCTCTGTAGGACTCTGTGAGGTTTGTTTTCCTGCCAGCGTATTTTGTGTTAAGGTACTTTTAATACTTTACAAACCAATTAACCTCCCTTCCCATCTTCTTTTCCTTCCATGGTTTTCAAGCCTCTGTCAGGCAGAGATTTCCTAGTTGCAATTTAGTTCCTAAGTCAGAAATTGACTTTTCAGTACTTCAGGTATTTTGGGGTTTGTCGCCACTGAATGTTATCTCGATGCAACTTTCTGTTCCTTACAGTTTTGTTTTGGTTTTTTAATCAAAGCTATCAAACTTATCCAGCAAAGTAGTCCTTTATCACATCTAACCTTCTACTGATACTTAAAGAGATATTGCTAAGTAATTTAAACACTGTTTTTTGTGAAGCCTTTTTGTTGTTGGTTTTTTTTTCCCTTTAGCCTGACAATGAGGCCTCATTATGTGGGAAGGATAAAAGGTGTTTCACAGCTGTTTTGGTTAACAGACTTTCTTCACTGGTTTGTTTTTTTTGGTGGCCATAAATCAATGGTGGTTGTATGCATTAATCCTGGGACAGACCTAAATAATCCTCTTGTAGTATCAATGGAATTATCAATTGAAATTCAACCTCCTAGTAACCTGCTTTTTTCAAGTTATGGTCTTATGCTGAGATTTATTTTCCTGCCTGGTGACAAGGATACCCAAATAATACTAATAATCTCTAAATTATGCAAAACTGAGATTACTGACTATCATTTCTTTGTTCATCGTGTTTTCTCCTTCTTCCCCTCTACTTTCCATTGTAGGGATCTGGATACTCTCCTCTTCCAAGTGGCGAGTTAATGAAGCAAGTGGGTGTCCAGACTAATGCTGGAATTAATTTTGCGGTTATGAAGTGGCACAGGGGTGTGCAGGGAGAAACAGAGAAAATAAGGAGTGAAAAGAGGTGGGGGAGTATTACAATAAAAATAATAAAAAAGCCTGTGATTTTAACTCTGAAGTGGTTCAATTCTTTAAACAGTGCACTGTCATGTGCAAGTTAATCAGCCAAACTAATCAGCTGAACATCTGTAATGGCTTTGTTCTATTCTCAAATGGGTATTATTCTGCTTGCTAGTTCAGTTTAAGTGTTTTTTTCTGTTACAGTCTCACTTTGGGATGAATATCTCTGCTACTAGTTTGAAATTTGGCTGAAACGCAGTATTCAAGCTTTCGGGCAATATATCATAGTTTCCTTAAAAGAAAAAAACTTTGCATAAAAATATTTGAGCATTTTATTTCTACTCACAAGAGAGGAAAGTCTCTCGGGCTGAATGACTTTTTAAAAATGAAACTTCATAGACATCAATGCAGATTAAGCTGCCTTGGTCTCAAGAAATAGAAGGGGGGAAAAAAGGTACTGAAATGGGTTCAGCTATAACCACTCAGCTGTGACTTTGAGCTTTTCTTTTCCTTTCACATCAGTGCTCTGTGCTGCGGGGGATTATTTTCTTGTGTGTGACTTCGAGTGAGATAATCACAGACAGGACAGATTAAGGGTACCTGTGGCCCTATTTCCTGAAGCTCAGTTCCTTGCTAAAATCAGTGAATTCTTCTATCTAGCTCTGCCATTCCCAGGCTATAGATGTTTCGAAAGAATGAGAAAAAGCTGGTGCCACTCTATTTAAAATGTAAATTTCACACTTGGTACTTTTTTTTTTTCTCACTATGTTTACCTATATACTCGAGGCCTTTATGCCATTTTGCCCTCTTGGTGTCTTATGTGTTGGGAATTGATTTTTCTTTTCCAATTAAATGAAGGCAGTGCATCTCCAGCTGAGGCTGGAGCATGAGGGGGAATGGGACTTGGTCCTTCAGCTCGCAGGGTGGAGGTCTTAGGGTGACTCCAATGGCATGCTCCCCCAGTGCTGTTTTTGTCTGTTAGCTTCAACTTCATAAGCTGGTTTGGTGTGAGTTATTCCTTGTGAGCTTCTCCATCACTGGGGGCTGTTTGAAGGATGCACTGAGCTTTGGAGCAGAAGACTCTCCAGAAGAGCCTCTTGCTGTTGGCTTCCCCACCCAAATTCCTCTAGGTCTTAGCATTGAGTTGTGTTTTCATTTAAAAATCTACCTCGTTCGTTTTGGTTTAAAGCCTGTTGTACTCGGAGATGTGTTGCTGACCTTAAAACCGAGGATTTGCTGCTGGTTCAGTGATATATATGACACCTCACCCTTGCCTGCCGTGGCAAAAAAAACCCTGTAGATGTCTGATAGTTAAAGAAGAAACAACAAAGAATCCTCTGTGTGCACCTGAAGGCTTCTTCCTCTGCTTTATCTAGCCATGAGGCAGAAAAGCCTGGGGGAAAGAGGAGGGGTTTCTGTCTCGGGTCAGTTTGTCTATAGGTCATCTCTTCCCCTTGGTTTGCTTCTGCCTGGGGGGAGGAAAAAAGAAACCTGCATGTGAGGCTTTATGGAGAGATTTTTTTTCATCACTGCTCATGTGGAGCAATGCGTCTCACCAAGTTTGCATCAATTTTGTGTCAGTTTTGATCTAGGGAGTTTCAGTGATACCAGTCAAGAAGAAACAAACCTATAGTGTAATAGTGAAATATTAAATTCACACCTGTGTCTGAGTGTAGAAATGTGCCTGAGGACCCATGTAGTGTGCTGTCATCTGACTTAGTGTCATGTAATACTACTGTTTTAGGGGTCTGATGTATTACCCTTTGTAGTGACTCCCTGCTAAGTTATGCAAAAAGCTGAATTAGTGGTTAAAAACCAAACTCACTCACTCAGCAATCCTGGCCATCAGAGCTCTGAAGCATACTGCAGGAAAGGCTGCCCTTTCTCGCTCTGAATAAATTGGCTAGGAAAGGCTGCATTAAAATGTATTATTAAAGCCTTTAAAAATACGAAGTCTTGGAGGCCTTTTACCATTTAAAAGCAAAACTGAGCCTGAGTGGTGGCAGGAAGCCACCGGCCTGCGGTGGCCTTTGGACGGGAGAGGTTCAGGTGGAGCCCAGGCACTTGGAGGCTGTTCTCCTCCCATCTCTCTTGGGAATTTCTTTCCTTTGCCCATTGGAAACTACTGTATTGGTCTTTCTGGAAAATGCCTGATCAGCATAATGCACGGGGTGTGTTTTAAGTCTTGGCTGGGTGTTTTAGGTAACTAAAGAAGACGCAATTGTGCATTGAAGGTTTCTTGCCTGTATTATTTGAATTATGCATCTTAACAAAAAAGCCATTAAAATAGAACATTTTTTTCCCCCCCCTGTAAGTACTTGATTATTAATACAAGACTTCTGGAGGGAGGACGGAGAGGATGACAGGGAAGGGATTTTTCTGCAATTGTCTGTTTAATAAACACTATTTAGATTGTTCCATATATCTCTTTCAGATAGTTGTATATATAACTAGCTGTAAATGTTTGCATGTGTGTATATATGTGTACACGCACACAGATAGCAACATATTTTACTCTTTAACCTATAAAATCTATAATTGAGTTTTTCATGCCCTGTTTAATTTGTCAGCTGTGAGGTTATTACACACAAAATGCTCTATGGTATTTTCCAACCTAAATGATTCTGCAATTTTTCTCACATGTTGCAGTTTAAATTCTCAGTGTAATGGGATTGAAATGATGAGTTTCTGTACGGTCTCCTGTAGTGAGAGAGACTTGAAAGACTAGAATGTACATTTAAATGAATATTTTGGGGACTAAGAGCAGCAATATTTGTTATAAGAAGTTTTGTAAATCAGAGTCACTTCTTTACCAGGAAAAGGCTGAAAATCTGTTCCAGGTGGTTAAACACAGGGACCTGCTGGTGTAAATTTTGGTGCTGCCAGGTGTTCGGAGTGTTTCTGTGTTGATTTTTATATGCGTTTGGACTGCAACCCCATAACAGAGTGATGTGCTGTCAACACTTTTTAATTGGATTGATTATATTGCTGTTTTGTCTAGTGGCATTTAATGATCTGGGGGGGGGTGTGTGTGTGTTCCTGTTTAATTATTTTTTTTTAATCTTTCTGTGCTGGGGGAAGAAATTAGGAAATGCTCGGGGGTTGTGTTGGGTCTTTTGCTTCAGTTTTTTGCGAGTGCTTGAGTCTGTTGTCACTCTGTGGCCTTTCTTTGCTCCCTGGGTGCCTCAGTTCAGGTAAATGGAACTGCCTTGAATTCCAGCTTCTGGGGTTTGTAGCTGATTAAAAGGTAGGATGAGCGAGCATTGCTTGTCCCATACCCTGATTTCATGTAGATACTGCACTGCTGTCTGGAAGAAACATGAAGGGCAATGACACATGCTGCGTATAAAATGATATTTGAGCTAGATGGTGTTACTGTGGGCAGTAGGGTTGTTGGAAATTCAGCACTCCTTAAAATTTTGATGAAGAGGGGAGCTACTGACAAATTGCTGCAGGAAACCCTTGGAGCCAGGTCAGTAAACCCTGATCAGCATTCCTGGAGGTCCCTGGGAAAGTGAGACTATGCCCTGCAGGGGGTGGCTGTTAATGATGGCTGGGACAAGTCAGGGTGGACAGATGAACTTTGTTCTGGCCCGGGAATATCAAAGTGAGATTATATATGCAATAGAAGAGGATGAGTGACATTTGGGCAACCATGCAGGAAAAAAAGAGCTTTGGAAATTTTGATTTGTAGGAGGTGGAACTAAAGGTGTTTTGAAAGAAACACCATATTATTTGTACCCCACCAGAGGCCACTCTCCATATGTTATTACAAAGGCTCCTTACGTGGGAATAAAGAACTGCTAATGACAGTAACTCTAACTACCAAAAGTCAGTCTTATTTTCAAAGATTAAACATTGGCTCATCAGCACCATCTCTTGCCACCCCAAGGCTTCCCATGCTAATGGCCAGGAAGAACCCTGGCAGCCCTGGAGAGCTGGTGTAATGCAAATGCAGACATCGTAGGCTCAGCATCAAAGCTGAGCTATGGAAGCAGAAATCGGTTAGTCAGGTCCTCCCCTTTCCCCGAACTGCAGCGATGCAGGATGTAGTTCACCCAACTCCCTATTTGATTGTTCCTGAAGCTTTGATTTATTTTTCATAATCTGAGAGCCTTAGATTATTTTGAAGTGATTTCTGACATCTTGTCATCGGGGTTCAAAGAATTCCTGACCCCTGGAAGTACCTGTCTTGGAACGCCCGGTTGAAGGTGGTGACCCATATGTGTTATCAAAAGGGTGTCTGAAACCAGCGAGTTACAGAGGAGAAGCCTCAAGCATACAAATTATAGGAATAGGGGCCTGAAAATAGCAGAGGAAATACTTTATTTGTGGCAGGCCACTCTTCTGGGATGGGGGGAGGAAATAAGGCTTTTTGAAGTTAGTTATTGGTTTGGAATATTGTTATTCCAAGAAAGAATGAATTAATGGGCAGAGCGTGGGCTGTGTCATCAAGGGTGCATTGCAATTTTAACATTTACAGTACGTTAATCATAAGATTTGAAATGCAAGAGGCTGTTGCACTGAAGTTCTGTAGCATTGGCTGGGAACGCATTTAATCATCTACTGAAGTATAGATATGATCTGTGTGAAGTAATAAATGGAGTTATTTAAAGTAGCAGCAGAAGTTAGCTTTCGGCAATTACTGGTGAATGTGAATATATATATATTTAAACTTTAATATCACTTGTAGGGAATTTCAAACTTTTCTTTGTACTATACTAAACAGCCAATATTCTTTATTACTATAGGTAAAGACTTTTTACCAAGAAGTTGGAGTCTGAATGTGTTGGTACTCTGTAAAAAAAACTCTACCCTTTCCTCCCATGTGATCTGGAAGCACAGTTTAAGCACTAAAGATAAGGTTTTACTTGGAAGCTGGAAGCACACTCAATGGTAACTGAAGCACACACGGTCTGGTTGCAGAAGAACCCTGCTGCAGACCTACAGGTCCACATCCATATGGGGACCACCCTCTTTCCACTTGAAATCAAATGTCTTGGCTGATGCCTCCGTAGTTAATATTGCCATAGCAGGTGTTTTGTCTAATAGGAGTCCTTAATTCTGTTTATTCTGTGAGCAGAGGTCTTGTTTGTTTTTCATACTAGCAGCTTCTGTAACTAAAACTCTGCAAAATATTAGGGCAAAAACTTCTCCCAATGTTGTGTTTGTTTCTCAAACTGGTTAATCACAAGCCATGACTGCCTGGACAGAAAAGGCAAACAGGATGGAAATAAGTTTTAAGGTCTGAAGAGTGAACTTTTTGTCCAACTCTGCTTTGTCTCATGCAGTTTGATATTTATCAATATGTGAATGTTTCCTGACGAATGTAGAAAAGAGCAATAGAATTCTCTTTGAATTTAATAGCTGTATTTGGAATTTGAAAGCTTAACATACTCTATCAGTGTAACACTTCACTAAAGCAACACCAAAAATAGGCATAATTTTTGTTTTTATTGACAGGAAGCATATCATCAAACTTAATGCACTGTGTTCAGAGTAAGTCTTCCACCTACGTTGGGTCTGGAGAACCTATTGATTGAAATACTTAATTTAAAATTGTCCCTTGTAATTGATTAAAGAGTTAAAAGAGATTCTGGTAAACATGCCCCTGTAAACTTAGGGGTAGAAAATGCAAAGGTGGTTCTTCTGTGAAGTGTTCCCATGGGTGTCCCAAAACTGGTGGAGATGGGCTGTCTCCATGGGTGGTGCAAAGCAAAGACCTGCAGCCAAATTTAAAGAGGCTCTTGGTTTGTTGATAGAGTTGTGGAAGGTGGTCCTAAAATAAAGTAGGACTTTAAGATAAATGTCATTCCTTAATTATCTTCTTTTTGCAACTTTGCTGCTTTTGGTGATGTGGAGTAACTCCCTGTGGCAAAAGGCTTTGAGTCTTAGCTTTCCGTTGTGGTTAGAGCTCTTAAGTGGAAGAACTGCAGATATAGAGGTCACTAAAACTCCAGTATATTCAGAGGGGATCTTTTAATGTCATGATGAATAGTAAGTATAAAGTAGAGATGGTCTGTGACACTGTGGAAAGATTAGTGTGCTGGGAGAGTGTGCATTTAGTTACTACAAATATTCTTTGCTCCAGTGGGAAAAGTAGGGACTGGTATAGGGCTGGGGAAGATGTTCTGGAAACCAGAAACACCGGTGTGATCCATGCACTGGAGAGATTTAGATCAAGTGCAAAGGATGGATGGTCAGGTGAAACGGGACTGTGGTTCAAAGAGTTCACTAAATACAGTGAGACAATAAAAGTTGTAATAAAACTCTCAACAAAAGAGTTGCTGTGTCTTCTGTTTTAAACTTTTGTAAATTAGTTAAAATGATGCTTTTAACCGAGTCTGTGCTAATGACACACTGGAGATTACTATAATCCTACTTAGTGCTTGGTAATGGCGAAGTTTCTCTTAAACTTTCTTCCTCCTTTTTGTGCTCGCAGTCCAGCTTCATCAGGTTGATTCGTCTATTGCTGGTGTCCCTGTAGGGAGGGGAAGGCTGAGGAAGAGCCACAGGCAGCCTCACAACTGCTACCTGCAAAGGCTGCTTCCTAATGAGTGGTGCTACCATCCAGCTGTGGAACAAAGATCTAATGAGACCCCAAAGGAGTCTCAGCAACCACGATTTTCCTTGGAGCACCATTTGAAACTTTTCATGGGAATAAGCTACCGATACTGCTTAGTGTGTTTTTAACTCTATTTGTTGTCATGCTTCTTTAGCATTTAACTGGTCAATTCTTATTTATTTACAGTCTTTCAGGTATATTAGATGCATTTGCATTTCTTTCCAAAGAATGCTGCCAGTCCTGGTGCTCTAATATTCAGTAGTTCCTCTGTTTTGTTTTTTCAAGCCCTTTCCAATCTCTGATGTTAAATCGCTCAAGTATCTTAATCTGTAGATTTGCCCGTTGGATGATGGAGGAGTTGAATTTCCTATTTACTTCATGTGACAGGCATCTCTTCTGAGCTCTCATCTTGAGCTGGCGCTATGTCTGCATCAATGGAACAAATAACAGATAGAAATTTGATTTTTAAAATAGCAATAGTCTAAAAAAAATGGTCAACTGGCATTGGATAAATCTGCCTTTGACTTGGTATTTATAGACCTTTAGCACTTTAGACTTGGCTTCATCTTAAGAGAGACGGATCCCAGAGAAGTGGGATATAGAATCATAGAATCATTTAGGTTGGAAGAGACCCCTGGGATCATCAAGTCCAACCATCAGCCCTACTCTACAAGTTCTCCCCTACACCAGATCCCTCAACACCACATCTAATCTACTCTTAAACACAGTCAGGGATTGTGACTCCACCACCTCCCTGGGCAGCTGATTCCACTGACTGACCACTCTCTCTGTGAAAAACTTTTTCCTAATGTCCAGCCTGACCCTACCCTGCTGCAGCTTGCAGCCATTCCCTCTATCGAAGCAAAGTCTGGAGATTAGCTAGTGTGGCAGAAAGACCAGCTTGATAAGTTATGTGCAAGCGCAATACTTTGATCGATTTTATTATATTTTGTATTTTCAAAGCATTTTTGAAAGTTGAGGGTAAGGGGTGTGTTGAAGGCTTTTGGGTGTTGGGGGTTTTTTTGAGTGTATATGGTAACTGCGCACTTGGCACTGGTTCTCCTCAGTCTTAGAATATGGACTATAAGAGAACGGGTCTTGGTTCAGCGATGTAGTAGGCAATAGTCCACCATGTAGGTGTTCCTCCTTAAAACAGAGTATACTGGGTAATTTTTCACAGCAAGTGATTTCATTTTAAGGAAAATGAGAAATGGATATCTTCAATTGGAAATGGGCTTCTTGATGTTGAGATGTATTGCACTAATCAGTGCATCTCATTTTTATGATGCCTCATGGAGAAGAGTTTATCATCAACTAGAGTATTAATCTTGTAATTCATCAAGATTGTAATAATTCTTTCCCTTTGAAAAAATATGGTGACCCCTAATGTCAGTACCTCAGTTTCTGTTCTGTTTTGTGGTTTGTGATCAATACAGAACAGTAAGTTGACAGTCCCCTGAGTTCCAGGAATTCCCAGTTAATTTAGACTCAGTGACACTACGAATTCCTCCAGCTTAAACTCAAGGTTTAACTTGAACTTGTCAGCCAATTCTCACAAGTTCCATTTATATATATAGAAGTAAAAAATCCACCTTTGGGGAACTACTGCTTTTTTTTACACTTAATTCTGGGTAGTAAAAATTCAAGTTCACTGAATGAAATTACTGGCTCTTGAACCTTTCCCAGACTTTCTCTTACTTTCAGACCATCACTTGCTATATTATATGCTCTGAAAGTTCACAGGTTTTGGAAAGCTAATTTTGAAGGAAGAAAAATCAAGTTGGTCTTATGTTTGTGTGCTTTCATCCTCCATAACCTGCTTGGCTGGTGGTTGGGTTTTTTTCTTCACTTATCCTGTGATTGTCTTCTACAGACTTCTTGAAGGAACTCATGAGAGTTGAGTTATCTGGGAAAGTTGAAGAAATGTGTAATAAGGAGAGTAAATCTCTTGTTTTGTCCTAGTGTGTTCACACCACTCCATGGGCTTGTTATCTTAATGTTTTGAAATATCTCCAGCTTCTCCTGAAACCAGAGCACTGTAATACTGGGAAGCTTTCGAATTTTGAAAAAACATATTTGTTTCCTTTTACATATTCTGTGGGTGTTGCTCGCTTTGGTTCTTCATTGTCTTTTCCAGTCACAGCAGGTGCTGCTTGTCCTTATTCTTTCTGGCCTTTACATACAAAATGCTGAAGTTCTGTGGAGGTAATTTAAGTGTGTTTATTTCCAAAAGCACCAGAATGATGATGTGGATCTGCCCCTTTGCTTCTGCAAAAGAAGGGGAGGTAAAATTATTCTTTGCTATTTATATTACATGACTCTCCACTTGTAAGATGTGACATTTTTTAAATATTACACTCAAATGGCAAGGAGCTGGGAACTTTTTTTTTTTTAATGCTCTTCCTCTATTCTTTCTGATTGTAAATGATCTGAAAAGTGAGAAGTGATGAGGGTTATCTAGAAGATTTGAAGGTGACAAAGATGTTCGACGTTGTCACCTGATTTTGAATCCCTGTATGGGCAGTGAGCAGTTTTGCAGATTATTTCCATGTGCTAAATATTAGGAATATAAGTATGAAGAGTAACTCACTACAGCCTAATACAGTGGTTTTTTTGTCTGTTACTTGTGATGGGGATCTAATTTTCAGATTAATACAATTATATATAAAAAAATTTCGGTAAAGCTGAGCTCTGGTGGTACTCAGTACTTGTTGCTTTAAAAAGGCTCCAGAAATGAAGCTTACTCCGGTGACAAATATTCACTGAGGATCTGTAAACAGCCTAAAACTGTCCTTTAACTTGGCAGAGGTGACCCCGGTGCTGATGGGGAGGGCATGGAGCCTGTGGTGGGATGGGGTCAGCAGAGAAACCTCCTTTTAGATTATTTTCTTTAATGGGAAGGCTGTTGCTTATCAGTGAGTTGAAAGGGTGGGGGGGAAATCAAGGATTTTGTACACTGGTGTCTGCTTGGTGTTAAATGAGCGTGTGTACGACTCTGCGTCTTCCTTCGTTTAGAACTGACCTGTTATGGAGAATAAGGATGTGTTTACCTGGCTTCAGGCTATAAGCTTGAACACTACAAAGCGTCATGTTTTTAAAAATGAAATTTGGGATATTCGGGAATAAATCCTGCACTAGCAAAATTTGACAGAACAGAGAGAAAAATAAAGCATTTAAAGTAATTTAAATCTTACAAGGTTAGCTGGCTGTTAACCACCATCCTCTATTAAGTATTCAAATTTATTAAAATATAATGCAGGCAGAGGTTGGGATGTCTTTTCAGCATTTTATATCCACATATAAAACTTTTCGATTTTCTTAGTTTCTAATAAAGCGCTTTTTTCTGGCCTGAAACGGATCTATCCTGTTCTTCTTTGCCCCGAGCACTTAAAGAACAAAATCAAATTAATTTAGCTTTTCCATCATTTTTTTTTTTCCCCCCTTCCTTGTAAGACTGCAAGAAAGCTGGCATCTGAGAGTGACCTACTTTAATATTCCTACTCTGCCTGCTCCCCTTCCAGCCATCCTCGCTTCTCAGGGCAAACGTTCCAGCTATAACCTTGTTGGGTTCCATGGGCTCAGATGGGGGACGCTTAGGCAGGATTTAGCATTGCAGTCTGAAACTGAGATGCTCCTGTGCCAGGCCTGGGGTGACACTGGCCCAGCCATGGCTCCTGATGGCTGTGGGCACAGCTGGTCCTCAAGCATCACGTCCTGGGTAGGGGGTTGGTTGTCCTTCCTCTGGTTCGTGGCTGCCCATGGAGAACCTTCCCTAAGGGATGCTTCATAAATGGCCTTTGGAAACACAGGGCAGGGAATGACCAATACTTATGATGTGAGGGTTTGGTTTTCTTTATTTTCTGTTGTAAAAACATGGAAGAAAAAAAAAAAAACCACCACCAACAAAAAAAAACCCTCAAGAAAGCAATGTCTCTATCTGTGCTGTCAGCAGAGAGCTGGTACCCAGTGTGAGCCAGGATCATGGGATGCAGAAAGATATAGGTCTTGTGGCAAGGGGTCATGCCATGGGTGTTTTTGGGAGATGGAATTCTCCTAGTAAATCACAGGGTGGGGATGTGTCAGAGGGTGCTGTCTGTATCTCTTTTTTTTTTTTTTTTTCTGTCTCTGGGGTGCTTAGCTTGAAATTCAGACACCTGATCTACAGAAGTATTGGAAAACTTCAACTGTAATGGGGAACAGAAGCTACATGGGGAAAAAAACAAACCAAAACAAACAAGTTCAGACATCTCAGATCTGGCTCCTCGGAATTAATGGTTGCTTTCTTGACTTTAATATTTCTGGGTATTGATCTGTAGACTAATTCCAGAAGGAGCCATTTGGTCTGGTCTCTGTACTGCAGAACCTCCACATTTGCCCAGCTGCCCTTCCGCTGCAGAGAGGATGCTGTGGAAGTGACACAGACAAAATAGAAGGGCCACAGATGGCAGACAGTGTCAGAAAACTTACCATAAAGCTTTTTCTTAGGGGAAAAAAAAATAGAAGTAAAATGACAATGTGGTACCCAGGCTGCTGGACTGTGGCAAGCTGTTTCTCGTCTGGCCAGTGACAAAGCTGGAAATGGAAGGTGGCAAATCAGTTTGTAGCATGTCATTACACCTGATGCACTGGAGTGTGGTGTGCTCGCTGGTGGGGTTTGGTTTTGGTTGATAGATCTTCCCCTTTAGAGTTCTACCAATGCTGTTATACGTATCGAGTACAGATCTGGTATGGAAAACGAAAGAAAGGAGTTGGTGAGATGTAGCTTTCTTTAAATCAGTTTTTGCACGTGTCCAGGGTGTTGCTGGCAAGTGCAGTGCAAGCTGGTTTTGTAACAAAGGCATTAAGCTACTTTGGGTAGGATTACACCTTGTGTACTCTCTGTTCCTTGAAAACTTCTGCTGCTAATAACTAAACAAATGCTAGAGGCTGGGGAACAGTAGGAACTGCAAATTCAGCTTACCCATCAGCGCTGCTCTTGCTGGAACACCTCATACATGTACCTAAATGGGATAAATATATGGGTTTTTTTTTTTTTTTTTGAAGGTTAAGTCATAGGAAAGAAGAGGCACCTTTGTAGAATCATAGAATCATTCAGGTTGGAAGAGACCCTTGGTATCATTGAGTCCAATCATCAGCCCCACTCTACAAAGGTCTCCCCTACACCAGATCGCTCAACACCACATCCAATCTACTCTTAAACACAGTCAGGGATGGGGACTCCACCACCTCCCTGGGCAGCCCATTCCAGGGGCTGACCTCTCTTGCTGGGAAGAATTTTTTCCTAATGTCCAGCCTAACCCTACCATGCTGCAGCTTGCAGCCATTCCCTCTTGTTGTATCGCTAAAGATCATGAGAAGAGAACAGCACCAACCTCTCTGCAATGCCCTTTCGAGCAGTTGTAGAGAGTGATGAGGTCTCCCCTCAGCCTCCTCTTCCTCAAACTAAACAATCCCAACTCCCTCAATCGTTCCACATAAGATTTATTCTCCAGGCCCTTCCCCAGCTCTGTGTCCCTCCTCTGCATTCGCTCCAGCACCTCGATATCTCTCTTGTGTTGAGAAGGATTAGAGGATCTGACAACTTATTTGTATTTATTAAAGAATGCATCAACATGGAAGCCAGTTCTTAGGGATCATGACAGGATTCAATTTTCTGTTTGTTCTTTTAACAGGTTAAACCTTGCCACCTGGAAATCGAAACGTACAGTTCATCTGAGACTGAACCGGAATTACTGAGTTTAGGCGAGTGAAGATGCTGCTGCTGTGGAAACATCTGTTCCTGGTGTCATTTGTTGGCTGTCTTGGAGGTAACAATACACAATAATCTCTCAGTTTAGAGCGGTGCGAGAGTCTCCATGGTCCGGATTGGAACTGCACTTGAGGAACAGATCCATGCGAATGGATCCTCTGAAAGGCAAACGTCACAAAGTTTAGAAACCAAGCATGCAATACGTATCTTCAATAATACAAAATATTAACAGAGAATGAACAAAAGTTGCCTTTTTTTTTTTTCCCCTCCACAGTTGTTACTTAGGGCTCTGCTTTCAAAGCAGGCAGAAGTTATTTGAATCTACTCAGGACGTTGTTAGTAATGCGTGTGTTTACAGGTGCGCTGATTTCATAGCTGCAGTACACGGTTTTCTTTAACTGGAAACTTTGTTGGGGATGAACGCTGCAGGTTTTGTCAAAACTTTTACTTCAAAATGGGTTTACTCAGGAGGGGTAGTGCTGTGTTACCACTGCACCAGTTCAGAGGTTTGCTTTTCCTACACCGTATACAACATTCCCAGCTACATCTTGGTGTGTGGAACTTGGGCTGCTTTTCAGGTCTTTGCTGCCACATTAGCTCAAGAGGGGTAGTGCTATGTTACCACTGCACCAGTTCAGAGGTTTGCTTTTCCTACACCGTATACAACATTCCCAGCTACATCTTGGTGTGTGGAACTCAGGCTACTTTTCAGGTCTTTGCTTGCCACATTAGCTCTTCTGAGTCATTTTTCTTTAACGAGATTGATGCTCAGCAGCAAAAGTCCTCACTTTTCTTGGGGAACTCTGTGTTCGGTATGCATTCAGCTTGAGCATCCCTAGTAATGCCAGGGTGAGGTGTGAGGGTTAAAGAGGTCCCTGTTCTGCCCTCAGGGGTTGACTCTTGATGATTTTGGTGCGTGTTGGCATCACCAGGGCTGCAAAGAGCAGGAACAGCTGCTAAACACCCAAATTACCTGTGGGCATGCCCTACAGAATGGTCAGCACTACCTTGAGAAGGAGGGTGGTGTATATGCTTTAGTTGAAGCACGTACATCAGATGGTTTATAGCACAATAATGGGTCTGTTGTGTCTTTGTGACAACTCTTAATGCGGGGATGGATAGAGAGACCTTGATGCTGTGGGCAGTCACCCAGCTGTGATTGCTCACTCTGATGCCACGGCACGGGCTGTGCCACCCTCTTCCTCCTGTAACTGGTGCTTGTGCTCTGCCTGCCCTCAGGAGGACTGAATTCCCCCAGGAGGTGCACAGAAAAATAGCTGTGAGACAGATGGATTTAGCTTTTTATAGGCACTCAGTAGACCGGGATTTGCTTTTGGCTTAGTCAAAAACTTTGAAGACAGGGAAGCCACATCGTTAAACCAGTCTGTAAAGTGAAAGGTGCTAATATTGTCTTTTACCAAATCCAAACATTCTTCTACAGGAAAAGAAAATCCTGAGAGACTTAAAAATAGAAATTATTTTTCCTGCAGGACTGCTTTACAGATTGCTTTCTGAAAGAGGGTCTTGAGCGTTCCTGACACTGAAACAATCACGCAAGACTTCAATATAATTACTGGTTGAAATAGAGGGGCTTTGCTGCTTTTCGCCCCTTTAAACTGCTGGGAGAAAAGCTACCTTTTTTAATAATATTTTCGAGTAGATACTGTCTTGCTGCTGGGTCCATTCTTTCCCAGTGTCAATCTGGCCCATCCCAGTGCTGTGGCATAAACCAGGCGAGAAAGTGGGACTTCCTTTGAGCCCATGGAAATCCCAAAACGGTGAGGGAGAAAGGTGGCAGGGAGCAGGAGGAGGGCTATGGGGTAGCATTATGTGGCGTTGCTTGCTGCTGCTCTGGCATTGCCAGCTCTTCCATTTCAGCAGCAAACGTGGGAGGGTGAAGGAGGGTGAAGCTGCCAGCACCCTGCAGAACAGTTGTTATTCATTGGAGATGTATTATTTGTTAATTAAAATAATAAACAAAGCCAAATGATTTATTTTTTTTTTTAAAGGTGTTTAGTTGATGTGATGGGAGGATACTGTGGTGGGAAGATAAGCACTAAAATGCAACCATTAAAAATGCTTAGCTACCTAAATGTCTTCCAAAGTGTAGTCTTGCTGGTTTTGATCTCCTGGATATTGTTTTTGTTGTATTTACATCGCAACACTTAACAGAAGTGTATGATTAATTTTCATGCAATGAATCACTTGTATTGAGGACTGGCATCAGGCATGTTATTCGTAGTAGAATGAATTGATTTCGTCATGTTCATGATTATGTTAGACGAGTATTGAAGCTAAAAAAGAAAGTCTGTTTTTTAGTCTGTTTAAACCTTTGAGGAGGAAATTATTTTTTTCTATTAATATAAGCTAAGAAAGATAAGGACTAATAACTTTATCTTGCTTTAGCTTTTGGTTATATTTATGCAATTTAATAGTTATCCTTTCAATCATAAAAATATCCGAGGTACGTCTAGTATAAGAGCAGAAGGCTAAAACATACTGAGATACTGATTCATAGATAACGTGCAGTAAAACGGTCTTTTGCAAAACAACAGTCACTTTACCCTTATTGAAGTTGAATCTCTTTAAATTGCAAAGTATGCAAATCTTCTGGATTGATGCGTTGAATTTGAATATGCTCTTTAAGTAGAGAAAACCCTTGGAGACTAATACGTGAGGGACCCAGGAGGGTCACTGACTTTTAAATAGCCGAGGGTTCTCCTGGTCTCCCAGGCACTGCTGATGTGTTATGAGTGGTAACGTGGAGAAAGCTGTGAACATCACCAGTCAGAGCCTTGCAAACAAATACTTTTGAGTATGAGCTGCATCATCTGTAGAACTAATGGTGTGACACCCTCAAAGCTTCACTTGGATCACTTTGACCTTGGCAGTGGTTTGCGTGGAGAAGTGTGTAACCTCCTTCTAGGAGGATGAAAGGTTTCTCCCCTATCCATTGAAGGACTTTTTTACCCTTTAATCTTTCTTGCCTTTTTATTTCATGTCATCTCAGTTCTTTCAGGGTTGTATTTAAAAGCAACTTAGATAAAAGCAGGTTTTGTTTTTGCTGCCTATGAAGGAGGGTAGCCTTAAGGATTCAGGATGAATGGGAAGGTTTCTTACGTTAAACCATACTAACAGCAGGTCTACCAAATGACTTGCTGAAAAAGAAATCTAGTGGTAAATGTGTGTTTTTATACAAATGTAACCACAGAAAGAGAGGCAATGTGAAAGGGATGATGTTTTTCATCAATTCACATCTTGAAGTTCAGTATTTTCAGTAGTGAAGTTGGCATTGATTATCATTGAGTTTCCTGAGAGAGAGATGTGTGTTATTCAGCTAATTGCTCTACTAGTAAAATACGTGATTTCCAACGACCATTGCAGTAAGATGGGAAATGTTGTTCATATGTTGAAATGCAAATAATTCTCATGTTGTGTAAGACTGTCTTCTTCCCGTATTCATCCTTCTAGCCCTTCTTCTTGACGTTTAATTAGTGTACGTCCCAAATGTCAGTTTAGTAGCCGTGGGGTGGAATGGAGGACCAGCCAGAGTTCAAGCAATAAGCACTTTTTCATGGACCAGGACTGTTTGGAAGCTTGAGCAGCCCCAGTTGAGGTACATCCCTGACTCCACATTGTTACATCGCTGTCACTGAGAACGTTGCTTGGAGTTGGTCAGCCCCTGCAGAGACAGGAGATTGAGCCAGAGGTAACTTGCTGAACGGCCTGAATTGAGCATTTCCGGATGCCCTGACCCTTCTTGCTCAACTGCAGAAGGTCTTGATCCTGGCATACAATTCTGCTGTCTTGGATGCTGGGCATGTGTGTAATGCTAATGTTACCTGTTTGCTTCAAGGGCTTCAATGTTATTAGTAGACCTTTGGAACTGTGCATTTCTAAAATTCACTTGGGAATCCTGTGGGTGAGTTTATTTCGAGACAGATTTTAGGAAGAGCACACTGTGAATGTAAAACAAGTTGTTAAACAGTTCTGAGAATATTACTTTTAACCTATCATTAAGATAGATCAGCAGGTTTTCTAACTCCATGGAAGACAATTTTTCTTGCGCTCTGCTGGTGAGCAAAAAGACAGTTCTTTTCAAGACTTGTCTGCAGTTGAGTGTTATGAAATAACATCACAGCTACAGAAATGGAGATGCTGCTGATCTTGGCTTATAAACCTTGACACTCTGTCCTTACAGATAATGTATTTCAAGCCAGTTCCCTTAGCGCAATGTCCTATATTGAATTGCTTTTTGTTTATCTTGTCTGAATCTTCACAGTTCATCAAAGCAGGGATGTAAGAGTATCTAATGAAAAAAAAAATAAAAGGCCCTTGGGCTTTTGTTTATTGATGTATGCTGATAACTTTATGACTAATGATCCTGCAGCCTTTTTGTCCATTTACCTAAGGGAGCAAAAAGATGATTATTTAGCATTAAATATACATACATGGAGTTTCAAAATACCTACCTTGTTAGGAAAGACATTTCAAAACATCCTTCAGTTTTGCTATGTTTTAAATTACTCTAAAGAACAACTTCAAAGATGAAAAACGAATAAAATATGCAGAACAACATGACCAGTTAAAAGTGCAAAACTAAGCTGTGATCTGTGGTGAAGTCAGGAATCGATCCCATCTGCGTTACAACTTCTCCTGGCTCTTGCATCCACTCCCACTCCCTCCTGAGAGATCCAGCTGAGGTCAGTGACTCTTTGGGCGAGCTGGGTGGCAGTTCCTGGGATTCCAGAACGTGGGAGGATCAGCGTTCCTGGTTCCCAGAACACGGATGCCCTGCTATCTCGCAGTGACTGCTGAATGTGGCGAGCATATCAGATAATTAAGGTAAACACCCCTCATATCACACAGTGTGTGAACTGCTCCTCTGCAGTTTACATGACAGCTGGCTTTTCTTAACAACTCTTGCTAATTCTGGCTTCGTTTTCCTGCTGCTGTTCGTGGCGCTGCTCAGCTGGAGGGAGCGGTGAGCTCAGCGGGGAGCGATGCCTCCAGCAGCCCCAGCTGGCACAAGCCTGTGCCTTTGCTCACCCAGCCTTTCCCAGCAGCACCATGGCAAGCACAGGCATTAGATTCTTCTGCTTTCTCCTTATTTTCTACTGTTTTTCAGCTTTTTTCCTTTTTTTGGTTTTTTTTTTTTAATACTGCTAAAAACAACTGCTCTGTTCTTCCTGGAAAGGTATCTTATTAAAGTTCCTCTGGAGAATTAAGGGGAAAAACAACTTTTGAAGGGGAAGGAAAGCTGTGAATAAAAAGAAAGTTCAAAGAAATGAAGCAAGGAGAGCTGTGTGTGTAAATACATTAAATTTGTGTTCTTCAGGAGATGAAAGGGCATATTTCAAACAGCATGTCCAGGGCAAGACCGTACAATCCACTTGGACTAACTCTCTCTGCTAAGCTTCAAACTTGTTGCCACCACAAACAGTGTCTCCTAACGTTATCTTGACTGCACTTTAAATAGTGCAAAATTAAAAAAATACCCTTAAACTTACTTTTTCCTCCAGCCATTACAATACTTGGCTAAAAAAAAAGAAAATCTATTGGAACTGCGGAAACTATTTAGACGTTGAAGCCTGGTTCTTATTCTCTTCCTTTGCACTGAAAATTGCCAAGAGGGAGATTTTACTACTAATTCCTTATTTAATAGTCCATTTGAGTTTCAAACTAGATTATGTTATATGAATGTCTCTATGTCAATTCAGATGTTGTATTTGTTTTCATTTTCATTTTTGGATTTTGTTGGGGGTTTTTGTTGTTGTTGGTTTGGTTTGGTTTTTTTTTTCCAAAGTCTGATACAGGCAAAAAACGTGTTAAACCCTCAGGCTCAGCAGTGTCATGTATTGGGTCCACAGCTCTTCTCTCCAATAGTATTAAGTTTAGGAGACTTATGAAATCAGAAGGCACGATTCTTTCCCAAAAAGCATGGAAACAAACCTTCCATGTTCTTACTGATTTATAGAATCAGAGAATAGTTAGGGTTGGACGGGACCTTGAAGATCGTTGAGTTCCAACCACCCTACCACGTGCAGGGACACCTCCCACTGGACCAGGTTGCTCAAAGCCCCATCCAGCCTGGCCTTGAACCCCTCCATGGATGGGGCAGCCACAGCTCCTCTGGGCAACCTGTGCTAGAGTCTCACCGCCCTCACAGCAAAGAATTTCCTTATGGCATCTAATCTAAATCTCCCCTCTTCCAATTTAAAGCCGTTACCCCTTGTCCTGTCACTGCAATTCCTGACAAAGAGTTCCTCTCCAGCTCTCCTGTAGGCTGCCTTCAGATATTGGAAGGCTGCTATAAGGTCTTCCTGGAGCCTTCTCTTATTATTGTTGCTATTAAGTCATGCCATGAGGAATGTAGAAATACCCTCTTCAGAAAATAACCTGGCTCTCCGCGCCTGGCATACCATTTTATGAGGTGGTGGGTGACTGGCTTGATTGGATTTTAGTCAGGCTCCTGCTTTGACCCCACATCTTCTGTCCCATATTGATTTGGAGGGGCAAAAAGAGGATCCTACTGAAAACAGTGTGATATGGGTCTGCTTTTCAATATCATTGGACTTGCCCTGAATTCCAAATACCATGATGCTGTGAGGTCAATGGGATGAGCGAACAATACTCCAGTTTGTCCTGGCATCCACTAGAATTGGAAGACAGGCTTGAATTTTGTCAAAGCCTTACTAGCCATCTGACCTGGAAAGTCAGTATTTCTTGTTTGGGAGTGCTGCTGTAGGGTCTGACCACAGCAGTGATTGAAGCCTCCCAGTTGATGCTACCTTGCATTTACATGTGCAGCCCGTCTGTTTCAAAGCTCAGTCTCCCACCCAACATCTATGGGTGCAGCTGGTATCCTCTTCCTGGGATGTGCTAATAAAGCGAGATGCTGTTTCTTTGTTGGCGAAACACCTTGTAGAAATGCTATTATTTTTTTGTTAGTCTTTTTTTTTTTTTTTTT
>VZTM01007920.1:126865-147047 GCA_013400555.1 Jacana jacana
TTTTTTTTTTTTTCTTCATTATTTCCTGAAAACAAGGGGTGTACCAAGCATCAACATATTGTTGATTTAATGTAGATGAGGAAATAACTCATGTTTCTGGTCAATTCTTGTATTGAAGCTAATCCCACGAAGGAGTACATTTGCAGTCATAAATGTGTAATTCTTAGCATAGGCTTCTTGGACGCTGGCAGAATTCCAACAATACCTTCCTCTGCAAAACAAATATAGCTCTTAGAAACTTGCAATAATTTTGATTTAGTCTTCAGTGAGGAGTTTGTGTTTGGGTGAGAATCCACTGGCAGGAAAAAAACTAAACAGCTCTCGTTGCTTACTGCTCTGCCACTGCTCTTGTTAAAATCCACTTTTCACTAAGACTTACAGCATTCAGAGTGAGCCAGTCCGTATTTTAATGCATAATGGCTTTACATATTAATAGTAATATCCTTTTTTGTACATTATACGAGTGGAGTTGTAATGTTCCAACGAGTCTATGCCAGCAGTGACTGTCGGAATTGTTTAGCTTGGGTTGCTTGGAGATTGCTAACAGGATTCATTACATTAATAGAAAATTTTGTTTGCTTATTGAATCAGTTACAAAATGAGGAGCCAATCTCGGAGTTTAGCTGTTCCACGAATTGGTTGATGTTGTGGGTGCTTCATCCAGATCTGTTACCAGAAAACAGAATTACTGCTGTGAATTGAAAAGGCCCGTACGTTATTGAGCCCAACTGTTCCTCTTTTATGGTGAGCAAAGGACATGGCAAAGACACTGGTAGGTGAGCTCCGGGAGGCAAGAAATGTGCCCTCCTGCAGGCATCGTCTCCCTGTGAACTGACAGATGGTGGGAGCTTACTGGAGACCCAGTTTCACCTCTCACTGTGAACCAGTGTTAAGTCTTGCCTCTGCCTCCCTGCTGCTCTTGCTGCTGACAGCCACAGTCCCCTTGTATGCTTTGCTAGGCATTGCAAGCTGTTTCTGTTTTCAGCCTGCCATTGGAGCACACTTGATTTTGAGAGATGATTTTTAGTGCTTGTTTTCATAGTAGGATGATCAGACGAGATGATTTTGTAGGTCCTTTCCAGACTTATTTCTGTGGGAGAGAATAATGATGCTGATCCATTCACTTCAAATTCAGGGAATAAATATAGTTGTCTTCATCTGGATCCCCTGTTTTTTCTTGTTAGCTATATATGAACCCAGGGTGCTCCAAGTCCATGGAAAGACGGCCATTGACTTAATGGAGTTTTTCCAGGTTCGGTGGATTTACAGAGTCTGTGTTTTGATGGCAGCCATGCCCTATCAGTTCCATGCTTAAGGAACTATGCTAGTGCTGTGCTACTAAAACTCTTTGAAGAGAGACATTAAATACCTCTAAAGAGTCTCATCTGTTTCTACTTCATCTTCCAAGCTGAAGAAAACCTTCTCTTATAAAGCAGCTACTTTGTGCTGCAAACACTGTCTAACCTTAAAGCTGAATCCTCACCTCCAAACAATCCTTTATTTAAACAAAGCAAACGAGGTTTTTATCTTCATTAATTAAACTTAGAGCAGATTTTGCAATTTTGGTGGGTGGCAATCCTAGTTTTTACCTAAATGGCTGGGAAGAAAATTTCAATTGTTTTATCCTGCACTAAAGGTTTGTTATTGCAAATATTACTGAGTGTCTGTGTTTGAATAGCAGTCTCTAAGAAAACTTTTATTCAAATCCACAGCCTAAATATTTCTTCAGTAAGAATGTTGATAACTCCCAGTGCCTTAGGACTTTTATTTGCTGATTTGTCTTGGGAGATACATCGTTGCCTGGCATTTTAGTATATATGGCTACTTGTTGTATGATTTCAGTCTCCTGTCTCAGACAGTTTGGAGAAAGTGCCTTTTGCCAGTAGATAACTGTTCCTTGGCACATAGCATGCCTGCCACATCATGAGGGTAAAGCAGGAGCTTCTCCACAGCTGCTTTTTGGGCTAGCATGAGCCAACATTGGCAACCCTGAGTTTCAGAATCAGCGAGGTCTTGGAAGGTGATGCAGGACAGCTGTCTTCCACCCCAACATCAGGCAGCCCTCCCCTCCTGTCCCAGGGTGGTATGGGGGACACTAGGAGCTGCCTCTAGGAGAGGCTGTCATCTGCTCTCAGCAGGCTCGCATCCCCCTTTCTTCTCTCTTCAAGCATCAGCTTATCTCTCCTTCCCTGTCCCCCAGCAGCAGCTATTAGAGTCATTCTTCTTTACTTGCCAGGCTATCTCTATTGAAGAGATAAAAGCTTAGTTTGGCTGGTTTGCCTTTCTTTTGCTCCATAATAAAATTAAGATAAAGCTTTTACTTGTTACCTGAGGAGCCACCCTATTGTTTCTCCTTGTGCCTTGGGATGGCAAACTGGACAGAAGCATCCCATGCTTGCTGTTCTGCTGTCTTCTTGATGAAGTGGCCTTCTGAAGTATCTGTCATTGGCTGTTGTTGAAGAACAAATGATGACCAAGATGGACAAGTAGTCTCATCTAATGTGATAAATCCTAGGGGTTTGGGTACTACCTTCTAGTTCTTTACCTACAAAAGAGATGAGTGGTGCTCGTTGCTTTATGAGCTCGTTGTTTTATGAAGGCTGGAGATCTGCAGCTGAGTCATGCTATAAAAATACCATGGTGGATGAGGGGAAACCCTTATGTCCACAAGCAGAAAAGTCAAATTGAGGAGGGAACACAGGGGAAAAGAAGTTTGTTGTGCAGCATGTAAGCTCTATCAGCCCCTTGCTTGAGCAGCTGGGGACACTGGGGTAAAAAACCCTCTTAAAGTGGCTATGAATGACAGTTGAGAAAAGGGAAGGTACGCTGTGGTTGAAATCTAAAGCTGAATAATTTGGCAGATGTTCAGGAAAACAACAGAACAGAAAATAAATATTTTGTATTCAAAAAACGCTTTCAGAAGAAGCTGTTCTGATTTTGTTGTTGTTCTTAATGATCATGTTCAAAATTAATGCTTTAGATTTTTGGTAATATTGAATGTGCTGCTGCTAACCTCTTGGACAAAAGCTTGATTTTTGCCATAATTAACCTTTCGGTTTCTTGTTTAATAACAAATGAGATAATACCGGCCTTTAACTTTTCCAGTACGGGATGTACATATCAGTGCTGAGATTTCAGGAATCAGTTTTAATCACAATTTTCACTCTTGGCTTTCTGTAAAAAATGTACACAAGCCTGGAGAGCAAAAGCTTAACCTCAGCCATATTGCTATACGCGTTTGAAAACCTAAGCAAATAAAACCTCATTTATATTCTTGTCTGATTAGCACAATCAGAACTTATTGATGCTAAAATGAACCAAATTTCCATAACTATAAACAGAATATTAAAATATAGCTGTTTAATGTTGCATGATGCTTTTTCCTACTTGGATGGAATAAATGGTTATGACTTCTCGACTTTTTAGGAGTCTTGTAGCAAAGTCAAAAGCATTTCAAATGTGGACCTCTTAGTAGGAAAGCAGATCTTCTTCCAGGCTGGTGCTGCTTCTTTCTTGGTAGAGAAAGGAGAAGATGACACATTGAGTGTGTTTGGGCTTGGTTGTCCTTTATTCTTCCGTAGTCGAGAGTCAGATATTCAGGGACTGAAAACTCAGTGGAGAAACATTTGAACCTAGAAACAACTTTATTTGAGCCAGCCACTAGAAAGAAGTATTTGCAGTATTTAAATATGGAAGGGGAGAGAAGAGAAAGCCTTAGTGAAACAGGGAGTAATTTCACATGATGATGCACAGTAAGGAGTGCCAAATACTGAAGCCACCTTGATGTTTCCAGGGGTGTAAAATGAGAAACCTGGAACAGCCTAATGCAAAGAGGAAAGGGTTGTGAGTTTTGAGGAGACCTGAGTTCTAATTGTGATGCCTGTCACCTTGTGTAGGTGAGTTAAAGTTTGCATTCATATTGCTAAGAGAAAGCATAATGACCCATGCAAGTGTCTGTGTTGAAAAGAGTCACAAACCAGAGACTTTTTGCATCCTATACACAGCAGCATTTGATCCCATCTCATGTCACTTTGCTAAGAAGGACCAAGCATGGGGAATCAGTGGATTCACATGGCTTTTGTTAAGTAGAGGCAACAGAGTATGTCAGGAGCTTGTTCTAAATAAGCAGAAAAACTTCACAACTCCTCCTCCCTTGCAGACTGGAGAGGCTCCAAGTGCCACCTTGTCCCCAGTGGGCTGCAAGTCACACCGTGTAAGCACGGCACAGGCATTGTGAAATAACTCGGTGCATCTTTGGCTGCTCTGCAGCAGGAGGCAAAGGGCTGCAAAGCAAAAGGTAGCATTCACTCGCCTGTGGCAGTTGTTGTGCAATGAGAACTTCAAAATGTTTTAAAGCTGAATTAAAAACAGCTTAATTTGCATAGTCAAGGGTAATTAGTGTATATGTAATCCTGGCTCCTCGTATAACTATTTATAACTCTAAAAGCACTACAGAAAATCCCAAAATAGTTCAATGCTAGATTCAGTCAAGGATTCTCCCATGCTTTAGAGGTGGCACAGAAAGGTAGTGCTATTGGTAAACAAATGAATGGCAAATTTTATGATAACAGGGAAGTTGTGACACCAACAGCCTTAGTACCACAGACAGGATTTGATTCATGCTGGTGTGAATGTGACCTAACATGAACCTTGCTGTGGCACCTTCATGGAGCTTCAGATCTACTCCTTGGTCATTTCTAGGAGGCCTTTGCATAGCTTGGAAGAGCTAAAGTGCAGATAAGAACCAGTCTTTTAAAAGCTCTACCATGTGGTCAAGAAATCCTTTAGTTAGTTCATCCCAGATTACTTTCTGGTCTTTATGTTGCCAAAGATCATCCATCGGTAGAGACTTAATGAACTGGATCTTTTAAGGTTTCATTGCATGTCTCATTTTTTAAGGTTCAGTGTGTAGGGAGGATTGTATGGTGTTATTTAATGAGTCAGCTCCGGGGGGCTATAATGGAAGGAAATGCATTCTCCCTACATTTTTCAGAATGTGAAGAAACACTTATCCTCTATCAACAGCTTAAAAATGAGATGGATTTGTTCCTTCCCATGACGTTTTGTGCTAGTTGGGAACTGATTCCAACAAGCTCGGATAAGAGCCAGTGTTTTTTAAGATAAACTACTGACATTAATGGTGCCTTGACTTTTTGGGGAGAGGGAGCAGCATGACAGTTCTTTCTGCCTTCAAAATTTATAAGATTTGCCTTTGCAGCTGCAGAAAAAAAACCCTAAATCTGAACTTACTTACGATAAGGCTATGCAAAACTTGATTGCAGACCACATTCTGTAGTTTAAAGGAAGAAAATTAAATGGCTGAACCTGTTTATACATATATACATATATTCTATATGAATCTAAAGATTCATGTCAAATTGCAGATCTGCATTCATAGCATTGATGCAGAATGGGCATATTTCAGCTTGTGCAAGAGTTTACAAGTGAGTGACAGCAGTGAGCAACGTGGAAAATATTGCTTCTAATTCCGCTTTTAAAGTTTTTTGGATCTTAACTTGAATTATAGTACTCGGTAAATAGTATCTGGAGGGAAAATTAAATTACATAAAAGCACAGAGCAAATGAGGGAGAAAGAGCAGCCATTGCAGAACATAACCTTATCAGTTGGGGTGACTATTTCAATTCCATTGGAGTTCTCTCCAGTTCTCATCCTTTTTCTGTTGGATTAAGTAACAATTTTGGTCACCTTATTCCTATAGTAACCTTATCTTTTTTTATGTAAATCTGTTTGTCTCTTACTATCTTGCAAAGCTATCTTTCAAAGCTTTCACATGAATACCTTATGAAGGAGGGGAGTATGTTAAGGAGAGCAAGCAGAGACTTTCTGGCTTAGGAATTAAGGGATAGAATATTTTGGATGTATTTAAAAAAACAAACAAACAAACAAATGAAAAATTCAGTTTGTTTTTTTTTTAACTTTTTTTCTTACCCAAAGCTATTTATTGCATCATTTTCTGGTGTAGGTTTTTCATGAGAATTAAAGTTTACACAGTGTTCTAGTAGGCTGTCTGGGCAAAACTTCTTGAAAAGGTTTAAAAGCCAGCCTGCACACCTATCCAGAAATACAGACTGAACGACCTGCAACACTATGGCTCATAATAACTAAAGTCTTAAGAGAAGTCTTGCCTTCATTTTGCTCCTTGTGTAATGTGGAATCTCAGAGGAAGCCGGGTGCGAGCAGAGGTTTAGCTGGGTGCTTGGTGCTTTGTGTCCAGTCCCTGTCGGCTAAGGAACATCCTGAGCTGGGGAGGAGGTTCTTCGGGTCCCCTGTATCACAGGGATGAGGCCCCAGGTCAGCTGGTTTGTACAAAAGGATTCCCATCCTCTCTCTTAGTTGCATCTTACCAGCAGTGTTAAGGCACGAGGTTGAAAAAAGTAACTGCTGCTTTGTCTCTGTACACCCTTTTCTCCTATTAAATGTTTCTCGTGATCGGACTTGCTAAATAAATGTCTGAAGCCAAGTGTGATGGCAGGCAGTTGTGTAAATTGATCCGAATCACAATTTTCCTTCCATAGCTGTAGCGGGGAGAATTTAATTGTCTGCTGCCTCAGTCCTGGTGACTGCATCTTGCTGAGAAATGGGGATGCAAACCGGTAGCAGCAGTGTTAGTCCTCACAGTGAGAAGTGGGTGTCTTCTGGAACTGCAGTTTTGAGTGCCCCTTGTTGTTCACCTGGTTTTCGTTGCACACCACGTTTTTTACTAGTTACTACCAGAGTCCTGCTGGCAGCAAACTTTCTGCCTGTTTTCAAAGCGTATTTATGGTCAGTGGGTGAGGAATGGGCTGCTTGTTTATTAACTGGTTCGTGTTTCATTCTCATAATCCACCTTGTTCAATTCTTTAATAGCCATCTACATTTTAGCAAGAATTATTTTTGACTTAAACATCACTTCTGTTACATTAGGTGTTCTTTGGAGTGCAGTAATTTGTTTGCTGTAGTTGCTCAGCACATGCAATGTCTAGTTCTTACATTGTAGGTTTTGTTAGGTCTTTTTTCCCCATGACTTTGGTCATTAGGCTTGGGGAGAAGGTTTTGGGGGTTTGAGAGGTTTTTTATGTCATTTCTTAAAGCTTTGTAGCCCTAAAAGTCCTTTAAATTTTAAAAGGATTAAACCAATAAGATCCATTACATTTTTAGGTATTTAGACTTTATGCCTAAATTCTGAAATCTTTTTAACAGGGGCCTTTTGAAGAACTAGCTTCGCTTCTGTATGTGTAAGAATTTTTATAACTAACAATTTTGGCATTTTCTGCACCCCCCCTACCCAGTAAAGGTTTAAGTAAAACCTCTTTTTCATTGCAGATTTTTTGAGAAGAATGATGACTTGCCTTGCACTTCAGGACTGTTCTTAAACCTCTAGTTTATGGCTTATGTATATGGCTCTGTTTGGGAAAACAGCTTATATTCACTGAAAAATCAAAAAAGTCTTTGCGAAGGAAAGAATTTCAGCCCTTCTGTTTGTCAGAATTACCCTAATGGGGTCTTGTTTCCCCTTTAGCATACCACAGATAATATTAGGATAATACTTAAAAATATTCCCGTTACGTTAATACCACATTAAGGGCCTGATCTAAAGCCCATTTAAGCTGATAGGAACGTTCAGTAGTTTTATCTTTCTTATCTATCATTCAACTGTAGATCTACAATTTACCAAACCAAAATATGTAAAACTTTTCAGTCAACATAAAACCATCTGTATTGTCCAAGTCATACTTCACCCTTCATGGCTAATTAGACCTATTGGTGCCTCCTCAAACTGAAGCAAACATTTAAAATACTAATTGAGAACGCTTTTTACAGCAACAGGTTTTGAAACAGGAAAAAAATATGTTGCTAAAAGGTGTGTAACAAGTGTGCTTGTCTTGTGCTGTGCTGTGCTGGATTTTACTGACCCTCAATAAATACATATTTATATAGTAAGTTTTAACTGTGAAGTAAGTTTAAACTGTAAGTTTTAACTGTGGCAGCAACACAATACACGTCAGGTTGAGGCAGGATTGAGAACAACTATTGAAATGTCTCCACTGTGTACCTTTTCACTTTAAATATACTTTTTCAGGGCTCTGATTTGCTGCCAGCCTGCCTGCTTTGCTTCCTGATGCTTATTGTCAGTGCAGCTACTTGCTAAGCACCGTGGGTATCGTAACGCTCAAGCGATGGAACTTGCAGAACTGCTCCTATTACACTGCACTGCTTCCGTCTTTGTTTTGGTATCGATAATGTATTTACAGGCTTGGAGTAAAACATGGCAGCGAGTGGTGATGGGAGAACTCAGGCTGTGAATTGTGGGGAGTCTCATTTAATAACCAAGGAAAGAATTTCCCTACTTACGAGAAGAGATGCACTACCTGTTTTTTTATTTTCCTGTTATTACCGCTCTCAGCCCTGTGCGGTGAGAGATCTTCTTTCTTTTTTATGAAACTGTATTTTTTCAGCCCCTGGCTTTTTATTAAATTGTAGTTAACAATATACTTTTGAGGATTACATCACCCTACGCAGAGCAATTTGGTTTAGGCTGGAGATCAATCTGCACATAGAGCATCTGTCACTTAATGATTCTGCTTAGACACTAACAAAAAGAGTTGAGGCCCCGCTGTGTTTTGCATTTTTTCCTCCTTGTGTATAAGTCTCCATCTATTAATCTGTCTTCAGTAGCACTGGAATTGCACTTGTTTTTACAAATGGAGTAGCAGAAGAACAGGCAGGTATTTCTAGGCAGTTGTTTTTTTTCTCTACTCCTGCAGCTTCTGTTGTTGAATGGTCCGATGCTGAATTTATTAATCTATGCAGTCGCTCGCTCAGGTGTAATCCCTTGTTCAGCCACATTTATTCACCCACTGAAGGATGTGCACATTGGTACATCATAGCATATTAAAGGTTTACTGCCGCCTGCCACAGCTGTCATCTCTCTGACCCTTCAGTAAGCTAACAGTCTTCCACATAATTTTGCTTTCATTCAAGTGTAATGCCGTTCCTGCGCAGGCAGACAGAATGCAATTCTCTAAAGATCTTGTTTCCTTCCCTTCTCCTCCAAGGAGGTTAATGTGCTCAAATGATCCCTGCGTTTTCGTTTTCCACTCTCTTGCCGCAGGAAGAGCGAAGAGGAAAGTGCTGTGGATAATCTGTTTGCACTAGCTGTTGGAGGATGGAGCGAACTGGAAAGATGAAGTCCCCAGTTAGCTGCAAGGCCTCTTTACCAACTGAATTTCAAACGTCTTCGTTTATTTCCTCAGTGCTTCTATTTTTATTGCTTTTTACTAAAAGCTTGTATAGGTATTTTTTTTCCTGATGCTACACACTATAGAAATAAGCAAGGCAAAACTTCTTTACCCCAAACCAGCTGAAGCACGTTCAAATGTTAATGATGTATGGGAATAACTGAAGTTTAACCAGCGTTTTGTCCGTAGACATCTGCCATAGAATAGAATCATAGAATCATGTTGGCTGGAAGAGACCCCTGGGATCATCGAGTCCAACCATCTGCCCTACTTTACAAGTTCTCCCCTACACCATATCCCTCAACACCACATCCAATCTACTCTTAAACACAGTCACAGATGATGACTCGACCACTTCCCTGAGCAGCCCATTCCAGTGACTGACCACTCTTTCTGGGAAGAATTTCTACCTAATGTAATGTCCATGTACGAGCGGTACCAATTCAAAAAAACCCCAAGCAGCCTCCCCCCTTTGACCTCATATGAATGTTTGCATTATATTAGCACCGTGCAGACAGCGTGGGTAGCCTTGTGACCTTGCAGAGTTGATGGAGAGAAGGAGACCTTGTAGATGACAGAGGGATGAAACTGGTGTCTGGGGACATCTATTGAAACCCCTGGTGTGCAAGGTGGCAGCTGTCACGTCATCGAGTGCAGTTTCTCTTTATAAATTTGTCATCGTCATCATAATGCCTAATGACTTGAATTTTCCTAGTGCTTTTACATTGATTACTTTATGTAATGGTATTTTACCTAGTAATGAAGTTAAACAATCAAATGAGTCAGTGGTTTATTGGGTTTCTTGGTTTAGAATCTGATTCTGTGCTGTCACAGCTTGTCCTCTGCTCTCTGAGCTCCACGTTGCGGTTTGCCAATAAGCTCCATCACTCACTCCCTAACTACCAAAGTGTATGAAACGATGCTTTTGGATTAGTAACAAGCTGATATTAACAGTTGTCCTGCATTTCCACATTGATTGTTGACAGTCCTCTGCGTTCAGCTACTTTTGAACCTCTGATTTCTTAATATGTGTCTCTTTCAGGTTTTATTTCATCTTCTTTTCAGCAAAAATTTTTTGAATGTTCAGCTGCTTTGGTTAACAAAATCTACCATTTTTCTCCATGGTATTTCATCACTTCATCTCTTAACGTATGCTACTCTTAGTTACCCTTTCAACTCTGTATATAGCTCTTGTTTGCTTCCATTCAGAAGTAGCTACAGCCTCTTATTTAAGCCAGTTCTGTCTTATCCAGCCTGTATTTTTTTTCTCTCAGCTTTTCACGGAATCATGGAATTGTCAGAGTTGGACTGGGTGATCTCTAGAGGTCCCTTCCAACTCGCCTGCTAAAGCAGGATTGCCCAGAGCACATCACTCAGGGCTGCATCCAGGGGGGGCTGGAAGGTCTCCAGAGAAAGGGACTCCACACCCTCCCTGGGCATCTTCTTCTAGGGCTCTGGCACCCTCACCCCAAAGAAGTTTCTTCTATTTGAATGGAATTTCCCATCTTCCAGCTTGTGCCCATTCCCTCTCCTCCTGTCACTGGGAACCACTGAAAAGAGTCTAGCTCCATCCTCATTCACACTACCCCTCACATACTTGTGTGCATGAGGGTGGTCTCCCCTCAGCCTTCTCTTCTCCAGGGTAGAGTCTCAACTCTCTCAGCCTTTCCTCGTCAGGGAGATGCTCCAATCCCTCCATCATCTTTGTTGCCCTACACTGGACTCTCTCCAGTAGCTCCCTGTCTCTTGAGCTGGGGAGCCCAGAATGGGACACAGTATTCAAGTTGTGGCCTCACCAGTGCAGAGTAGAGGGGGAGAATGACCTCCCTCCAACTACTGGCCACACTCTTCCCTACACAGCCCAGGATTCCATTGGCCCTTTGGTGACAAGGGCACAGTGCTGGATCATGGATAGTTTACTATCTATTAAACGACTCCCACCCAGATCTTTCTCCTCGGAAGTGCTTTCCAGCAGGTCTGCCCCTAACCTAACTTTTCTGATGGGGATTTACTATCATTGTTCCTTTTAGAAGTCTTTTACCTCACAGTAAATCCTTCTTTGTTGAAAACGTTGTCTAGGGCAATTAGCGACAGAACAAGAGGGAATGGCTGCAAGCTGCAGCAGGGTAGGTTTAGGCTGGACATTAGGAAAAAGTTTTTCACAGAGAGAGTGGTCAGTCGGTGGAATCAGCTGCCCAGGGAGGTGGTGGAGTCACCATCTCTGACTGTGTTTCAGAGTAGATTGGATGTGGTGTTGAGGGATCTGGTGTAGGGGAGAACTTGTAGAGCAGGGCTGATGGTTGGACTTGATGATACTAAGGGTCTCTTCCAACCTAAATGATTCTATGATTCTTTGAGAGTCTGATCTTTGTCTAATGTGTGGGAGCTAAACATACTTCCAGACTCCAGTATTTACTGACTCTGTGCAGGAATAAAATAGACTTCTTACATGCCAGTGTCAATGGCAAGATGATGCTGGTCTAGAGGCTGGAAAAGGGCCATTCTGCATCGTAACTGTTTTCACTTGAAAGCAAGACACTTAGGAACACCGTGGTATACTTGTCTGCCACATGCCCTGAACTGTGTGGATTTGTCACTATACAAGGTGTCCAGGTAGGTGGAGTTAGAGTGAGCTCACATATTATTGCTTTGTGTAGTGAATTTAATTTATTCCAGGTTATGCTTGTTCGTCCTGCAGATGACGTGGTATCAGATACCAATTCATTCCGAGCGAGACCAAATGTAGTTTTATCATCTATTTACCCTTCTGTTTAATTGCATAACGATTATAATTCCTGCTTTTATAAACCGAAGCATGGGATTTTTGTTATCTGCATGAGGATTATACTGCTTGTTTTTAAATGTCTGTTACATCTGGGTCAGAGCAATAATTTGTATTGGAAGAGAGATTTTGTAACCGGACTGAAGCTCTGGCATGTGTACTGAAAAGGTCATGCTGGTTTTCTAGAGGAGATGAGGGGCAGAAGTAGATGGTGACAGAGCAGAAGAAATTTTGGCTTAATTTTGTGGTGGGCAGACTTTGTAGGTATGGTCAAGCTGATTAGCCTGTGTTTGTGTAGGTGGTTCTTTGGTGGTTCTTTGGTAGAGTAGGAACAGTTCTTCAGTAGAATGAAAGGTAGTGCTTACAGTACTGTAGACATGAGAAAATAAGCTGTGCCATTGCTCATTGACGTATTTCCAGGATGAAAGACCAGAAGGAACTGCTAGATGATCTCTTTTGATCATCTGGGTATCACAGTACAGTTTTACTTGGTAACCCTGCTATTAAACCTATATCCAGTACACTGTAACATATTGCTGCTTCTGAACTGTCCGTAGTTTTAATTTTAACATGAATTTATCTGTCTCTGGCCTTTGGGTTTGTCCTACCCAAAAAAATGGTACCAGGGGAAATGCCTGTGAGAAGGCGATAGGAGAGCGAGTGGGCAGCAGGCAGCTGAGAGCTGCTGCAGAGCCAGTGCTGGTGCTGGTTACTCCTCCAGCTTGCCTACTCTCTGCTCTAAATTCTTTCTGTGACTGCAGTGAACCTTTTGATAGGAAGGTACAAGTGTAGGAAAGTTGCTTACAGTGCAGATGTATTCCAGCATAGAGGAGCAGAACGGCTGCAGTGAGTGTCACTGTGCGTGTTGGGGCAACTGGAGAGATCTCGGCTCATCAGGTTTCCTTAAATGAGCCACCAGGAGCGTGAAGTCCCTGCTCAGCAAGAGCTGCTGAGCTCTCAGTGCCTGCTGCCACTTGCCATGGTTGCAAAATAATTTGACACCTTCCCCATTCAGATTCTCAAACTAATTAAATATACTCAGCAGCACTTGAGGATAGGAGAGGTTTCCAGATAAGACAAGAAACGGGCTGCTCTAATAGCAGGGAACTCTGGCACAAATCAGCAGCTCCCCATACTCAGCAGCTCCACAATGAGACCTGATGGCCTTGAAATGGCCTTTAGGCTGTTTTGGTTGAATTGACTCTATGTCTCTGTCTTTGTCGTTTAAGAAAAACTTCCATTAAATTCTGCTTCCTGAAGCTTCCCAGCGTCACCTCCTCCCTGTATCTTAGGTATAGGCAAGAAAATACCTTTCTAGGTCTTCCCCTACATTTGAAGACTCACCAAGAGTATGCCCAACTCTTGGTTGCTACCCATGCTTGCTTTTTTTTGCTGTTTTTCTGTAATGCTCACCTGATGGAGCCTTACTCTTGAGATGAGACGGTTTTCTTGAGTTCTGACAGCAAAAAGTATGACATACATCTGGATTAAAAGAAGAGCGAGGAGATAGAGGAATTTAATTGATTGTAGTGAATAGATAGAGGAATTTAATTGATTGTAGTGAATAATATAGTCTTAATTAATGGGATAAGGGATTGGCAGAATGAGTTTTATGAGATTGCAGATACAGATATTTTAAGAAAAGTTGAGGAATGTTGCTGTGCCTGAGTGTTGATAACAGTTGAGGAGGCTGGAACTGGTGGGGAAGCAAGGACTGAAGGACAAGGAGTTGAGCAGAAGGGGGGACAAGCACAAAGCTCTGTGAGGAGTGACAGAACCACGTAGGAACTGCATCTTGAGCCAAAGCATCCCAGAACCCATAAGAGACCATGGCTTTGGGATTGGGGCTCTCTGGGGCTGCAGGTTTCACTCTGGGTGGCTGCATTGTGGGACCTGTGTTTTGTAACCTTCCTGGTAGCTTCTCTCCTGATGGCAAGTGTCCCTCGGTGCCTTTCCCAGCTGTAGTGTGTTCCCAGTCAACCAACACATGCTCCCATCTCAAGCCCCCAGAGCCAAAAATCTTACTGGTTTGGGTCTTTCTCTTGGCCAATATTTGTCATCCTTAATTCTGGCATCTTCTAACTCCAAATAGTTTGCAACCTCAATATATTCTTTTATTAGGGACTACAGATTAATATATTTGCAGAAGAATACTGAGTTAGATTGTGTGATTTCTTTTAGCTTTTGATTAAATAATTTATTTTTTTAAAGAATTTATGCTTGTGCACAGTTTGGAGGTACAGCTTCATGGCCAACTTTTCATCATTTGGCCTTCATCTTCAGTATTCAGGAAATGATTCTGCCATTCACACCCCACCACATCCCCACATCCTGTCTCCTATAGATTAAGTTAGATTTTTAAATTTTCTGCATTTTTATGTGAACATGGTTTCACTGTTAGCATCAAAATTATGTGTGGGTTGGGGGGGTGTGGGGTGTGGTGGGGTTGCCTTATCTGCAGTAAAAAAAAAAAAAACAAACCAAAAAAAAACCAAACACAAAGAAAACCCCAGGTTTGCTTGTCAGCTGCAAATGACATCACGGCAAGAAATGCATTTCACTGCATCCCTGTTTCCCAAAGTCTGTAAGAAAGTAACTGCAGACCATCTGCTTTAGTCACATTTAACTACTGTAAAGGAAAGAAATCTATTCTGGTGTGCTTTGATGTGCTCCTGAACGTCCGTGAAGGTATGACTTTAGTATCACTGTATAGTGGCTGGATAGAAATAGATATTTTTTCTTATCTATCCTGTCCTCCTGAGCCTGTTAATCTAGTTTAACTCCAGCTAGTAACCAAAGAGATTTACAGTAATAAATGTTTGCAGCGATTTTCCTGAATCTGTTTTATGCTGTGGCAACATCTTTGTACTCGGGCAGATACTGCTGGAGTGGAGCACCCAAGGAGGAGTGTACTGTGTCCCCGTTTCACAGATGTTAGATTTGAACATCACAGAGGCAATTAATGTCAAAATCATACAGCATATTCAGGGTAGTAAGTCTGAGTTATATTATTTGTCAGATGTGAAAATTCACATACCTTTTTTTAAAACTTATGTGACTAGTTAATAGAATAAAATAACTGTTCTTCCTCTGCACAAACCAGGGGAATGTGCTACCATGAAAACTATTATTTTTATTTCTCCTTCTGCATTTTTTCATCTACCAAATAACCCTGATAATGAAAGTAAAAGTTCTAGTTTCCTCTGAATTCCTCTGCAAATATCGTTCCTGATACAATATTGATTTCTACTCTTGCACTCCATCCCTTGTATGGCTGGCTTCAAGTAGGTTACTGAAATCACCTATATAGAAAAAGTCTTCTACTTTAAGTTCCCTTGTACTTAGAATCATAGAATCATTCAGGTTGGAAGAGACCCTTGGGATTGAGTCCAACCATCAGCCCTACTCTAACAAGTTCTCCCCTCACCATATCCTCCAACACTACATCTAATCAACTCTGAAACACATTCAGGGATGGTGACTCTACCTCCCTGGTAGAGCCAATTCCAGTGTCTGACCACTCTTGCTGGGAAGAATTTTTTCCTAATGTCCAGCTTTAGTTCTTTTGTTAGATTAAAGAGTTGAGGCATAATGTGGTTGACAAACCCATCTGGTTTTAGGCTGAGAAACAGTATTCTGGAGAATTACTAAAATAAAAACAATAAGTGAGCATCTGTTAGTGTTAGCTCTTCAGGGTCCTCACTGTGTCAAGTTAAAAATACTGAACAGGGACTGGAGATAGAGATAAAATCCAACCAATTCTGGTGAAGAAAATGACCCAGATGATTTTTGGCAGGATTAGCCTTGGGTTAAGGTTTGCTCTTTTCCTCCTGGCGAATTACTCCAGTGTTGTAGCTCCTGGATGGGGAGATGGCTTGTTGCATTCCACGTGCTGCAAAGCTGACAGTAGAGGGACAGACAGAAACCGGTAAAGCTTTTCAGGGTTTATTCAGGGTGAGAAATGCAGTCTCACAGTTGCAGAGCTTTGGAGAGCCTGATCCTCAAAGAAGCGGTCCACAGGCTGGGAAGGCTGGAGGCTTGCTCTGGAGAGCTGGAGCAGCTCCCTAACGATGGTATGGTTTCCTCCAGGGGTCCGTGTTTTTAAAAAGCTGTGTTGGTGTTAACAGCATTCCTTATTACATCTGCAGCTCTATGAACTTGTGCATTTCATGTTATTTTGCTTAACCCAGGTAGGACACACATTTTGATGAGAGTTGTAAATATTTTGAAGGTCTGTGAATATTGGATTTTTTTTATGCTGACTAACAAGTTAGTGTATTTATATTTTTTTTACTTGTGAAGCAGCAGCTGTGGCAAGACATCTGTTGATGGGACGTTTACTCATCTGCTGTGTCTGTTATTTGTCATCATTACATCTGTTATAGCCCACATGGCCCTAATCAAAGCACTGGGGCTTTTTGCCAGGTGCTCCATAGCAAGTGAGATGGGAAAGAGGACAGATTTTGGTTACCCGTATCCTAGCAATACTTTCTGGTGACAGCCCAGCTATATATTCTGTAATATTTATGGTAGAATCGGTCTGTTTCTATAAGGAAAGTGGCTGTCTTTGGAAAGATAAAGGACTGCAATCGGCAGCAGAAAAAAACCAACCCTTTGTCATCAGCATGTCCCCAGTGCTTCAAAAATGAACTGTTGGAGGATGATTTGCATTCTTTCTGTTTTTTGTTTTTTTTTTATTATTATTATTATTATTTATTTATTGAGGAAAGTCATCTTGGAGACTTGCTACTTAATAAATAAACTTCAGGTAACTAGACCTACATCTAGCAAAGATTTTATCCACCTTTTTATTAAAACGTGAGTAGCCTGATGTTCTTCACCACTAAATGCACTTTGTGATCACAAGCTGTTGGTGATGGAGATGCTCTATAGACTGTCAGGATATTCTATATTAAGGTTTGGTTTAGGAAAGCTTGAGGGGGCAAAATTTGTGTTGTCTGAGAACTCGGCTGTAGGATAATTTCCTTGAGCAAACATCCTTTCCTCCTGAGATAGTTCTTAAATTACTTGAATTGCTTTGTTCAGTGCTGCGTTTGCCTTGAGTTCAGTGATCATTCCCAGGTAATATGAATTTATGGAAGGGAGTCGTTTTTTAAATATTTGTTGGAGAATTTCTTTGTCAAAACACACGCTTCCCTTCCAGTGCTGTTTTTCCAGTTCTATCAGAGCCTTTTGGCCAATGCAAAGCATGTTAAAAATAAATTAAAATATCCCTGCTCATCAGATCTCAATCAGACTCAATTTTTATGCTATTAATCTTCCTCTACTGCTTCTTGATTCTGCTGCCTCTAGTCTCTCCCTTCTGTCCCGCACAGCCCCACAGAAGCATCTCATCTCTCTCCATCCCTCCTTTTCCCTGGTTACTGCAGCCTCTTCTCCTCCTTTGCATGCAGGCATTTCATGTTCACCGCGCTTGATCCATCCCTGCCAGTTTGTTTTGAGCTCTTCCTATTTGTGTTGATGTAACATCCACTTTGTTGTGTGACTTTTAAATGGTTCTGGTTTAGTTGATATAAAAGTGGATGAGGCTTTGAACAACCTGCTCTAGTGGGAGGTGTCCCTATCCATGGCAGGGGGGTTGGAACTAGATGATATTTAAGGTCCCTTCCAACACTAATGATTCTGAGATTGAGATGATTATTTCCTGTATGCTCTTTCCTGCACCCCCAGCAATTTATGGAGAGGCAAAGTGTTTGGGAGTTTTGTAAAATAGGTTTTTGATGCTGTTGCTTCACTGCAGGTGGCCCCAGCAGGCCAGCAGCTCCTGCACAACTTGCTTGATGGATCTACTTTTCATGCAAGAAACAACCTGCAGGGTCTCAATTGCAGAAGTTTGCTGCATTTTAATAGCAGTATTTCTATGGATGCGAGATACAGACTCTTAGGGCTTTGCTGAATGAGACTAATGTGACGGGAGCAGTATTTCAAAGTGAAAACTCAAAGTTGTCTTTAGTGCTTTGTTGTAGTGGTTTTAGCCAAAACTACCAAAACCAAACTGACACATGGTCCTTCCTTCTCCTGCCACCAAAAAAAAAAAAAAAAAAAAAAAAAAAGGAAAAGATGTTTGAAAATTGAGTTTTTCTTNGGATAAGGAGTTTTGAGATTTGAGATTTACTTTAATGATGTATTAATACTAAAATTAAAACAAACAAAAAAGAAGAAAATAATGATATAGATACTATGTATACAAAACCATATCATGCTCCCAGGATGACAATCATGTCACCAGCAGCATTGGGAAAAGTCCCAGACTGGACTTGGTCACTGACAGGAGACGGATTCTAGGTCTGGAGTCAGGAATGCTCAGGTCTGGGTCAAAGGCAGACGAACAGACAGGGTCTGCCTCAGACATCGGACCTTGGGGGAAGAGAGTTGATCCTTTGATCCCTTACCTTTGATATACTGAGCATGATGGGGATGGAATGGAATACCCTGTGGGTCAGTTCAAGGTCCCCTGTCCTGTCCCCTCCTCCCCACAGGCGTAACCCCTTGAGACTTTTCTGCTTCCTACCCTCCAATGAGGCAAACCGTGCCATTCCCTGCCCTTGGCTGTTCCAGCAATGCGTCTAAGCCAGGGCCTCTCTGCACCATCCCCTGGGGTGATCAGGGCTGAGCACCCTGAGAGGGAACAGTGTCTGAACAACCTGCTGTTAATTTCACAGTTTAGTGAGTTAAAGAGGCCACAGAAAATTGGTTCTGTTTTACCTTAAACCAGGACTTGTGGGTTGCGAATAACGAGTGCCTTAAGGGTGGTGGGAGGTTATTTCAGCTTGGCCTGTCCAGGAGCCCCCAGGGCATGAAATGCCCAGGGCAACACAGGTTTTAGGTGGTGGGGCTGATATCTGCCAGGCACCAGGGCTGGGTGGTCTCAGCCTGGAGGAGCAGCAGCACTGGTGTCCTGGGCTGCAGGAACCCACCACCGGCATCGGAGCTGCTCCTCTCCTGGCAAAATGGGCTTTTAAAAAGTAGTCTCTGGTGTGTGTATGTGTGTGTGTGTGTGTAACCTGCTGTACTGCTACCAGATAAAATGTTGTACTATAAAATGAAAGTGCAGTGGTTTGTCACAGCATTAAAAGCTTTTGTAGAAGTTCCTGTGAAATTATATGATTTCACTGTAACACCAGCCTGACAAAAAATGAAACTGTGGAGATGGTTGCCCAGCAGCCGGTGTGTCTCTTTTGGGAGTGACACATCACCTTAATCCTGTTCACTTATGCACTGTGTAACGTTTTTCTACCTCTGACTGTACTTGGTGATTCTGGAGATAATTTTGGGTCTCATCCCTTCCTTACACCCTCGTGTGATTCTCCCAGGCTTCTCCCCAAAGCCCAGAAAAGGCAGCAGAAGGTCTCACTTGCTCCATGTGCAGCTCTGTCATGGTACTCGGCACCTGATATCTGCCTACAGTATAAAATGCAAGGTCACAGAAATGCCTTCGTTTAGCGAAGTTTGGGGCATGGATAGTGGGGAAGAAGGTTTGCTTATGTGTGTAGGCACTGTAGGTGGCGAGGTTTGTTCTTTTTTTAAAGAGGCAAATTTGTCTTACTCTGTTTTCTCCAGAAGTTGTCATTACCATCACAGCTATTACGACATGCTGAGGCTGTTATTTTTTGTTTCCTTAAGAGCTCAGAGACCGGTATTTCATTTTGGTTTGGGGGTTTTTTGTTGGTTTGTTTTGGTTTTTGTTTTTTGTTTTTTTTTAAATAATGTGACTTTTACCAGGGTGAGCTGGTTGGGAATTAGTACTTCATTATGTGCTGACATCAAACCAAGTCCCCACTTCAGAATTGCCTCTTCAAGAAAACAGTTAAGACATGAACATCTGACTCATTTAGGTCCTTGAACAACCTACCAGTATAGAGTTACATAGAAAGTATGTTTAATAAGTTCTGCTGCTTTGCATAATAATGAGTCTAATGAAGTAATGGAATAAATATTTTTGTCTCTTAAGGGACAATTATGTTTGTAGAGCATGAACCCTTGTTCTGCAGTTACCAAAACATGGTAGAATTGCTAATAAACACATGTTGACAATAAAATCAATTGATGTAAGTGTAATAAGATGCTTGGGTGTCACAGGACCTGGAGCTGGAAACCTATTGCATCCTGATTCTCTCCAGGAAGTGAATGTGTCCTGTA
>VZTM01007920.1:147095-159866 GCA_013400555.1 Jacana jacana
ATAATAAATAAAATTAGAAGATGGTATAATTTCTAACAGCCTCTACTAATCTCATGAAGATCCTACGTGCAGATCCCACAGGCAAAACAACCCACTGTTTTCTTGGCACAATGTGATAGAACTTAGTGGTGCCACAAGCTGGCAGTTGCGTGTCTGGAGCAGCTTTGTCCTCAGAAATTCTCTGGATCTTCCATAACGTGGTCTCCTACATCTTTTCGAAAGCTTAAGTGTAATATTTGATCTCACACTGATCCCTCATCTGTTTGCTTCCTTGACTACACAAGATTACAGCAGCGAGAAACGTTTGGGAAGGTACTTGCAGCGAAGTCATGTCTTCTGTAGATAAAGATCAATTAGGGTATTTTTCTAGTCTTTCTCATGTGTTGGCACCAGGTGAGAATAACGTCTGTTTTACCTTCTTCAGGTGCTTCAGGGAGCGTATTCTCTCCCTCCCATGTCTTACAGTATCCATGTCTTACAGTAACTGGGTATCACATGAACTTTTATATGCTTCTATTCTAAATGCATAATACTGTTACTCGAGAGCAGAGACTGTGTAAATTATGCTCTTGTTACTTTTACTCCAAATTTTGAAATCTTTCACTGCAAAGTGCTTGAGACTTAAAACTTAGCTTATAAAATGGAAGGGAAGAACCCAATGGAATACGTGGCTTTCATGTCCTTGTTTGTATGTGCAAGAACACGTTTCATTGTTCTCCTTTTTGGGCAGAATAAAAGACTTTTCAATAAAGCTGAATTACATTTTCTTGCTCCATTTTATTGCAGTGCCATGTGTATTTCAGTTGATGTAACTTTATATACTTGGTACTAAAGCAATGAGGCCAAATATATGTATTAGCATGGGAAAGGAGAAGAAAATGCTGGTTTGGGAGTCAGAAAGGTCTCAGTTGCTAATTTTAAACTTTCCTTTATATAGGAACTATGTAAACTGCAAATTAGGCGTTTTCATTGACTAATTTTGCAGTTCTAGATTGGTTTTAATTTGGATTTTTTTTTTCCTTGTGTAGCCAGATTTTTGTAACACCATCACCAAAATATTTTCATTTCCATTAGAGAGTTTGCCTGCTAGGGTTAAGTAATAAAGTTGGTGGTTTCCTACTGGAATGGTAGAATTTCAGGTGAAAGGAAAGTGGGGCGTAATGAGTCATAATAAAGTCAAGTAAGAAGGAAAAAGCTGTAGACAAGAGCTACTAACTAAAACATTTTATTTTGGCCATTAGCTTGAGAGAGTAGATAAAGTTCTAAAAATCTGATGATGAGTAAGACAAGCCATGGACGAACAGATAAAGCACAGAAATACTTTGTTTCTGCCCTTTTCTTTCAAATAAAACAATGTGGTGTGGTGAGCCCATGGGGCGCTGAAACACAAGTCCTACTCTGACTCATCGCTTCTCAAAACCATTTTCTGTCCTGTTCTTATCCTCATTCTTTGTTTCCAGTTATATTTCATCTATTAAGACGTTTCAGCAGGATAAGAACCTCTGATTTCAGAGATACAAATCGATCTGTAGAAGTAAACACTTTTTTCCATTATTTGCCCACCTTTTTACAGTATTTTATTTACTCTGTCAGTTTTCAGAGAACTTAATGTTCCTTCCCAATGATTTCATGTAATAGCAAGCTTTCTTGGAAGATGCAGCACTACTCCCTAGTGCCATTCCTGTTAGAATTCTGGCTATATCTAAAAAACAACCCAAAACCATCAACAAAACCCCCCAAACCAATAAACAAAACAAACGAACAACAACAAAAAAAAACCCTCCTGCCCTAAACCAGTCTGCCCTGATATTCCACCAGCCAGGCCTGGCTTTGACCTTCAGCATTCTGAATATGCATGCAGGTGCCTGATAATGAGACTAGAAGCTCGTAAAATCAGACCAGAAGCTTGTATATAAGCAGCAGGTACTCTCCAAGGTCAGAGGTTCGGGCTTCATTTCGTAGCCTTAACAAAGAACTCTATTACTATTTTTCATAGTGATTTTCAATTATTTTCCAAGTGGTGCCAGACAATATGTAAAGAGAACACACAAGTATGTAAATGAATTAAGTGATGATATTTCTGCAGCTGTGTGATTAGTCTGGTACTTAAACCACTCTAAAGGTAGGATGGAGAGCTTCCTGCTAATTAGTGAAAAATTATTCTTTCGTTGTAGTATGGCTCATGTTCATCATTTCTCTGATGCATTCTGTGTTGCTTCTTGTTTCCAAAAAAAATTCTACTCCCCTGTGGCACCAGTCTTAATCTGCAATCAGTGATTAATAACTTCTGCGGTACAACATTGCAACAGCTCAAGCTGCAGAGCTGCAGTGGTGTTCCTGTGGGATCACAGAATCATAGACTGGTTAGAGTTTGAAGGGACCTTAAAGATCATCAAGTTCCAACCCTCCCTTCCCTGGGCAGGGACATCAACATTGACCAGGTTGCTCAAAGCCCCATCTGGCCTGGTTTTGAACACTTCTGGGCATGGGGCATCCACAGCTGCTCTGGGCAACAGGGACATGCCTTTCCTAATGCCTTGGCATGTCCCCATGGGTCACCTCCCTTCTCCTGGCTCCCTCCAGCCCAGTCCCATCCTGCTCATGTGCTGTGTTGGGCAGCTCAAAGGCAATGGAGCTTCTGAATGTCTGTGTTTGCAATAAGTGAACGAACGCACTTCAAAAGCAGTGATAAAGCAGTTCATCTTAATTATGGAAATGATGGGTATTGCATAAGATTTATGACTCATGGTGGCTATGATGTAAGAGGGCAAAACTGGGCCAAAATTAATGTTTTATGTAAAATGGATATATTTTTTTTTCTTTTCCTGTAAATTTTAGAATCTGAACTGCAGAGCTGTTTGCATTCTAGTGTAGAATAGCACGTCTCTTCTTTTCTGAAGTACCAGCCGAAAGGCCTGAACTCACTGTGTGAGTGAAAGCGTAGACCCTGACACATGTCTGCGTGGAAATTCAGTTGGAAAGCAGAAAATAGTCCTTTTAAGAAACCCTTCTATGAGATTTATGTGCAGTAACAAAGATTAATGGAACAATATCTTATTGTGCCAATAAATGCATTTTTTTTTTAAATGAAGCATTGATATTCTAGTCACTGGCTCAGTGTCCTGACTGTAACAGCTGTTGCTTTTCAATGTTAAAAAATATTATATTTTGGGAAAGAGCTACTGTCAGTCAACTTTCTGTACCTGTTATACTTGGTAGTACAGGCAAATTGATTTTAAAGACTTAGTATCCTTTACAAGGTTATGAACTATTTTAAAAAAAAGTTGTTACTTGGTTTTACAATGGGAAAACATACAGTTTATTCATGGAAATATCTTTCTTTCTGCAGAACCTTAATCTTAGTGTGTCTTGAATGCTGTATCTGGTTTAATTCAAGGATACAATGAGACCATACTTCCTTGGATTTTGAGTCACCAGTTAGAGGAAAAGTTAATATAAATGTATAATAAAACAGTAATGGTTGCCTTCACCAGGGTTTAATGATGTTACCAGGAATCCCACTACAGGGAGATGGTCGAGAGGTTTCTTTTCCATTTGAAAAGTTGCATGTTTGTTTCCAGAATAGCTGTGTTATTAGTGTTATTTTACAGTTGGTTAGAGGAGCTCAGTAGAATCTTGGTGCTGTTTTCACCAGAGCCTTCATTCGGCAAGGAAACAGCAGATTAAAGACCTATTTTTAAGTTATGCTTAGGACTCCTTTTTGGTTATCAAAATTGGAGTAGCTCCAGAACAAAATTAGCCATAGGATCTCTTAAATGATGTTCTCATAAATTAGTTCAGTCCTAAATCTCTCATGTTGAACAGAACAGCCGTTTGTTTTGCAACTGATTCACTGAAATCACTGACCTTGGTTGCCTACTAAGAGGTTTGATATTGGGGCTTGAGAATCCTGGGTATTTAGTCTTTTTCTAACACCCAGCTCACCTTTCTTTCAAAAACAGATCATGAAAACTCCCGGACCAAGATGAGAAGCGCGGTGTCGGTTCGCGAGGGGCAGGGAGTTGTGCTGCTCTGTGGACCACCCCCTCGGGCCGGAGGTAAGGGACCTTCTGGGGTTTGTGCTTCCACTGGGGCTGACTAACTGTCAAGTGGAACATCTCCCTGGAAAGGCACAGAGACATCCTTTCCAGGGACCAAGAACAAAGCCTGATTTCTGAAGTAAATACAGAGAGAAAGAAAACAAACTCAAAATGGGGTGGGGAAGGGGGAAGTACTTGAGAGGATTTACTTTTATCTTGAAATGCCTTTCTGGCTCCTAGTAATTTCTGTGCACTTAAAATGTCTGATTTTTATGATATTTCTAATAATTAATGGAGTATCTTCTGGAGTTAAATTCTGCCCAATTTCACAATTGCCAGGCCTCAATGAATCTAGTTTTCTCAACGATTAGACAATTGCAAAGAACAGATTCATTATGCTCGTATCTGCCTGCTTTCTTGCAATCAAGATATTTGATAGCATAATGTAATGATGCTGGTGTAATTTAAAGCACTGCTGTCTTGAGGGGGGCAAGAAAACTGGATATGTAGATTCTTGGTGGACTAAAAGTTGCAAATATGTTTTATCATTGATTCTGCATCTTCAGTCTTTGACTAATTGCTATTGAGCCTCAAGTAATATTGGAAAGTAACTGGTTTTATTTGCTTTTAATTGACATGGGGTCTCATTATTGAAGGGCTGTGATGTTCAACATTAGATTTGATTGCAAAGACAAGGTAATATAAGCTAAACATTGAATACAATAATATAGGTATTGTGGCCTCTTAAATTTGGCAGAGTCCAAGCAAGACACCACCATAAAGTGGCAATTTTACAACTGTCTGAGCTTGCAAAATTTTTCTCTCTAAACTGATATGTGCTCTTAAATCATCTTTATAACCTTGCAACAGCTTTGTCTTTTCAGCTGCTGAGAAAATGGGTCATTGTCCCTGCTATCTATAAGAATTAAAATGATTAAATTTTGCTTCCGTATGCAGTCCCAAGTCTGAATTACCCCAGCTATTTGTACAGTTGCATCCTGCATGTGGGTGTACAGCCAGAGGTGGTCACCAAACTGACTGCCACTCTGCACTGAGTCTTGCAATGTTTAAATTGGAGGTGTTAAACAGGTATTGGTACCAAACATGCTCATATTGCTTAGAACAGTGGGTCAAATCAGCATGTGGAAGAGGTGAGAATTTCTTTTGCAGTCAGCAGATGGGATATGATTGACACCCACCACCACCAATAATTGTGCTGTTCATGCTAAAAAGCGAGATCTAAGGGCTCCCTGAATTACCAAATGGAATTGAGAGTTGGTACCAGTATTATTTTAAATCCTTGGATTTGTCTGAGAGTTGGAGGATTAACTATTAAAGTTTTCGTGAGTGGTGGAGCAAGGTGGAATAAGTCCTCCTCCTTTTTTCTACTCTACAATAAACCTGTAGCACAATGATATAAAGCATTTAGTGCCTCTCGATCTGGTACGGTAGGATGTGGGTCAGTAAGTCTTAGATAAAGCATCCATCCGTTAAGCAGAAGTGGTTTGTTAGGAATAGCAGGGTTGTTTCCCAACAGCTGACCTGGCTTGAGGGCTCCAAGGGCTGTTTGGCCCTTTCCAGATTGGTCATCTGATTTAATACCTTTTATGGGCTTTTTTCCCCTCTTTGGGTCTGTATTTGTTGCACTGAGCTTCCACATAATTTCAGACAATGCTAACTCTAAAAACCTTCTCAAATACCTTCTTTCCTGTTCCTATTTAGCCCCCCAAATCCTGTTATTTTGTGGGTTGCCATGTTGTGCCATTTCTAAGTTCTTGCTAGCTTGATGGGGAGTGCAGTTTCATTCTCGGTAAGGAGCCTTCAAGAAGAGGCCTGATTAAATTGTGATTATTCCTGCATATCCAGCATTCCCATTATAATAGAAAGCAGCGTTCATGCCAGAAGAAATACCAGGTCATCCCTTCTACAGCTTGGCATATTCTTTTCTTTGCTTATCTTAGCCATGGATATTTACATAAGTAATACGAAAATTCCCTTGCAGTGAGGGGCACATAGGTCCTGCATTTAGCAGTGCTTTTGTCCTTTTGAAGTCTGGGGTTCCCATTCCATCCGGGTATGGACTGCTTAAACCAACAATGAAACTCCATTTAATTTCATATACATCGGCCCGTATGATGAGTTGTATTTTTAGCTCTGTTTCTGTGACGGCTGTTGCTGTATGAGGGGAGGAAGACAGTGCTCAAGATCAGCTTTGTAGTTCTGTCATTAAACATGAGGGGTATCACAAACCTCTCCAATATTTTCTTTAGAGTTAGCATATATTCTTTTTTTTGGCATTCTCTCTTTTAGCAGTCTTGTTTTGAGATTTACTGAATGGGAGATTCAATACATGGCTGATTCTGTGTGTGAAGACTTCCCCCAAAGTATTTTACTAATTTATGTTAGCTAGTGTAAGTTGTATTGTAATTGAGCAGTGATTTTGGGGTAGTTGAGATGGTCATCTGTCAGCATTCTGCATGACTATTCTTCTGTATAAAATTATATAATTCTGTTACAGGGAATCTGTTAAAATACACTGTTTTTTCCACAAATCAGTAAACCATCTCCCCATCATAATCAAAAGATAACATGACATCTACAATTGATTGATTGATGTAGATCTCCTGCTATCTCTTTCAGTTACTATAACCTTTACATTCTACAAAACTCCACAGCTGTTTTGATTTTTCCCAGTGTTAACCTGATATGCCTTTCATTGTTTTAAAGGACTGTCGATAAAGCAAACATCTTGACATACAAAAACTTAATATTGGAGACACTTAACACGCAGCCATTTAAAAGACATTCATGCGATGCTAATTTTTTTCCATTCTGCCAAGAATGGAAAAGACTAGACATATGGAGATCTAAAAATGATTTTCTTTCTCTACTATTGATTTTGTTCCAGAATCGGTATCTAAGGAGCGACAAGGCCCCGAGTAAAGCGAATCCACAAGTTCCTTTAGGGTTTTACCTACTGTCACTACTGTGCGTGTACCTTGATTGTGATGTAGCTTGTCTTCAGATAGTATTTCTGTTTGACAGATGTTGTGATTTCTGTTTGCTTGTTACAACTACTTTTAGTAATTGGACAGTGGGCTTGGAATTCAGAAATTTGTGAAGTATATCCTGTTCTTTGGGAGAGGAGAGCGAGCGATGCGGTGTAGTCCTTTTATGTTTGCGGTGGTTTCAGGGCTCTACTATACAGAGAGAAAAAGATGGGTTTATTATTTTCTTTTTAATGGTAGAAGTAAATATTTGCTTGATGGTTATTCAGCCTTTTCAGGGAATTCAGGTTTGCCTGGAAGAACTAGACATTAGTTTGATGTTGGTGGATGTACTCCCCGTTACCTTGTTAGTATGTGGGATATGACCATAACCCACGAGAATTTAAGTAAATGGCAAAAATGTTGTGGAGCCGACAAATTGTTGCCAGGAAATTGGAAGGAAATTCTACTTATCTTATATTCATGATTAGCCTCCTCTGATATGTGTTGTTATTTCCTGCCATATGGCAATGGTATTTCTACATAAATAAAGCAGCAAGAATGTGTCCTCCACGTTATTGTCATGCCCTGATAAATGTAGACTTAATAAATGAGATGGTATTTGAAGGATAGGGATCAATCTCACTTACAGCTCCTTATTTACCAGTTTTGATATGCAGGTTTGAAATTATATTAGATCATGGGAAAATAGATCCCAATTTTATTGCTCACTGCTTGGTATGACAAATGCAGTGAAAAATGTCACGTCAGTTGCAAATTAGTGCTTTAGACTTGCAGATTTTTGCCTGTGTCTCTTTGTATTGCCATTTGGAGACCTGCAGGTTCCAACAAGGCTGTGCTTCGTGGGTAACGTGGCACAGAAAGCATCTCATGTGCCAGAAATATTTTGATGCTTTAATTATTTCTTTTCAGCGACTCTTGAATTTCAACATGCTGTATTTCAGGGAACTGTAAACTGAATTAATTTTACTCATTTGCCTTTGGAACGTTTCATACCCTTAAAACAAAGAAATACCAAACTGATAAAACTCTAGAATGTAGTTTCTTTTCTGCTGCCCATCCCTGTGTTTGCAGGAGGTTGTAAAGCATCCTGGTTTTTCCACCTCTACTTTTTCCTTTCGTTGCAGATTGGGGAGGACAATCATCTGGGCGTGAGCAATAAATCACACTTGCAGTTGGCACATTATGTGGTTTTTGCACAGAAGTGAATTCTAAGGAGAATAGTATGTTGAATATTATAAAAGCAATGGCCTTAAAAATGGTTCCATAGTGTTCTTGAGCTGTTCTCAATCTGCCAAGGAGAAATGGTATTTTTATTTAAAAATATATTTTGCAATAGTCCTGCTGGTGTCATCATCATCATCTGCACAAATTTCAGCTGACAGTTTGAAATCAAATAGTAGCCGAGAGACACTTATATTTGTCCATATGAAAGATAATAATACACGTTCACAGCTAGATTTTACAATGATTTCTGCCTGTCAGCATTATTTTCACCACCAGTAACAAACCAATGCTATGGAGACACTCTGTTCCGCACTTTATCAAACACAGTCCTTCTAAAGCTCTTTTTCTTTTGATAAACCTGTGTTCCAGGCTGAAGGAAACCAGACTAAAATTAGTATAGCCTTATTTATATATCTTTGCATCATCTGCAGCTATTGTACAGGACATGCTGTTAGGCTACTGTGGAGGTTATATCTGGCCTAAGAAACTTCTAGCAAGTGATTCATGGTCCCAGTTTGGGAAAGGGCAAACTGGACAAGCACGGTGTCACTGCAGATTCTTACAGAGCTCTGTATTAATGAAACTCTCAGTTTCATTATGCACATCAATGACACTGAACGTACGAATGTATTAGCACTTCTATCTCTTAAACTTCCATCCCTCTTTTAAGTCTTAGTGTAAGAGATGTATCTAGATGGTGAAAGATTCATGGTGNGGTCAGTCAGTGGAATCAGCTGCCCAGGGAAGTGGTGGAGTCACCATCCCTGACTGTGTTTAAGAGCAGATTAGATGTGGTGTTGAGGGATGTGGTGTAAGGGAGAACTTTGTAGAGTGGGGCTGATGGTTGGACTCGATGATCCCAAGGGTCTCTTCCAACCTGAATGATTCTATGATTCTAAACATCTACGATCAGTAATACTAGCTCTCCTAAATTTAATGCTGTATCTTGAATAGCCATTGCAAAATTATTACGGGAATATTGCGGCTTTTCATCATTTTTTGTTTCTAAGTTGCTAGCTTTCAGTCATTCGTACATACATATTGATATTTTTTAAAAGTAGCATTCCCAAGTACACAAATCATAAAACAAAGGAGTGTTTTTAAATGACAGTATTTTAAAGGCAGACTATTCTTTACATTAGTAGAGCGAGAGGGCATGTCAGAACCTAGAGTCTGTGCAGGAAGGGCTAGTTTCTTCCGTAGCCCAAGTAGGAGTTATGCTTAAGACTGGAGCGGCTCCTGCTGCCTCCAGTACATTCAGTTTCCACTAAAGGTTCGTAAAGGTTTTAGTACATAAATTGGTAGTGTGTTTAATGTGGGCTGTCGTGGAAGAGAGCAAACAGCAGAGCAAATTTTGGTGGGACTATTACTACCTAAGTTTCATCAGCAAAACGCATGTGGGTGCTCCAGGAGACCTCGAAGACTAGGGGATGTGTGCTTTATTGCTGAAATCTGCTCTCATTATCTCTCTCTCCTGAACTGGAATAAACTGGAGGAGGCGGCCGTATGGGACAAAAGTGTTTTAAAGGGAGAATCTGCCTCTTGGTGTTGGGGTGTTTGCTAGAAGAAGGAGGGGTGTGTGTGTGTGTGGAAAAAAAGAGGGAGAGTTGGGTTAGGAAAAACCAAATTGCAAGAAAAAAATTCAGGTCAAGGCTTTTTGCTCCATCCCAGGTATCTGGGCTATGCTCTGGGAAAAGGAGAAAATAACTGGGTTTGGCCCTCTACCAAGAATATTTTTACCCTTAAATTGTTACTGTGGGGTTTTTCTCCTCCAGCTCTTTATTATCTTCTCTACTAAAATATTTGAGGTTTTCATTGGAAATAAGATAATCGATTAGGAGGAGGCAGGAGGGAGGTGGCTGCAGTCCCAGCACACAGTCGTAGCTGATCATTATGTTATTTAACAAGAGTACAGAAATTAATTTTTGTTTTTCACAGAGGTTTACCAAGTACCTTCTCCTAAATGAGTGCACGACTACTAAATGAAGTTTGTCAGTAATTACTACTTCAACCTATAAACATTAGTATGTTCCTTTGAAAATTTACTCTTGGGTATTTCCATTAGCTTCCCGTAGTTTATCTCCCTGATATTTAACATTCAGAAGAAATCAGATGTATTTTAGTTGAGCAATAAGCTAAACTATCATCTTTTTATCCTCAAAATTATTATAGGCGGGAAGCAATTTAAAATACTTTCAACTCTTGAAAGAGCACAACAGAGTTGTTAGAAATGCTCTGAGCAATTAAATGTAAAGTTCTAGGGAGGTGATTAAGAGAACAATTTGTCATTTGAAATGGATATGGCTAATGGCTATGTATTTAAATATTGCTTCCTAAAGCAGTTTCTTACTTTTCTGCATATTCCAGAGTGTGAATGACTTGATGGGAGCCAGTACAAGTTTGAATGACATAGCTAGCCTGAAACAATTAGTTCAGAAATGTGATAAAGAGAAACTAATCCATCATCCTGCTTGGCTACAGGCGAAGCCAAATTGGGTTTTTATTCAGCAGAAGAACCCAAATGTAGAAAAGCCTTTTTGTTAAGACTCTCCCATTAGCATCTCCCTTCGTAGCACCAGGGAACACTTAACCTGCCAGTTAAGGAGCACTTTTCTATTACAAGGTCACATTTAGTGTGAAACTTCACACTAATGGTCAAACCCCAGTGTGACAGGAGAGGGGAAGGGAAAACAGACAGACAGCAGGCAAGGCTGTGCTGGGGGGAGTCAGTCTCTTCTCCCAAGGTACAGGTGATGGGACAAGGGGAAATGGCCTCAAGTTGCTCCAGGGGAGGTTCAGATGGGATATTGGTGAAAAAAAGTTTGCATGGAAAGGTCTGTTCAGCCTTGGAATGGTTTGCCCAGGGAAGGGGTTGAGGCACCATCCCTGGAGGGATTTAAAAGAGGGGTTGACATAGTGCTTAGAGACATGGGTTAGTGATGGGTTTTGTCAGAGTTGGGTTGATGGTTGGACTTGATTGTAAAGGTCCCTGCCAACCCAGACAATTCTATGATTCTGTGTGCTGTTCAGAATCTTACTTAACAAGTTCTTTGTAGTATTAATAAAGAGTTAACGCTGCTGTTCTCAAACATCTGTGTTTCCCAAGGATGAGCTTAAGAATGTCTACGTTTTAATTACAGTGGTGGGCTTTGCTTTTGGCTCTGCTTTGAAAGTCTTAGAAAAATTCTTCCGGTTTTTGAGTACAGCAAGCGACAGACCTTCAGCAGGTTCTGCTGCTCTGTGGCAGCTCTTCAAAGGTGACAGGAGTGTGCACAATTCCTTCTCAGCCAGGCCCTGGTTGTGGTGTGGGTGGGAGGGCAGTAGAGAAAAATATAATTCATGCTGCAGCTATGTTTAAGGAATTGCAGCTTTTTTTTTTCTTAGCTCATTTCAGAATCAGAAAACGGGCGGACCCTTACCATAGGCGTTTAAAAAAGAAAATTAGGTGTCAGCCTGAAGTACGAACCTTGCAATTTCAGCTAAAACATTTCAATATTCTCATTAAACGTGTGGATTGAAATTGCAAGATATTACATAGGTCCCTCGCACGGCTCTCATTGTTTTGGGCTATTCCATACGCAGAAGTTCCATGCCTAATTACTTGCACAGCATGCTGAAAATTGATCTTTTATATTTTACCTACAAAATAATTCACCTTTTATGCCAAAAAGATTAATGGTATACATTAACTTCAAATCAGGGTGTTTCCATTATACTCTGGAATAAAATGAGGTTTCTCAGGATTTGTTCTTCACTTTTTGGAGCTGGACTTAGATTCCCGTTGTGCAATTTACATTTTCTGGGGATAAAAATATCTTCAGCCAAAAGAAGGGAGTTATTCTAAAGAGTTGGAGGGGGACACGACGACTTCACAACCATTTATCAATCTCCAGACTTCTTTCCCCAAGTTGGGAAAACTGACTGTTTTAACCAGATACTCATTGTCTCACTTTGCTGCTGGTGGCCACAATTCAAGATGTGTTGAGTGGTTTGTTTTGTAATTATCATTATTTTTACATAGAAAACATGAACAAAAAGTAAACTACCAACCTAGAGTGCATGGATAGACTGTACTCTGAGGTGTGACTGCAGCTTTTGTAAACAGCTAAAGACTTTTGCCATATTAGTGAAACAACTACTTGCATGCAAACAATTCAGGGTGATTCCCCCAGGGAATCACACCATCTGAGTTTTGTTTTGTTTTTCCCAGCTCAACACACTTAGGACAGTTTTTTAGTTGATGGGCATTTAATGTGCTCAAGAATATACCCTAAAAACCCTGAAATGAGGTACAATTTATTGCCAATAAAATTGTAAAGAGTTAACAAACAATATCATTTTTGCCAGTGGCATCTAAAGCTGTCATAATATCCAGTTTACGTAGAGTTCAGGGCTCTCATTTTGGAGTACATAAACACCTTGTCTTACATCTGCAGTGCATAAGATTTTTGTTAGTAAAACAGCCATTAGTGTTTGCCAAAAAAAAAAAAAAAAAA
>VZTM01007920.1:159884-170225 GCA_013400555.1 Jacana jacana
AAAAAAAGATAAAGGAATGATTTATTTTATGGCAGAGATAAAGCTTTACCTTTTTATTTTGGCTAAGTTCCAGGCACCAGGAATTTGCAGCTGGCTGTGCTGCCTGGCCAAAGGAAGGATGGTGTATTCGAGGTGGTGAACTAAGTGGAATAAAGTAGCCAGGGTTTGCCCAAGTAAGAACAGAAAAATAATTAAAGAGAAGTCTGAAGGTAGTGTATTTAAGATAAAATGCAGTTTTTCCCCCCAGAGCTACTCGCAACCCCACGTACAGTGACCTGACCGCAGAGCAGCGCAATCTTCAAGGGATTAGGCTGCAGTGAGCTAAGGACAGTTTATGTCTGGGTTAATCCACTTTGCCTCATGCAGATTAATTTCCTACTTTTAAATAATTTGTTTGCACTTTCCCAGGGGTTCCCGTGCAGAAAGCAGGTCAGAGCTGCCCCCAAAAACTGTTGACAAAGGGACATTCCTGTCCCCGGCTGTTTCGGGGCTGTGCCCTGGGAACCTTCTCCTTCCCGAGGGATGCTCATCCACCAAGCGAGAGGCTTTTCTCTACTTTCTGGCATTTCTTCACAGTTTGAGCTGAAACTGGGCCAAAAGATGAACTAATTGGTTTCTTTCTTAATTATGGAATCTGTCATTATCCTCTCAAAATCGGTGTTAGTTTTCCATTACTTTTAACTCTAAGGTAGATAATTCAAAATAGCTGCTTGCTACAGATTTCCCTGCCTTTAATTGCCGTTTCTGTCGTTGCTAAATTTAGTCTGATTGCTTTCTCACAAACAGTTTTTTAAAAGCTATAAACCATCCTGCAGGTTAGGCAGAGTGCCAGCTGAGGAGGGAAAGACCAGGCTATTGCAGCTTCCTGTTGTATTTCTTTTACAGAATATTGTAAAACCTGAGTTGGAGAACTGTATGAAATGATGTAGATTTGGGGTATCAGTGATTGACATGGAACTGTTTTTTTCTTCTTTAAAAAAACCACAACCCCAAGCCAAAACAACAACAAACCCCAAACCCCACGAAAACAATCTAAAAGCTCTAACTAGTATTCAATCAGCTTGAATGCACTCAAAATAATTTCTTTTCAGGATTATCTATGGAAACAGCCACTTCACTAATTGAGATCCAGTCAGTTTCGAACATCGGTTGAAGTCTATTTGGGAGCAATATTGTTGACATTGTTTACTTTGAGCTGCTTTAGAAATCTCAGTCGGGTGAGAATCGTAGGGCTGTAGTGAATACAGAGTAAGTCACTGTGTGGGAGTGGTGATCCTGAGCAAAAGGAGCAAGAGACAGTGGGGAACGAGGAGCAGAGAAGACTTCAGAATTTGTGCTTTTAGTGTGTAAAACAAACTTTATGAATTATCCTTTTCCTTTTGGTCATAGGTCTATATGCCCATTTATTTTTTTTTTCCAACTTTTTGCATTACTGGCTTCCTGAATTAATTCATAATTTTGGATTCCCACAGCTACTGTTACCTGTTTACAAAAAATAAAATTGCTCTGATTTCATTCCATGGTCATCCACTGTTGTTGTAAAAATCTAAGTTTAAAAATGGCAGGCAATTTTGTGAGCTGTTGTTAATTGAACACTTAGATGCACAAAGCACCTAGAACAGTATGAGCACGCTGAGCCTGTAGTGGCTTGTAGCCTGCACGGTAAATAATAAACAAATAGTGCAAAATAAAGAGGAGAAGCCAACCAAGATGTAATAAACAAATAAAAATTGAGTAATAAGTGTAATTTCCAATACCTTATCCATCTATGGTTGCCAAATAAGGCAAAAATGCATTGGAAAGCAAAGGCTTAGATCTCTGAGGAAGCCCAGGAGAGACATATTACTTCCATTTATAACAGAAAATCAACTGAAAACTTGTAATTGACAGAAAAGGAGTGAGTTTATGTCCCTTGAGATGCCCTAGGATCAGCAACAGGCAAATGGTGTAAACATAATAAATCACAGAACAAGTTGTTTACTGTGAATTTTTTTTGGAAAATAAGAATACAATTTTGTAAAGTACAATAAATATAAAATGAGATACTGGCTGTGGGGCATTGGTAAGGGAACACCCTCCTCCTTTTTTAAGAGAGTTGATGAAAATATATGTTGACTGAGAAATTAGGTTTCTAGGAGTGCTTATTCATAGGCTGTTGAAGGATCCAATTAAACTGGAATACACTTTGCATGGCTTTCATAAGCATAATGACTGATTTCAATGAGTTTACTCTTGACTTAACCCGATATAATAAGAACGAAATCAAGCTGCTTATTTTCCTGCTGTGTATCCAGATCTCCCCGTCCCCTTTGAGTGTTTTGAATAGTGCCTGCCTTCCTTATTATTTTCTTTTTCTTTTTTATTTTTAGAATAAAACAATATTTTGAGCTAAGGAGAACAAGTAACTCAATAAATACCAGAACCAGTAAAGCCTGGCTTCCCACAGTTCCTGATCTTGTGGCTTTCTGAGTTCAGGGCAGAGCTGGAAAATGTAGTTGGTGGGTTTTTTCTTACAGTTCCTGAATTGGGGGATTGGACTAGATGCTCTTTCGAGGTCCCTTCCAATCCCTGATACTCTGTGATTCTGTGATACCTAATGTGGTCTACAGCCTTTCCCTCAGCTTTGTGGTCACTCTCTTCATCCATTTGCTCTTAAAAAGCTTGTAGTCCCCTTCAAGCTCTTCAGGTGTATTCTTTCAGAGCAGTGCATAGATGCCACCTCCCTGCTCTGAGGTGCTCACTCAGTGAGCTCTCTCAACTTAACAGCTGTCCCTTGACACCTACATCTTGGTATTTGGGTTGTAAGATGGAAGAGTAGCTGCACAGAGTAATTTTTTTTTCTCTACTATATGAATATTCTTTGGCTTGTGTGCAAGAACTCATGTGGCACATCTCAGAAGTCTTGCTGAAGTCATGGTAGATCAAGGATGAGTAACTGCCCTGTCTTTTCTTGGCAAATCCTTGTTGGCCTTCCTTATCATAAATAAATTACAGCTCTCACATTATGTAAGAAGAAACTTTTAGAGATAACCATTTTTTTACCTGCAGAGATACGGCGCAGGTCCAGAAGGTAGGTGGCTCTTTTCAACAACAGATATTTCCAAATATGACAAAAGTTTCACTCTTGAGAAAAGTCCTGAGACCGTTGATCGTTTGTACACAATGCTTCTGCAAAATTATGTTAATGGAAGGAGTTTAAATATTGATAGAAGAAAATGAAATGCAATATCGATAGGGCATTTCATTTGATGCCCTTTATGCATTACTTCATAAATATTTTAATAATTTCATTTATTGAATGTTTTCTAATCTGCACAATCTTACCTTGTGTTAAATTGTCCTGTTGGCTTAGCCCTTTCCCGGGTGTGTATTCGTACTCAGTCATGAGCGTTACGAAAATTCCTACTCTCCATTTCATGACTGCACCCAAATTTACTCTCTTTCATATTAAACCTGTGCAAAAAGGGATGATCTCCCTTTTGCAGGGGCAGTGCAAACGGTACAAGGTATTTTAGCATGAAGGCAGGTCAATCAAGCTGTAATCGTCTCTAATTAGCACTCGCAGAAGCTGTAATCTTTTTATAAACTTTCAGCTGAGCAGCACTTGAGTGAAAAATTATTTCTTGCCTGGAAAACCATTAAAAATTAATTTCCTTTGATTCCGTAGGATACGAACAAGGCAAGCACATGGCCTTGCGCAGGAAGGGGCTTTTGCCAATTAAAATTGGACACATGGAGCTCAGAGCGGTGTTCAGAAAAAAACTAATTATAGTGCGGTTTTTGCCAGATCTCTTAGTTTGTCTTTTAAAGTGTGGTTTTCCTTTTGAGTGACGGTAACGAATGGTAACGAGGGCTGCTTTGCCATTTCATAGGGATTTATTTATGGCATTTTTATGGATTTTCCTATGAAAAGACTAGTTTTGCTTTATGTTGAGTCCTAATAGGAGTTTATGCTCCTTTTGACGTTCCCTTCACTTGCATACACCTGAGCTGTTTCTATCTGCTGCCTACCTGAGTTGTTGAAGAGTATGTCAAAAAAATGACCCTTGCATAAGGCACTTGGAATTCCTTTCACCTTTTTCTTCTGCTGAAAGATATAGGGCTTTGGTGAAAAAAAATGGTTAGTTTTGGCTTTGGTTTTTTTTTTTGGTTTGCTTGTTTCTGGTACCATTTTAGATTTATTTCTCACCATAACTGGTTCTCTGATCCCGTTTGTTTTATAATAAAGTATTATATATCATATTAATAGTGAAATACAATAATAAAATAAACTGCTCTTTGAAGGAAAAAAGAATATGGCCCCCCCACACACCAAAGACCTTTACTTCTTTTTTATTACCAACTAGAATTGTCATTTGCTTGGATCTTCAATGAATACCCATCATTTGTTCAAGAGGACAGTCGGCGGTTTGTGTCCCAAGAGACCGGTCACCTCTACATCGCCAAAGTGGAGCCCTCGGATGTGGGGAATTACACCTGCGTTGTGACCAGCGCCCTGACCAACAGCCAAGTCCTTGGGTCACCGACGCCTCTAGTGCTGCGCACGGATGGTACGACTTCCCTTCTTACGCCATCAATAAGTAACCACACGGAGCGTGAGAGAAGTAAACTTAATTTGGAATTTAATGTGGGGTAACGCTAAAGTGAGAAAAACAAACAAACAAAACAAACAAAAAGGCTTAAAAAGTTAAAAATTGCCTTTTTCGATTGTCTCACGTAGGTGTGATGGGAGAATATGAACCCAAAATAGAAGTTCAGTTTCCTGAGACTCTTCCTGCAGCCAAAGGCTCCACTGTGAAGCTGGAGTGCTTTGCACTAGGAAAGTAAGTTTTCGACTTCACGCGTGCTGTAAGTTGAAGCCCATTAGGGTTCATCTGCTCAACAGATGGGAAGTCCTGGCAGCCGTTCCAGTAGTGTTTTTTAAAGACCCTGTTTTGGTCATTGCAATCAATGCCTTGAAATAAGAGGCCAAAGAGTCACGGAGTAAGTTTTGATTTTGTTTAGGATTCAAACCTGTGTGTTGGCAACACGGTAATTTACATTTCATTTCAAATTATCTCGAATAAGATCAGTGCAGTTTTGCATACATGCTGTGACCTTGCTCTGCTTTCTCTGTGTAGGAGGAAATGTTGAAGTCAGTGAGAATTTTGTCTGAATTTTACTGTTAAATGTACTTGATGCTTTCATAATGTTGTTCTTGCTTTATAGCCAAAATAAAGATTAAAACGCATCCCTCTTCTGAATTATCTTTCACACACAATTTATACCTTTTCTCTTGCACAAATGATCTGAGAAGGCATTTATGTTTCTGTAAATGTATTTACTTCCCACTTTGCAGTTTATTTGCGGGCAGCTCTGTCAGGTGTTGATACTTTTTAAGTACGAGATTGATAAGCTAATCACATGTTATTGCTGTGGGTCCCCGGGTAGGTGAGTGAAAGTTTTAAAATGGGAGAACGAATGGCTGTTCTAGGATGAGAATCTCACAAGACTTGCCCTGACTCTCCATCCGTGGCAGTCACTGGTAAATATCCCCCATCTTCAGGGGAGGCCAGTGCCCATTTACAAGAAATTTTACAATCGTTGGACGTTGGCGCAGATATTAATGACAAATTTGGTACCAGAAATAATCGCATGTGAAACGGAACAGTACGTGTCAATCAGTTGCCATAGCGTCTGACCATCTGTCATCTACAGTGCAAACACCACTTTTAACACCAGCTTTTAGTCGGTTCTGCGTTTTATTGTATATTAGTTGAAGTACCTAATTTGGACAATCAGGTACTTTAAGCAAAGCTGTTTAAAATCCCATTATTTTCCTTTTAGCCCCGTGCCTCAGATTAACTGGAGAAGAACTGATGGTCTGCCATTTCCGAGTAAAATAAAGCTGAGGAAATCCAACGGCATGATTGAAATACCTAATTTCCAGCAAGAGGACGCGGGGCTATACGAATGTATTACTGAAAACTCGAGGGGAAAAAACATTGCAAGAGGACGTCTCACTTACTATGGTAGGAGACTTCCTTTCTCCTTCTCTCCTGCCTTTCATTACACATGAAATGTAAACGACTCTTAAGATACTTTTGGGTTTACAGCTTCTGCAACACCAGCGAGTGTTTGCGCTTAAAATTCCGTGGCATCTTAACTACTCGTGGAGAATGAGAACTTCTGCACCAGGTTTTTGTGTGACACTTGTAATAAATGCCGAGGCTCAAAAGGGTTGCTAAGAGTAGCGTAGAAAGTGCTTGTACTTACTCTTCTATGATAGAAGGCCTTTTATTTTTAACACTTCTTATTGGCCCATTGGTGAAACCTTAGATTTTCAGTCAATTGGATTTATTTGTTGGATCGTTCAGGCCTCACATTTACAGTAAATGCAAATTTTATCTTGCTTTAGGAGAAGATTACTGATGGATATTGTCAATCCTTTGCTTTCAAAACGGCCAGTTTTATTTTAAAATGAGTAAATAAATGAGAGAATATAATCCAGCATAGGAAATGAAATAATACAAAATTTAATAGCTGGAAACAGAGAGAGTCTCTTGTGCATTTAAGGCTATAGAGTGAAATGAATATCGGCAAAGCACGTTGGTGGGGTTTCAAAGCTGGAGCGATTCGCAGCAAAGCGGTAATTGACAATTTTTGTTAAAGCCAGATCTCAGCAAATACAATTTTCTTTAGGTAAATGGCAATTTAAAGAGCGTTTCAGACTGTGCTTTGGAATGCTATTCCTCATGTAGGAATATTTAAGCAAAGCTCTTTTCTTTTTATTTTAAGTTGTATATAAAAGCACAGAACACAGATATTCTGCAACTTGGAGCGAATGCTCTTTCCATTTCCTGCTTCTGTCCGGGAAGCTGCTGGTTACTGCAACACACCAAGTGCCGCAGTGTATATTTTAGACAACGAAGGTTTTAATTGAAGGCACAATGAATTTTAGAAGGAGGAAGGAAAAGACTTCTCCTCCCCACCCCCAACAACTTCCAACTTAATAGTTGCCCTGAATCAGTGCCCCATCACTGGAAATGTTCAAGGTTAAGTTGGACGGGGGATTTTGAGCAACCTGAATTTTCCATACACTAGTTGTGATTATAACTTTCTGCGAAAGCCTATGAATAACGTGGAGCACAGTATCTAAGAAGCTTCACCAGCCACTGCCACCTGTCATTCCAAACTCAGCAGCATGCATTTGTTTTTCATAAGGTGACTTTTATTCGCCACTTCATAGTTTGAAACAGGTTGTGGTTTGTTAGATCACTTGTGTTCAATGTTCCCACTCCAGTTTTAAATCAGGGCAGTTCTAGGACATCAATGTAAGCTACGTACGAAATAGAGTGGATTTGTTCATTAGTCCTTGTAATTTAATTGTGATAGTGGCAATCTTGAGATATCTAACCTGCTTCCCAAGTCCTGTTTTGCCCATTAAAGGACACAGAGCTGAAATAAAGGATGTAGCTAATCAATAAAAGCGAGCTACTTGCAGTTTTGTGACAAGTGAATCGGTGTGAACATTTTCATTACAAATCTAGAAGGGGCTTTGAACCCTCAAATAGGGTTCATATTCCAATATAAATGTCCGCCCATATTAGATGATTCATCCCTAATATGGATGTGTAGCCTGAAAAGAATAATGAGACCTGTTAATGGCATTAATGGCACTCCAACTGTTTCATTTCATTTGTTCTGCTTAATGAAACCCATTCCACGGAATTGAGTAGATTTAAGTAATCTTTCTTATTTTGTTACTTGCTTTGTTGCTGCAGACAGAATGCCAACCAGGATAGGATTATTTTAACTCTTTTTGATAATTTGAAGGATTTTAATTCTGTTTGTAGATTAATGATGTGCTATAACTGCAGATAATATCTTCTGATGGTTTGCTGCTGCGCCTGATATCAAAGCTCAGGAATCTGATAAAAAAATCTAACCATATGCCACTCAGTTTTCCAGTAAAAGATCAATATTTAAGGAAGTTGTTCTAAAAGCAGATGAGGATTTGGGGGAAACCAGTGCAATATACTGAAGACTTAGAGTAAAAATATCCATCTGCCAGAAAGTACCAGTGCTGGGGAAGATGTCACAAATCTGTCTGGTGATGTTAGTGGCTGTTGGCTGCTGTTAAAACACTTTATTGGTAGAAGTCTAAGGTGTGTCTGCTACTCATAGAGTATTGTGTCCAGTTCTGGGCCCCTCAGTTCCAGAAGGACAGGGAACTGCTTGNGCAGGCAAAATGCCTTTTTATTTCAACAGTTAAAACATTTATTTTCCTCTCCTCAGCAGAACAAAGCAGGTTTTCTGGTTACCCAAAAAGAGTACAAGAAGAGCTGGGGTTAACGTTTTCAAAGTAACATGAAAAATATATCTCTAGGGAGAAAAAATAGGCAGAAATTATCCACGTGACTGAAAAATAGGTTTTCCTTTCTTTAAAGATTCTTTGTAAATGAAACATAAAGCTACTCCTAAACAAAAGCTTGACACACCTCATTGCTCTGCCATGAAGCAAAGCACTCTTAGTCTCCTTATTTGATTTATGAGCTGAAACTGTAAAATTTGAAATCTGAAAATTGGGTTTTTTAGTGCATAGATTGTTTGATTAAGAAAAAAACACTTATATTTTCTATGCTATCCTGCCCCTTCATCCAATAACGCATTACAGTCTTGAAACCACAAAGTGCTTGAACACCAGCTCAAGTTTAATCATGTCTGTAGTCCAAGAAGGCTTGTAAATATGTTTTATTTAGAAATTCTGTGCCCATCTCTAACTCTCCTAATGAAAAATAAAATGGGTGTGTTTTGGGTTTTTTTAATTTATTGTGGGTTTTAAATATGACTCTCAACTAACAGTTGAAGTGCATAATTAAAATAATACTCTAAACCAGATAGTCTGGGTTCTTTTATAACATTAGTAACAGAGTATTAATCTTCCTTTTTTCTCCTAAAGGATTTTCTCAAGAGAAGCCCATGATCAGATGTTCAGTTTGTTGTCATTTGTACAGTTCCGACATTTGATTAACGCCAGTTTTCTCCTCAGGGGAGTTCAGAATGTGCTAAAAATAGGACAAGATTATCTAACTTTGAATATATAAATAATTTGCTTTCACTTTATTAGTATATTCATTGGTATAGCCCTTTCTATAAAGAAATAATAGAAGATGACAGAAGTTTCATGACATGGAAAAATGAGAAGAGGTTGAAACAATTATATTTTTGTATTTTAAGGTGCCATTAAACATGTAGAATGGTAGAGATACATAAAGTAATTAATTTGAAGTGTGATTGAAGAAAAGATATTCTTAATTAGCACATGCTGGTTTAACGGAACTCATGTTTGACGGTATCAAGGTAAAACGTTTAACAGGCAGAAAAAATTCTGCTGTTCTCCAGCTCTGCAGCAGTGGTCTGTGACACCAAAGGTGAACCCCCCCAGTAAGACATAAACTATACATAAATTTTTCATACATCAAAAAATAGTTTTTGTTTTGGTAATACTGTGCCGTAAGAAGTACACTGAAACTACATGATTCATGTATGTGGGAGCCTCACTGTTTAAGCCGCTTGTCCAATAGCCTGGTTCTGTCATGTTCATGGAGATGCCTGCAAACCACTAACTGTAAAACTAAAAATGACTAAACAATATCAAGAAGTTGAGGGGTTTGATCAACCTGGAGTCTGGTTCTCGATGCTGTCTAATAGTTCAGTTGCCTTGCTCACAGAGACAAAGTGTTCCTCTTTTTTACATACTAAAAATTTCCCTGTTGATGAAGCAATTGCCTGTTGCTTGGGAGCATTTTGCGTTTTTGAAGGGAAGGCATGTAATGGACATCTTCAGGAATGTGTCAGATGATGCTTCTCTGGACCCAGTTTATCAGGAAAAAGTTACTCATGCTTAAAGTCAGTTGGAGTTTTGAGAGAAAATAAGGTTCATCACTGCTGTGGGCCTCAGTATGAGTGTCATTGCCTGACTTTCAGATACACTAGTTAGAAAAATGAAGGTTATATTTCCTGGTTAGTTTTTTCTCCACTGTGCTTCATAGCTGCTTTCTCTTGAACTAGGGAAGGTTCTTTTACTCAGCCCAACTGCTGAGCTATCCAAAGGTATTTTCAAAAGAGACTTCCTGCCCAGCTTCAACACTGTACATTTCAAAGTAAAGATACGTGTATAAGCACGATGCATCTTGTGTCTGAGCCCCAATTAGGGACTGTTCTGGAAGAGCTTCCCATAGTCTTCTCCTCTGAGCAGAGCCATGATAGACCTCAGTAGTCCCTGGGAGAGCACAGTGCCGAGACAAACATCATGGGCCTGAATCCCTGCCTTTCCTTCATGCTATTCCAACATCTTAC
>VZTM01007920.1:170246-206385 GCA_013400555.1 Jacana jacana
ATCTTACAGAATTGAAAGGACATTTTCACTGGAGTCTCCTTCTTTGAAGGAAATCCTGTATAAAAATAGGTGATGGCATGCATCATGCGTGGTACACCACAAACTAATTTACAAATTAGACCTCAGCACAACTTCTGAGAAGTGTCAACTTCTTCAGCTTCATCACAGTCACTCATTGAAGCTGATCTTCAGTCACATCAACCCCCAGAACAGTCATCACAAAGGGTTTCTTAAAAGTCCTAAAAAATGTTTTTTCCTTTCCTTGTGGCCTACAGGGATGCCCTAGAGTGTAATGAAGCAACATTTGTTTTCTTCAAGAAGACCTGCCTGGCCTAATTAGCTGGAAGAAAAGGGTGATCATAGCCACCAAAAAAAAAAAAATGACCGAGTCTTCTCACTGGGTTAAATTTTACAGAGTTACAGACTGATATCACTTCTTGCCATGGGACCAGGAGTATTCCAAGGAATATTTTAGGCAAAAGCAAGTGAAGCAAAATACAGGCTGGTGCCTTTCCAAGTGACTGACCATGAGGCTGACAGCTAACCTTCTTTAGAAAATCAGCTACTTACAAGTATTTTGTCCTCAGGGAGCTTAAATGAATCTTTCATGAAGATTGCACAGCAAGATCCTAAGAATTCTTAATATTACCACACAATACAAATTCCTGTCGCAAAGCCTGCACTACAAATGCCTTAAAATTAACTTCCAACCTCTCAACTTACAGCACATTGTCTTTTGTTCTTCTCAATGAAAATACTGCTTGGCTGTTCGTTGCTTCAGGAAGGAGTTGTGTCTCCTCAGGAAGAATCTGGGTTGTGCACCAAGCCAATGCATGGTTATACACCAAACTCCATTGGAGAATGAGGCTTTGTTACCAAGTCATTGGTCTTCCTTCAGGAGCAGAGAGGTGATAGTGGTGGTGAGACCAGATGTTCTCAGCAGGTGACACTTGTCAAACAGTGATGAGATCCCAAGAGGATTAAAGCTGTATATTCAGTATCATTTAGGTAGGATCAGGCAGAGCTCAATGAAGAAGGCAGTGTTGGGCTTGAAGGTCATACTTCTGTTTTGAGAGGGTGTGTAGATTTACTGATACATGATCTTCTGTCTGCACTTTTCTGAGCTACTGCAATGGGGACGATCTTGGCCAAGATTCAGAGTGTTCAGTGGAACATTCCCATCTGGAACTGCCCATTTACCTTTTGAACTGGTTAGTTGAATTGTTCTTTTCTGAAAAGTTACTAATTCTTTTACAACCTTCTTCAAAGTCTTCGAGATGTGGCCAATTGAAAAGGATATTTTCCTTTCTGCTGAGTTCCTTCATCAGCGATTTGAAGAGACAAAGAGGCTTCCTCAGTATAAAATCACACCCTCTTGTGAATGAACAGGCACCATAAATTTCTCATGTTGTGACTTAGGAAGCTCAGTTCTGTTTATTTGTGTTTTGAGTGGTTCTTGCTCCCATGCTTTCCAAAAAGACCCAGTTTATCATAGACACTGTGGAGACTTGGGAAACCCTCATATGGAGACTGTCTTATGTGAAGAGTCCTAAGATGAAGATTTGTGATGTAGACACAGTTTTTCTTGTTAATGAAATTGAATCCAAGATCTTGAACTTGAAAATAGACTATGTTTAACCTACTTTCAAGTGGAGATAGGGAGCAGGTGTGAAATGTTGCACATGTATGGATCCATAAATAAGTCATGCACTTTTGCTTGTTGCATAAATTTTTAGGTATGTTAAGTGCAAGAAACACGCCCACGTGGAGTCCTGAGCTTTCATCTCCCTGATACATGGGGTGAATATGCCAAATGGCAGTGTGAGATAAAGCAATGGCTCTTTCTTGAACTCTGGTGTTGTAACATCAACTTTCAAGATTTAGCCGGAATTAGTATCGACAACGTAGCACATTTGCCTGACATGGGGATCATGTTATCCTTTCTTCTAGAGCTGACCTTGATAAAGAGAGTGTAGAAAACGTATCTCCCCCAACTCAATGAAAGGCATTAATCCTCATTGGGGTATAAGGGATGTACAAAGCAAAAGCAATAATAGAAGGTTTTACTATCAGCAAATACTGTTTGAATTCCAAAACCTCCTAAGGTAATATCTCAATGAATAAATTGTAGTAAGTTCTTCAGTAAGAAGTTAATCCTGAGTGTGTATACATAAATCATAAATAGTTTTAATCCTTGTTATAAAAGGCTGGTGCTGTACCTGATCATGTTGAGATCTTATCACCGTATTGCAGAATAAATAATGGAGAGAAAATTGGTATGCTATAAAAGAATAAATCTTTTTTTAATGAAATGAATACCAACCATCATCCAAACATTGGTCTGCCGGTCTGGTGGCTATGGCAATGGAACGGGTTCTGCTCTCAGCCTGGCTGCAGACTTCCCTTCCCTCCGTAGGCAAATCAGTAGTTTCCCTGGTCTGAATTAATTGCTGGTGTAACTCCATGGTAGTAGAAAGTTCAGGAAGAATTAATCTGACCTCCTGTGCTTCCAAAAAGTCACCTATTAAATAGTACTATTTTATTGTGTCAGCAGGGACCCGTGTTCTCCTAGTTGTTTTGATAAGTGTGCGCCATGAGAGTTTCCTAAATGGTCAATTTAGGAGAATCTTTAAGGTAATCAAATTCACTCCAGAAGATTCTTTTCCCCTTAAGCTATGTATTTGCAACCAAGTTTCACCCAGCTTTTTATCTGTTTTCTCCATATGCAGTGTCCAGAATTTATCTTTTCTTGGAAAAATAGCATATCTTGAGATTATAAATTTTCTATTAAATTGAACACATTCAAAGAAAATTCATACGAATTAGCTATAAAACAGTGTTGTGCTCTTGTGTGGAATAGCACTGAAGGAATACACTGTTGTTTTTCGTGCAGTGAGGTGCATTTGCCAAGTGAGCTTTTTTGTTCCCCTCTATGAAACATGTAACAGTCGTTTTAACTCTTATCTTTACAGTTTGAATTGCATTTGAGGTAACTGTGGAGGACGTACAGTATTGACACAGCATTTTTTTTAAAAAAAGTTATTTTTATATAAGGACTTTCTTAAGGCCATATTCTGGTTTGCATCATCCAGATGCTGTGCTGATACTAATGCTTTCAAAACAAGTCTGATCTATCCACGTGTTCATGCAGTTAAGCACTGACTAGCATTAGAAAACAATGCAAAAGGTATTTAGAACAAAGGACTTAAAGGATTCTCTTCAGTATTAATTTGATGATTTAGCTACGTCAATTATTTAACTCCAGTATCACCACTAATTTCTTTATCTTACATTTACCTCTGTTTCAAAGTTGTGTTGTGTAACCATCAGAGATTTTAATACTGGTTTCACTAGGTCGGCTTTAGTGGTCTGTAATCTCCGTTTTCTTTTGGTTTACTGCTTGTAATAAAAATGTGTAAAAGGAAGAGTGAGTAATTTCTTTCATTAGGTGACTTGAAGCAGAACCAGGGAGAATCTCCTGTGGTACAAACCAGTCCATGCAGAAAACTGATGAGTGCCATGGAAATTAACCCTTTGATTGTCATAGGAAACAACAACTTGTTAGGATCTTTGTTGCTGATCTGTATTTCATCTGCAGCGAAACCTCACTGGATCCAGACCATAAAGGATATCGAAGTTGCTGTAGAGGACACCTTATACTGGGATTGCAGAGCAAGTGGGAAGCCCAAACCATCATATAGGTGGCTGAAGAATGGAGACCAACTGTCAATAGAGGTAACACTGCGTTTTGAAAACACAATGCTGTGTAAAGTTATGCCCCTTGTAAGTTTGAGAATTCACAAAAGTCTGTGTAATTAGTCAAGAGAAATATTTGATGCTTGTTTTCGTATGTGTGTCAAGAGCGTCCAGATGGAAACTTCAAAAGCTGCAATACCAGAAACACAAAGACAAATTACATTGTGGAGAAATATCCCAGCTAAAAGGAGATAGAAAAGCAATGATAGAACCACTGAAAATCAGTATGTAAGAAAAGGCTTAAAAGGGAAGTTTAATTAAAGTTATATGTTAAGAAACATAAATGAGTGATAGAAAACTTAAATGATTTTGTTGTACTTGTTATTGGCATTTCACTGAAGGCTGCAAAAAACTATATTTAAGCTTCTGGACAAAAAAGGACAAAAAACCTAAAAATTCATAGGTCACCATTTTTCAATGCAAAGAATGATATATAAACAGTAAGGTAGTAAACGTAGTTACTTGCTTTAATACAAGTTTGTTACAAGTAAATGAATGGAAAGTAATGCATTTGGTGACAAGGAAAAGACTTTGTACTTAGAAGATGAGATGCGTGGTCTCCCAGATCAGAAATGTGGAAAAGCATCTGATGCACATACTGATTTTAATTCTCAGGTAATCAGGAATACAAACCATGGGCACTGTCCCACTGCAGGAAGTTATTTTGCCCTTGGCCAATGCATTGTGTTCATACTGGCACTCACAGTAGAAGAAGAGAGAATGATTGCTCAAGTAAATTCAGTGGATGGCTGTGAAAAACGATCTAAGCGCTGAAAAACCTTTCTTACCATTGAGAGTGCTATAGTTACCCGCTCACTGAAAGGAATGGCAGTGTTTTGTGGACAGGTTAAGTGAGGGAGTTCTCATCTCATCTCAGTGATTTAAGGGCATTGTAGCCATATCACACAATGTAACTAAGGTAATGTGCGTTTTTACCTCAGTAAGTACAAAAATATCTACTCTCATTCAGTCCTCCAGTTTCTCCACTTCTGAGTGTCGGTGTCCCACCTTTTGGCATGGTATAAGGGCATAAACATGACTTACTCTGGAAATATTTAAGGGCTGTAAACTATAGGATTTAACTCTTGGAAAGCCAGTGCTGAGGCGATAACAGGAGTTCTCTGGGTATCATGATAAGTTGTCTTCAGCTCCTTTTACTGCAACAATCCTTCTTCATGCTGCATCTCCTCCACAAAAACCTCTTGCCAGAGTTGTTCTGTTTAGCTCTCCTTCTCCATAAACCAATAATTTGTAAGAAGAGCAGCTGAGGATGCTAGGGAGAGCATCAAGACATGCAGACTCAGGTCTGTTCCTCTTTGGGACTGCTTTTGTCCCTTGTCCAACTGCCTGAGCACCCTGCAGTAAACCAGGAGAGGACCTGTCAAGGAAGGAGCTGAGCTGAGCCACCCTGGCTGCCCATTAAGTAGCCAGAGTTACCCTGAAATGAGGCCAACTGGAGGTACGTGCCCTTAAGAAAAGGCCAAGAGTGAGTATTATTGCCTTAGCTGTGGTGAGCCACATGCCAATTAAGGAAAAAAAAAATAAATCAGAAAATGTTTTTGAACTCTTAGCTTGGTTTTTAGTTTGTTATTGTTCCTCTGGTTTTCCCAAGAGGAGAAGCTCCTTTGGTTTTGTCTTTCTCACTGGTTCATTTTCTCACCGGTTCCTGCCACTCCATCCTTCAGATTAGTCACTTCTTATTGTAATTTGTATAGCTTTCCAAGAATAAGCAAGGTGAGAAGATCCCTATACTTCAGTAGCTTTGTCGTCTCTAAGGCACTTAAATGTGTATCTTCTGTTTAATGACTCTTGGAATTTTTTCTGCATGATATTGCAGAGCTCATTAGCAAATGGCATGTGTGAAATCTCTAAATAGTACGAAATGCCAGTGCCATCTGTATAGTTTGGATACTCTGGTCTGTCACGAGGAGCCTAAGAGGATTTTGTCCATATTTCTGGGGAAATACGAGGGTATTTCAGATTGCAAAGCCTCTGTGAAACTCGACGAGTTTGAAGAATCGATTTTGTACACTGTGTTGCCAAGTCTCTGTACTTGATCGCCGTTGCCATACCCTGATGTGGTCGTGTCACTTCAGAACTGTTCTCATCGCTACGCTGTTATGTTTAACCCCATTTATTGTATTTACGCTCTCCTGTTTATATTTCTTACGTATTTTAAATTTTTCACAGGAAATATATCATCAATAAAGATGTTTTTCTTAATATTCAGGGAAGGATCCAAATTGAAAACGGTGCACTTACAATATCAAATCTAAATCTGACAGATTCTGGCAGATACCAGTGCATAGCTGAAAATAAACATGGTGTCATCTATTCCAGTGCAGAGCTCAGGGTTGTAGGTAAGATTTTCCTTTTGCACTAAAGCACAAACCTNCTCCACCTCGCCGTGATCTCCAATTTACCTCCCGCAGATGCTATCACTGAAATAAACATTTTTGCCACGCTGATATCTTTATCTGCGGTGCCAAGGAGTTGACTCATCTGCTTCCAGAGGATTTGCAGCCCAATCATTTCGTTGTGTTAAAAGAGAACACAGTTAAATTATTAATTAGGGGAAGGGCAGAGATGGGGGACTCAGATGAGGGGCCGAAGATGTGGTCGGAGGCAGCACTGGCTCAGCACATGGGGAGCTGCGCCAACCTCCGGCTCCCAGGGGAGCCCTGTCATTTAAAAGCAATAGTCTGCTCCTGTGTGCAGCCTTTCTCCATCCAGGGGACAAGGGATTGTCATTCCAGCGGCGTGTGCTTGAGTCTGAAATAGCAACAGACGCTGAAACCCGAGGCTGTCGTACGCACTCATACGTTTGTGCCATTTCTGCCTCCGGTGTGGACCAATTTCAAAACCAAGCCTGTAAGAGCAGTCTGTTTGGGGACACGAGTTATTTCCTTTCTCTCCATAAGATTGCAGGCAAGCAGCAAACTGCTCCCTCAGCCTTGGTTTCCAGAAACACAGAATTCCCTTTTGAAGCTCACCATTAGGGCAGGTAGAAGCCACGTGCCTTTTCCTGACCCGTTGGTTAATGCAAACTGTAGCCATTCGGAATGAGCTGCGCTGCAGTTTTGTGCCATCTGACATATCTGATCGGACATGCATTCTCACGTGGGACCAGAAGCCAGCCAGTTCCTTAAGTTTTAATGAGGCTGCTGGTGTTGACGGCTCTCCCTGGGCTTAGACGAGTCGTGTAGGCTCACGTTCAGCAAAGCGTAAAGTTGGGCATGTGCTTAACGCTGGTTGGGTTCCCTGAGCTTTCGCTCAGATAAAGTCAGTGTGACGTTCTGGGCAGGCTTCGTTAGGTGACCTGCTCTGCACAACTGAGACCTTTACTTTTGCATAAGGAGGAGAAATGCGTCATTGCTCAATAAAAGATCCATTTGAACGAACAAAATCGTGTTTTTAATTATGTTCAGAATCTGAGAAATGTCATCTAAGTGCTAAATAGCGGTATCATTAATGGAAGTGAAGGTGCTTTATTTCACTCTTCCTTTCCCTTCTGTTTTAGCTTCTGCTCCAGATTTTTCCAAGAATCCGATGAAGAAACTGATCCAGGTTCAAATAGGCAGCACCGTTGATTTTGAATGCAAACCCAAAGCTTCCCCTAAGGCCAAATGCTCCTGGAAGAAGGGAGGGGAGCAGCTACGAGAGAATGAAAGGTATCAAGTTTCATTGTTTTAATTATTTTAATCTTACCAAAAGCTTGTTTATGTGTTTTTATGCAACAGTGTCACCTGTAGACCCAAACAGTTGTAAAGTCTCTCTGAAAGTCTGTCTAGCTTGAGGGTGTTGTTTGGTTGTTTTTTAATATCACTGTGTCTGAGCACAGAGAGTACACACATACTGCTTTCTTTAAAGTCAAGGGCCAGATTTTGTTTTCAGTTAATGTAGAATTTGGCCTGATTTAGAGAGAGCCAGGTAGTAGTAGAAAACTGGAAAGGTAAAGGCTATAAAACAGTACTAAAAACCTTCAACAAAATACTCTTAAAATGCCAGCAGGGAGGCGGGTGAGGCGTATCACAGCCGTGGTGGTAATGTGGCTGAGAGAGGGGAAAAAAAGTGCTAATTGAAAGGTCCAGACTAGCAGATGAAAACAGGGAAAGAAAGCAAAAATATGCTTCCAGCTTCTTTTCTAAGGAACCATAAACTTTACCTACCAATGACAATGCATGACACCAGTTGTTTAGTGGTTCCACAGTAGTGAACGTCTTTTGGTGTTAGTAATTCTCAGTCTGAGTCTGTGATTCACCTATACCCTCAGCTACTGACTTCCAACAACATGTAAACATTTTTGTTCCAGCAGTAAGCATTGAATGTCTTATTGAATTAGTCATAAACTAAAATTGCCCAAGCCTTCTGATGAAATTGTGTAATTGAACTACAGGGAAGCGTACATCTCTGCACTCTGGCGCAGCCATTTCCTTTGCAGCTCTCCAGTGTTAGGGGTTGCTGCCTGTTCAAGCTTTCTGGTTTACATGTCAATATTTGCATAGACTGGAAGTTTCAGGTTCTGAACTGGGACGGCAAAAACTACTCTTGGATGAAAGATGAACTTACGATAGTTACACATCTGATCTAGCGTGAAGCTAAACCCCATGCAGCGCTACAGGCTTGGGGAAGAGTGGCTGAAAAGCTGCCCAGCTGGTGGTGTTGGTGGACAGCTGGCTGAACATGAGCCAGCAGTGTGCCCAGGTGGCCAAGAAGGCCAGCCTCATCCTGGGCTGTATCAGGAACAGCGTGGCCAGCAGGAATAGGGAAGTGATGGTGCCTCTGTACTGGTGCTGGTGAGGACTCACCTTGAGTGCTGTGTTCAGTCCTGGGCCCTCACTACGAGGACATCGAAGTGTTGGAGCATGAGTATGTCCATAGGAGAGCCACCAAGCTGGTGATGAGTCTAGAGAACAAGTCCTGTGAGGAGAGGCTGAGGGAACTGGGCATGTTTAGTGTGGAGAAGAGGAGGCTGAGGGGAGACCTCATTGCCCTCCACGACTACCTGAAAGGGTGTAGAGAGGTGGGTGTTGGCCACTTCTCCCAAGTGAATAATGACAGGACGGGAGGAAATGGTCTGAAATTGTGGCAGGGGAGGTTTAGATTAGATATTAGGAAGAATCACTTTACTGAACGAGCAGCCAGGCACTGGAACAGCCTGCCCAGTGAGGCGATAGAGTCCCCATCCCTGGAGGTATTTAAGAAATGAGTGCATGTGGCATTTAGGGCACGCTCTAGTGCCTGAGATTGTAGGGTGTGGGTTGTGGTTTTGTGTGATCTCAGAGGTCTTTTCCAACTGTGACAATTCTGTGATTCAGGCAGTTTGATACTTAGCACACGGCAGCTGCAGCACTTCAGCACCCAGTACAGGCTGTAGAAACTCTTGGGAGCCGAATAACTGTTTGGAAGTTCAGTTTGCCCCGAGGTCAGCCTTTCTGCTGCTGATTGATGGACCACTGCGTTAGTGAGAGACTGTAGTCACAGCAACAGCCACAAAAAAATCACGGGATCTGCCCAGGAGCAGTGAGGACAGGATGACTGCAAGCATTCCTCTTGCTGCACTCTGGTGTCACCCTGTGCTTAGCAGGGTAATTCAGGGACAGTGGTGCCGCCGAAGTCTCCCAAGAGTTCAGACGTGAAGCTGTGGGAAAATGAGTGGTTTGTTTTTGAAGGAGGATTGCTATGGCAGTGTGTTGTGATTTTATGAATGTACCTGTGCTTGTCTAGGTCTTTGTGTTAGGTTGCACAAAGCTTAGCCTATCATTGCCTTAATAGCACTCTCAGAATCATTACGAACCCCTCCCGGACTAACAATCAGATCGGGACCTAACATCTTGTGAAGCTATTTCTGAACCAGCAGAAATTCTTCGTAGTCCTATTCCTGTCATCCTAAAACTAGTCCTTTCTAAACCACGTCCTGGTTTTGTTTTAAAATTTTAAATGTGGAAGATGCTACCAGGTAAGTCAAACCTTTTGGAGGTTGAGAGATTTGCTCCATCGTAAGGCCAGAGCCCTCTCCTTGCACCCAAGAGGCGGGGACACTTTGCTGGCGACTCGGTCTGTGCAGCTCTGGCTCTTTTTTCGCAGGGACAACGAAAGTTTTCATGGGTTCAAGCGTTAAGTGTCATCAAATTTGGCAGAAGATTAGGCATCTGTCGTTAAAGAGCTTCATGTGGTTCCACAGACTCGCTAAGCTGGCTGCATGCAAGCGAGCAAAAACTCATTCAAAATAAGCCTAGTTGCGTTTCTTTCTATGTGAAACTTCCCATATGTAATGACATGTCACATTGAAAAAGAAGTGTAACACAGGGCCGCAGCAATGTCTAAAATTCACATGAAACCTGCTACTTTTTGATGATTCTCAATCGTTCTTACTTTTATGGTCACTTTTGTCAAGCATGTGTGTAAAGGCCTAGCACCTGGTATTCTCCATTTAGGAAATTTCCTAGGTTTTGTCCCCAAACCAGTTCTATAAAAAGGCAGGCAAGAAGAATGGCATCCTTGCCGTTCCTGCCTCCCTCTTGTCATCAGCCTTCAGCTAACCTGTGTAGGTCCAACTCATGATATCCAAAGCTGCTGGGCATGCCTGGACCTTGCCGGGCTCCACAGGTGTCTGGGAGAAGAGCTTTCCAGCCACCACCATCACTTTGTGAACTTTCTGTCTGAATAGGCATCACAGCTGATCTTAATGGTTGCTTTGGATTGCCCTTCAAAAGGAGTACCCACCAGTTTCATGGTGGTTCGTCTTCTGAAAACACGCTGCCGCCTGCTTAGATTTATGGTTATAAATTATGGCTTTTAGTTCTGAAAAGTGTAGGTATTTCAAAATATGGGCCAAAGTGCCTCCTGCTGTATTTTTGACAGCACACTGTAAATGGCTTGCAGAGGAAACATAATAACAAGCCAATAATCCTGAATTAATCTAAATGAATACACTTGCCTTCAGAAACAAGCAGAAACGTGCTTCTTTGCAGAAAGCACTGGAGTTCATTACTGTCTGCTATGAATAATTGCAATTCATGAATTTCTTGCAGTTCTACAATTGTTGCAATTCGGGAAAGGGTTTCCAATTAGCAGTTCATTTTTCAACCATTAACTACATTTCTAATGGAGGAGAAGTCTGTTGGGGAGGGTGTCTTTTTTAATTGCAGAAGAGGGGAGGAATGAGTTCCCCAAAGGGGTAGTGCTAGCCGCAGAGGTCTGGCATCTCTTTACCTAGGAGATGGGGACTGGGGGCAGAATGAGCTTAATGTCATTTGGAGCTAAGTCCTACAGCAGGGTTCAGGCTCACAGAGCGCTCCTTTGGAGGGAGAAACTGAGATTGAGTGTGAGATGGAGACTGAGACTCCCCTCCCTTACAATTCCAAATTTCTTGTAAGGAGCAAGCAGGGTCTTCAGAGAGTGCAGCAAGTTATTTCCTGTCTGTTAAGTCAGTTCCTACAAGGGAACAGCCCTTGCACTGTATCCCTCGTGGATAAATACACATACAGTTTCCCAAATCTATTTGCCCTTCAGTAGTTAAAAACATTCTTGCAGGTTTTGGCAAGTCTGTTCAAGGTGTAGGGGAGTTACTCAGTGTTGTTAGGGAGCAGGGACAGTGTCAGGTTTTGTTTTCCATGTAAATGTCCACAAAAGTTGGGGTGTGTCCTGTTCTGAGGACATGCCAATACATTCCACCAGTGCTCTGGTATGGATACTGGGGTTAGACCGTGCTACTTTTGTGCTATACCCAAACTTTCTGGAGGTCTGAGAGGGCTTGGAAAGGCTCTCTGGAAGGCTAAGACTCCAAACATGGCTTAGCATGAGGTTAAAACTAGTCCTTAATGTCAGCTAGAAAAGTGAAAATGTCACATAAGATGCAGGAACATGGATAGGATTGATATGTTTTACAAAAACTCCCACTTGAATAATAAAAATAAAGCAAAAAAAAAAATACTGCTTCAATGTTTTCTTAGTTTTTCATCGTGAAAGAACTTATATTTTGCTGGAGGTACTGACTACATTACTTTAGTAAAGCCTAAAAGATACTCATTTTGATGCCACTTTTGCTTGTATTCGTAATTTATTTTTAAATAGTGCAGCGTTTTCAGTATGTAAAAGATTTGGATAATGACTCAGTAAATTTTAATTAAATGAGCTGAATACGATATGTCTTATGGAGGGAAGAAAATATAATTCAAAATGGGCTCTGGACTGAGAAATCGCTCAACGTTGAAGAATACAGCCTTGCTTCTTATTAGTTTTGCAAAGTATGTGATTTTTTTTTAAGAATGTCTTGAACGTAGAAAGCTAGACAGTGAAGAGCAGTAGAATGCAGAGAGAATTGAAGGCATGGGGTCATGTAGAACAAGCAGAAGGGAAGACAGAAAATGGCAATTAAATTAATTGGGTAAAGGCAGAAATGCTTCCCACTAGAATGCAGTTTTGGACCTTTGAAATAAAAAATTTTGGGGTGATGTGATGAGCAAAACAGTCAAGAATTAGCAAGAATTCTATGGTCTTTAATGATTGCTAGATCAGGTACTGAGGGTAGCTGGTTACCTGGCACAGGTTGGTTTTCACCCCATATTATGGTGACAGTGTGTACCACTACGGTGGGAGCTGCTTGTAATTACTCAGGCTGTTCTTTGCCAACCATCTCATATTAAAAGACCTTTAGAAATTTTCTCTAAGGTATGTATTATCTGCAGTCATTAAGCCTCAACTAGGCTTTGTTGATTCCAAATGAATCTGGATCGGCAGACCATAATTCCCAGGGTCTCCAGCTGCCTTCATGTACCTTCTTCTGTGTTGAAAATCTGACCTGAGACACCTCCGTCTCCAGATGTGCTTTTATTTTTCTTTTATACTCAAAAAAAAAAAAAGGATCAGGTGTTCAACCAATATTAAATGCAGTTAATGCTAGCTTAATTTACTATAATTTACCAAAAACAGAAGACATACCAAAATATGCTACAACCCGGGTAACCCCTTTAAAGATTTCTTTAGGGTTTTTTTTTTTCTGATGTATATGATTTTAAATTGATATATAGTACAAGGCAGTTGCTGCATGTTGGTTGTAGTGGGTCCTGTGCTCCTGGCACAAATAACTGACTGGAAACAGATTAATGCAAGGGATTTTGAGATCATGTGGAAGAGTGTTTCACCTGCAAACAAATCCACCTTTGTTCCTAGATATTTCTAGATTTACCAAGACTAGAAAAAGATGAAGAGATGCTGCAAATTTTAACTTCACTAATAGACATTTCAGTGCAATTCTCTTCAAACCCCCTAGCATTTGCATCTTTAACTGTGGCCAAGTGATGTCAAATTAAGGAGGAAAGAAAAGAGGGAGAAATAATTTCTGATAAAATGTTGCATGATTCTTACAAGTATCAGTTACTGGGTTTATCTTCCTTACAGTTTGAATTAAGTATTTTTATTTCATTTTGCGTTAAAGTTTGAAATGTAATGTGGAAAGTAATGCCTTTGCTCACCAGTACTTCAATGGAAGCTTCCCCCTCCTTTCTTGTTAATTAATCTGGTTTAATTTAGTTGGAATTTGATTGATGTATAAAAAGGCAGTTTTGACCCACTTTTCCACTGCTCCTTTGTACTGAAGTGTTACGAACTGGAAAGCAATATGTTTATGTTTATTATCATATGAATAAGACTCTAAAATAGTTGGCTTTTCTGCTGAACAACCTGACAAATAGAAAAGCAGCGATTGCTTAGTTTGATTATGTCTGCTATTTTGGTAATAAAGCATTGTCACAGGAGGATGAGCAAATTTACATTCATTAACAGTTTCGTTAATGACACTGAGTTTCAGGGGGCAGCCTTACGGTCTTGGATCCTGAGGCAAATTCTGGCCCCTAGTTGTATGTGTGGTTGCACTGCACCAGTAGTTCAATTTAGCAGGATTTTGGTGAGTAAGGTAATACTCTATAAACCTACAGAAAAAAACAGCCCCAGTTCTTTAAGGAAGCAGGTACAGGGAAAGCAGAATAGCTTGAATACTCTTACATTACAGATGCTGGAGTTGACTGGTCTTGGACCGGCCTCCTGGAGCACGATTTGCCCTCTAGTCAATATCAGCAAATACAAAAATCTGATGCAGTCTGTAACCATAGTAAAATCTTGGTATGAGAAGCACGTGTGCTCATTTCACACTCGGATTTCTCCACGGTTGGTTAAGACTAAGCTAACTATGAACAAGCTATGATCTCGTGAATGAAACCTGACATACTGGGCAGAATTGATAGAGAGAACCCCACTGAAGTCCCTCAGTTGTCAGGAAGGATCTGTAATGCCAAACATGCTCCTGGTTTGGGTGGCACAGGAAGACTTTCATAGTTTTGCCAACAAGGACCCCTCAGGTCAGGAACCCTGAAGTCCTGAAGTTAGTTAAGCCCTCTCTCCATTCCCTTGACGTCAGTCAAAGAGCATGTGTGTGAGTTAAGATGTTTGGTTGTTGTAGGATTGTTTACTTGGGAGGTTTTTAATGCCATCCCTTTGACTACTGGAAAAAAAAGAAAATTGATTTCCCACAATTTTGCTCAAGAGTTAGGAAGAGATGATGATTTTGTCAATGATGTTTTGATGTGACGACCAAACAGGTCCTCAGTCGGTCTCCAGTTGTGCAAATGGAGATGTACCAAAGCTGGTAGAATAATTTTACCAGTTATCTTTACTTTACGGGGCTAAAAGTATCTGTCATTCGCCAGTGCATCAAAAGTTTGCAGGTTGTTGAAAACAGAATTCACTTGGGAAATTGCTGGCCTTGAGCAAAACGTATTGGAATCACTCTTGTAGATACAGAGAACGCCAAAGGATGTGTTATTATTTCTGGGTTAAGAGACCCAGATAGCTTCCTGGCAGAGGGCCAGCCACACTGCATTTGTTTTATCAGAGTGTCTGAATATCTAATAATTTTAAGTATGCTAAAAATTCTAGTTTGTCTAATGTTTCAGCGAAACATTTCTGAAGTAGAACTACTTCTGGCTGAATTTACTGTTCTGCAACTGAAAAACTAAAGTGTTTTTAATTTACCAGTAAAGATTTTGGTTTGACAACAATTTTTTCTAGAATTGATTTGTTGGTTGGTGTTTTTCATTCTGGAAGAAAAAAAAAATAAATCACACAAAATCCCAACTTGTTTCTTAATTATATCTTGGTTTTAATAAGCCTATTGCTTAATTATTTTGGGCAAGCTAGACTTGCAGATAGCTCAGAGCACTCTACATGTGATTCATTTTAATTAAGCAATAGACATTTTCTGGTTTTACCCCGATCCTGTGTTTTTCCTTTGTTTGATCTTGGGCTTTGTCAACACCGTTGTGTTTTTATTTGGTTTTGGATTTTTTTTCTACTGGGAACTGTTTCAAAGTAGATCCTGCAATACAGGCCTTTGCAAAATATGCAGATAGCTAGTCCAGCATTTCAACAGCTTGCCTGCAACCCTAATTGATAATATTTTAACACCTTTTACTGATGTCATTATATATGCCTATAAAATGTATTAATCATGTCTTTAACACATTTAAAATACCTATAAACCATATCGTAAGATGTAATTACTTAGAAGCGTTCCATCTAATATAAAGTGCAGCCAAATATTACTTAGGAATTTTCCAAAACAAGTTAATAAGCCTCGGGGAAGCTTAAGTGGTGCTGACGCTGATGAACCAACACCTTCCTTATGAATGCACCTCAAATGCCACCACGCTGGCTTAGGTACTTCAGTGGAAAGATGGGAAGATGCTTACCTCCAAATGTAAACTGATTTAACTGTCTATCTATTTATAACTCTCTTCTCCCCCCTATAAGATGTTTTTGTCTGGCATTCTAATGAGGTGACTTGTTATCACTTAATCTAAGAGTAGATTAGATGTGGTGTTGAGGGATATGGTGTAGGGGAGACCTTTGTAGAGTGGGGCTGATGGTTGGACTCAATGATCCCAAAGGTCTCTTCCAACCTGAATGACTCTATGAAATTTGCATCTGTTAATGTCATTATTGTATCACCTTTGCCCAAAGGAAGGGTATTTCAGCTGCAGCACCTTTTGTAAGAAAAGGTAAAACACTACTCGGGATAATTATGAAAAACTATTAAAAGTTGTGCTTATTTCTAGAGCATGTTTCATTGTAAAGAGCCATGTGCTGTCACTGCAGCTGCAGAAGGAATCCAGACTCCTGCTTTCAAGCACTTTAATGCAATTTCCATGTGGCCTCAAAGATTGAACTTGCCCCTCAGAGAAAGGAGCAGCAGAACCACAGGGCCATGAGAGACTCCCACACTGTGGTCTGTGGTTCCTGAGTGTGGGTTTGGAGGGTCAGAGAAGTTAAGGGTGAGGGATAAGCTCACTGAACCCATCAAACTCCAGAGCTGCATTCTGCTGCCCTTGTTTACCAAATTAATTATTCTCCGAAATATGGTTTTGGACAAAGTGCTTAAAAAACCCCACCCAATGCTCTATATTATTTATAATATAAATCAATATTAATAATTAATGGCAGTTCAGCTTACTGAAGCATATGCCTTTTAAGGGCCAACTTTTCTTGTGGTGTTGCAACTGAATCCAAGGTGTTGTGCTTACCAAGTGCCTGCCTTTCAGTCCTGGAGATCTTCACAGGCTTCTCCTGCAGTTTGAATTATCCTCCCTCAGCCACTGTAGCACATGCAGGGTTTCACACAGAGAATTGCTCATACTGAGCTCTTAGAAACAGAGCATGAATGTCAGAAGAGCAAGGAACCTGGTGGTTTTTGTCAAGTGAGCATCCTGCTGATCCCATGCTTGGGACAGGTTTTGAGAAGATTATGAAAACGCTTGCATCCCTAGAGGTGTTCAAGGCCAGGCTGGATGGGGCTTTGAGGAACCTGCTCTGGTGGGAGGTGTCCCTGCCCAGGGCAGGGGATTGGAGCTGGATGATCTTCCAACCCAAACCATTCTATGATTATAAGATCCCACATGATCCCAATTCCCACCTAACACAGTGGACTTCGCCATCTACTTTCTGTCATATGTATTTAAGTTTAGAGAACTAAATCTGAGTTGGGACAAACAGTGGAGATCACTTGACACTACTGTGCTTCAAGTACATTAAAAATGAAAAGAGCAACATGGTAGGGGGAGTGTATTTAATTTAGTACTGAATTAAAGAAGCAGGTCAGTAATGAAATGTGTGTGAGCAAGAAGGAAAAAATCCTTGTAACTCCTCTGAGAAAGAGAAAATGGCAGTGTTAAGTTTTCAGGACATTTGCTGTCTCCTCAGCTGCTACTTACTCTGACAACTGTGTAAGACTCCAACTAATGCAGTTAGAGGTTCCCCTGGAGTGTTACACTTGTTTGCTGTTCTCTTGCTTCCATGTAGTGAAGACGGGGGGTCTGGGGCATTTCCAAGATACCTGTGAGCTAAGGTGCTCGGGGAGCTGACAGAATGGGCTCGCTGTGGTTCGTTGGACACCGTTGAAACGGATTGATGCGATCAGAGCTAGAATAAGGCATATCAGGAAAATGTTGTTTACTTTTTTATCATTCTGGACGTTTTATATACAGCTAGTTATATATCTGCTCCAGGTTATCCTTGGGAAAACCTGGTGGAAGGTCCTGCATCTAAGGATATGACAGATGGGAGGACTAGAAGCAGGGAAAGAGGGAGTTGAATTAGCCTTACCTTTACATCCCTCCAGTGTTGGTGTCCAGGCTGTCACCTCAGTTGTTGGGATGCTGATGCTCTGCTGACAATGTCAGTAATGCAAGTTGGCTTTTGTTTGCCTCTTTTATAAGCATCTTGGTGGTTTCTTCCCTGCTATCCATCCATCAGGCATAATTTTCACTGGTGGAGTTCGTGTCGGATGGTGGGAATTTTCTTGTCCTTCAAGTCCTTCCACGAGGCACATCCTTGCAGTGTCTGCAGGTCACTCCTGCTCAGTGTAGGTGATGAACTGAGACAGAGTCTGCAACAGCGTGAGGTCTTGGTTTGTTTTCTAAACAAATGCTGAGTTTATACTTGCTTGGGCTGAGTTTATACTTGCTTGGGCTGAATCACCCTAGAGAGTCAGTTGTTCAAACGAGCTGTTGGCTTCAGTGCAGCAGGTGTTATTCTTCTATCTGGGAATCCCGAGAAGTGCAAGATTCATATTGCTTATGAAAAATCCTATTCCATCATCACAGAAGTGATGTACAGTTACTTCAAAGTTACCCTGCAAGACTGCATAAGGTAAACAACATTTTACAGTTGAATATAAGACATAAGGGGCAATGTGTGCAAGCTGGAACATAGGAGGTTCCACTTAAATATGAGGAAAAACCTTTACGGTGAGGGAACACTGGAAGGGGCTGCCCAGGGAGGTTGTGGAGTCTCCTTCTCTGAAGACATTCCAAACCTGCCTGGACGTGTTCCTGAGTGACCTGATCTAGATGTTCCTGCTCCGGCAAGAGGTTGAACTAGATGATCTTTCAAGGTCCCTTCCAATCCCTGCTATTCTGTGATTCTGTGAAAAGTCTTTCAGAAGTAAATAGCATCTACATAATTATTGTTAAAAGGGTTCTTGCCCCTTTCTCTTAAGTCACCCATTGCAATTGAAAATTATTCTAGTTTCAGTTGGTGTGGCTGAAAAAATTGGATTTAATGTGGGATTTCTGTCTTGTGTGCATACGTATGTTTCACACAAGCATATGTAAGCACACAAATGTCAACATGAGTGTCCAAAATGTTTGGGTAATATACAGATGGGTTCAAATTTGTTGTATATTGTCAGCCTATGGCCGCAAACATCAGGTGGTTAATCGATACTGTTTGATATATCTGAGGTAACAGAGTATTAAAGCGTTTTACTGTCTACAAACCAACTCTTCAACTTTTAAAATCTCTTTATAATTTTTTAGAGTTACATTATTAAAGGATGGAGGACTAAGAATAGCCAATGTGACCAAAGCTGATGCTGGGAGCTACATATGCCTGGCCACAAACCAGTTTGGAACAGCCAGTGGCTCAACAAACTTAATAGTTACAGGTAGGTGAGGTCGGGGAGAGGGTCACCTGTGAGGGGATGTAAATGGAGTTACAGACTCTGGGGCAGAAGTCTGCAGCGGTGTGGAGTCCGAGTTTGCTTTCTGAATATACTACATGGAGCAGAAGGCAAAGAGTGTGAGAAGTTACGTATTTAACAGAATATAAAAATAAAAGGATAGTTGTTATACTTTTTTTTTTTTTAAGTTGAGAGGAAAGAGACAGGGATTTTCTGTCTTTGGCAAAGGTATTTCTCAGATGTGAGAGAGTTCTGAACACTTACCTCCCTTTTCTCACTTACCTAAATACTAAATCGGTGCAATTATGACTTTAAGTTTTGGGGATTGAGAAAAGAAGGGAAAAAAAAGGCAATCAGAAAAACCCACATGGGATAATTTTATATTCCAGTCCAAAATCTGTTTAGCCCTAAGGAATCATATGCTGTATGAAAAAAAGATGTGGTAGAAACTCAAACTTCAGGGATTCCAAGAGCAGTAAAATGCAAAGCCTTTCAGAAGCAAATAGTATATACATAATTAGTGTTAAAAGGGTTCTTGCCCCTTCCTCTAAGTCATCCATTACTAGTTGCTGTCTGAGACCCTGGATTAAGACCAGTAGTCTGTGAAATTTATCTGAAGAATGTCTTTATTCATGGCATTCTTTTTTAACGATTGGAACACCTGTAAGATTTTCCAAACTCGAATTATCCAGTGTCCCGTCTCATTGCATGTCCTGTATGTCTCATAGATGCAAACAGAATTATTTTGCTCAGTGAATGAACAGCTTCACATTTTCAGTCTGTGCTTCTGAATGATTCATGTCCCTTTATACACAAACAATAGATCTTTATACCAAGGATTTCCAGAATCAAGTTTTATTTTTGCAGTATTTACAGTACTTGATTTTTTTCCCTGTTACTGTGATTCTGGAATAGCAAGCAGCTGTTCTTACTCTGTTCTTATATTTATGTTCTATATGATATATGGACCCAAAATCCCACTGCATTCTACCCTATGTGGATTTCCCCTGGTTTCCAGATTTTATTACCTCCTTCTCACACTCCCACCTCTTAATCTTCCCCGTGGCTGCTACTACAGCTTCCTGCTCCAAATCAAGAGTGTTATGGCTGAGAACCACACATGCTCTTGAATGGAAATTTCATTACTGTGGGTTGCGGTGCATTTTAGCTTTGTTAATTATATTGGCCTGTACACAGCAGGTTAAAATTTACCTTTTGAGTGTCGAGAAGCTAGCACTGGTAAATGTGCAAGGGCACAATGCTCTGACAAGAGGGGTCGGGCAGCAACATTTACAGTCCAGCTGCATAATTTGAAGTGATGGTCATTAATCAGATTTGAAGAGCATGGTAGAGTATTAGTAGCAGGCAAAGCTCAGCGATGCAGGAATCCAATAACTGGTATTTCTGCTCTCAACAGAGCCAACCAGGATTACTTTGGCACCTTCCAACATGGATGTGACTGTGGGAGAAAGTGTGGTTTTGCCTTGCCAGGTTCAGCACGACCCTATACTGGACATCAGTTTCACCTGGTATTTCAACGGGACGCTCACCGACTTCAAGAAGGACGCTTCTCACTTTGAGAAGGTTGGAGGGGTGAGTAGCAAACACCTTCTCTTCACTTGCCTTATTATGCACACACAGGTTTACTCGTTTTCTTTTTTCAACATGGTAAGATTAGGACGTTTCTTCTCCTTTGAGTGTGTAGAATTTTCTTCTGTGTTGGAGGAAGATCATTCATGGAGCTTGTTTGCTGCACATCACCTTATAGTTTAGACCAGAAGTATTGCAAGTGCCTGCCCCTGTTTCTGCATCTGACCCTACGTGATTTTCCCAAGATGATGTGAAACACAGCAATGATGATGTTTCATGCAACATCAGCGAAGGAGGGTGTAGAGAGGTGGGTGTTGGGCTCTTTACCCAAGTGAATAATGCCAGGAGCAGAGGAAATGGTCTGAAGTTGTGGCAGAGGAGGTTTAGATTAGATATTAGGAGGAATGACTTTACTAAAAGAGTGGTCAGGCATTGGAGTGGCCTGCCCAGGGAGGTGGTAGAGTCACCATCCCTGGAGGTGTTTAAGAAACGTGCAGATGTGGCATTTCAGGGCACGCTGTAGTGGCTGAGATTGTAGGGGGGGGTTATGTATGTAGGGGGTGGTTGTGTGTGTGTGGGTGGACTTGGTGATCTCAGAGGTCCTTGCCAACCATGACGATTCTGTGAATGGTAAATTGAGGAACTTGCCTTGGACTTGATGAGCCCCAGCCTAAAGCCAAACAAAATATCCCACCGTTCCTTATTTTTCCTGCACATTTATCCCTATTGTATCCCTCAGCACCTCCCTGGGTGAGAAGCCGTGTATCTCATTAAATATTTCCAATGTAAGGTGCAGAGATGCTGCTGGGGAGAAGTGGGGGAGTGGGAAGAGGATGGCGATGTTAATGACTTTTGGAATTTAGCCTTCTAATCAAAGCATGAAACGTAAAGCATTAAGACAGATGAAGGATGTATCAGGAGAATGAAATCAATTACAGCAAAAGGCCTTGTTACAGTGCAAGCCAAGGCCAAGCGATAACAAAACAAGCAGCTGAGCATCAGTGTGAAGCTGCCCATTATAAACCTACAGAAAGTTTCCTTTCACATATTCTTGCCAGATCTCACACTGCAGAGGAATAGCTGTGGGTTCGACACCGCTGCCTCTGAAACTGGGACGTTTCAGCACCTAACTTTTTCCTTTTTTGCCTGTAAAAACCCCAGGAAGATTTAGCATTTAATCAGTAGGCACCAAACACACAGATTGTTCTGCCGTTTGCAATTGATTAAACACAAGTGCATGTGGAGATGATGAGATTTCCTTGTAGGAGCCGTGAGATCTTCATATATCATGTAGGTTTGCACAGAAATGTTTTGAGAATTACGAACTGACCATCTGTCATGCTGTAATGGGAATGCCCCAATTTCATAGCTTGTTACCTTCCAGTATTGCTACATGGACTTTATTTATTTAGTAATATTTCCCCCCAGCTCTACTCGGGTTGTATATGCAATAGTAATATTAGAAAGGAAAGGTTAAAATGTACTGAACCTTGAATCTGACAGTTTCGCTGGGTAAATTAAGGCTTCATGAGCTGATTGGAACATGCAACATTTTTTCTCACTAAAACAAACACAGGCATAATTCCAAATCAAAGCCTCGTTTAGATGTCTGTCTTTTTTTTTTTTCCCTCAGAGGGAAACTCCAGGATGAGTGTTGGCTAACTCAGAACTTTGAATCTAGAACTTGGAAATTTGTCATAATGGACAGGATTAGGGGTTTTGATGGAATACAGGTATTTAGAGCTTTGGGGTTTGTTTTTGTTTTTGTTTTTTTTTAAAAAAACCCTCTTATTTGTGTCAAGAGGGATTGAATCTTGTTTGTAGAAAAATTTGCAGATTACCACAGATCCACCAAAATATTCTATGGGCTTTATATCACGTTAAGGTCAGTGGAATAATTTCATCTGGGGTTATTTGTGGGCCGTGGTAAGTAAATAAGACAGAATAAATATGGTCTGAGCCTTCCCTTAGCTTCAGTGGGTATTTGTTAAGTGAAAATATCTGTGCATAAATAACTTCAGATAGTCATAAACATGGCAAAGGGAACATCATTTTTGAATGGCTAGATTTCTGTGTAACGATGTCTTGGAAGTCCCTGTCACACATGCCTGAGGTCTCCGACACGTAGTAGTTAGTGGGAACATTATGGGACCACCACCTGGTCTTCCAGATGGTTAGAAAAATATAGGATGTAACACTGTCTTACTGCTCTTTTTTTTTATATATTTTTTTTCTGGTAGACAGATGATTTATACAAAGAGTATGGGAAACCAAGCAGACTCCAAAATTTTGAACAGATTGCCTCTAAACTGTTTGGGGCATCACCTGCTCATAGAGCCAAGCAATGGGTGTTGTCCTTATGCAGTCAGGAGAAGCAAAAGCCGTTTCTGTGTCTGTTTGTACTGCATGAACCACTCTTAATTTGCATTCTGTGTAGCATGGAGGAGGGAAGGTGACCTGACCATCATCTGGACTTGTCCACTCTGACAAAGATTTCATCTGGGTAGGCAAGAGTGTGGCTACCACTGATGATCTGCAGAGCCATGGGAGGTGAAGGTGTCTTCTACACTGGAGCTTTTTGCTCCTGCAGTTTTCTGTGCTTTCCCCACTACCTTAGGATTCTTCCCCAAAATATCCACAAATCATGTATACATAGTGTTATTAGTGTTAATTTTTCAGTGTTTTGTTTTGTTGGTTTTTTTATTTCAAGTCAGATAACTCTTACCTGACAGCTCCCTTTGTTGAGATGTTTTACATGTAGTTTGCTAAAATAAGCTAATGTAGAATGGGACTTGCTTGTGAGTCGGTATCGCTGCTGTTGGCCATTCCCTGAATATCCACTTCCAGTCAAGTATATCGATTTTAGATTGCCTTCAGCTCGACTTTGGGTGTATTGTAGGCAATCAGTGCTGAATTGTCCTGCAAATGCTTACACTTGTGTTTTTGTAGAAGACCAGGCAACGAGCAGTGTCACACGAGGAGGGAAACAAGCAGAATTGAGTTCAGTGTGTGTTGAATAAAGTGAGACATAATGCTGGCCTGACAATTTGGAAAGGTTCATCCTTTTTCTTTTTGTTTGTGTTTTTTTTTTCCTAAGACTAAAATAAACTCCAGAATCACATTGTCTTCTTTCTCTTAAATTACTGTGTGCCTAAGAATCAATTGTACGGCCAAAGTAGCTGAGAATAGCCACAAAACAGTGTTCTGTCCTCAAAGGAAATGCTGCTTCTCCAGAAAATTTAAAAAAAGAAAAAGAAAAACTTTTTAAAATTGCAGCCTGACTGAGAAATTTTTCACCTGGAAAATCAGACGTGGCCTGGGTTAAAGCTGTAATTCAGCTGACACAAAGAGGAGAGGTTTTGAAGTGACACTGGCCACCAAAGGGTTAGCATCAAGTTCTGTACTGAGTAATGTAGAAAATAAACAGTATGCAAGGAGCCCTTATGTGATGGAAGTTACAGTTATCACTTAGGTTTCAATTGCATTTCCTTTGATTCAGGAGATCAACCACATGCTATGAGAGGAGAGAGACCAGTAGGGGGAAAAAATGACAAAAGATTAAATATTCAGTGAAGAACAATGAATAGAGCTTTAACTTGTAAAATGGGGGATTTGGCCCAAAATACAACCTTGAAATGATAGTGTGCTCTCAGTAACCTGTAGAATGGACCAAATCTACCTTTGTTGTTTGAACTCCTGAAAAATCTGTGATAACTAGACTTAAAAATTCTGTCTAGAAGACAAATTGTTTAATGGCCATAGAAACTACATTCTTCTCTTTCCGAGAGCTTTGATACAAAGGGTTGGTGACAGGGCACTAATTTCTTCATGGCTCCTCATAGCAGTCAGGAGACACGTCCCCAGTAGGGTCTAACTATGTTGGAGCTTTCTTCTCTCATAAAAGAGGGGCACAACCTCATGTTTAATAGGAAAATGCTTGCAGACAGTTACCACGGAGCAGCTGATGGTAATAACTCCAGGCCATCTGCCAGTGGCCACTTGTGAGAAACTATCATCAACATTTGTGGTTGATTCCATGCCCAGTTACAAAAACAATCTAAATATGAAATTACAAGGTAGTCCATTTACATTAATAAGACCTTTTTATTTCAACCAGAGTGCATCAGGAGATTTAATGATCAGAAACATCCAGCTGAAACATAGTGGAAAATATGTTTGCATGGTGAAGACAGAAGTGGATAGTGTGGCGTCGGCAGCAGACCTTATCGTACGAGGTAAAGTTCAGTTTCAGTTACCATGAATCATATTTTCTGACTTTGGGGTGTTGTAGATAACAGAAATACCTGATATTGTGGATTACAAAACCCAGTTCATCTAGGACCTGATGAACTTAGGTTTGCAGTTAGGAAGAGTTTTAGCTCAGTTTTTGGATGAAGCTTAATTTTTCCCAGAGAAATTAATTGCTGAAAGATATAATCAACCTTGGGGTCGCATCTTTTCTCACTGACAGTCCTTCAGGTCACTGACAAAACAAGAGTTACTTCAACCTCTTTTGCTGGTGCAGATGTGATAAAAAGGAGTGGTTTTGCCAGGATGCCAGAATCAGGATGTTCCAGAAGGCAGCAGAAAGCTCGCCTGGCTGAATTTCTGATCAGATGTTGTGCTGAAAAATTGCTGCAGTGCATTGTACAGTAAAACAGCTGTAGATAACAAACTGGCAGACTGCAGAGATGTATTAGTTAGATTAAAAGAGGACATTGAGGACTAAAGTAAAAGACATTGAAAAGATAGAGTGCTTGTGCTGGACAAAGGTTCTTGAGGGGGAAAATAAAAGGTATAAACCCCAGTCATCCATGCTGCATTTCAGAGCATTTCAGAACTAGATTATCAGAGTTAAATTTAGTGAATGCAAATCAGTAATTCCAAGTGTTCTTATTCCACGCTGGATTGTTTTCTTCCTCCCACAGCGCTGATAAGGTGGGAACCCAAACTGCCCTGCCTGTGATTTCCAGGTACTGACTTTACAAAACCTGGTGTGTTTTTCCATCTCATTCTAGGCTCACCCGGGCCCCCTGAACACGTGAAAGTGGATGAAATAACTGACACCACAGCTCAGATCTCCTGGCAAGAAGGCACAGACAATCACAGCCCAGTAACTGCTTACACCATACAAGCCAGGACACCCTTTTCTGTTGGCTGGCAGCGGGTTACAACAGGTAAAACCTAATTCTAACAGGCTCACTTGAAATGTTTTTTAACCAGGGACACTGTGTTCTTAGTTTCTTTCTTTTCCCCCCCACCCCCTTTTTGTTTGTAATAGTTCCAGATGTGATCGATGGAAAAACATTCACAACCACGGTGGTGGATTTAAATCCTTGGGTTGAATATGAATTTCGTGTAGTTGCCAGTAACAAAATAGGAGGTGGAGAACCTAGTTTGCCCTCAGAAAAAGTAAGAACTGAAGAGGCAGGTTAGTGGGTTCTCTTCTATTTGTTTTTAATTCAAGAGTCTTGAATATTAATCAGGAAAAAAAAGGAGCATTCATATCTTTGGCTCTTTGCAAACAAGCTTGGAATTGCCATCAAATGTAAAAGCCTCTCACTTGTTTATTCCTCATTTTTTTCCATTTCACTGTGGGACAGTTTGTGTTGCGCTACTGAACCGCACAGAAGCGTGATGTCTAAATGCATTTAAACTGTATTTGCTGTGCCAAAGTCAGTCAGTTCAGGCAGAGCTGCCGAGTCTCAAGGTCTTAATGGCTGGAAAGAGGTTCACTCTGACAGGGTGGGGTTTTTTTCATGCCTAGCATTTGATCAGCTTACAGCTTCCATGTAACAGGCATGTGGCTGAGAGGAGCACATCAGTGAAAACCCCAGGAGTTCACTTGGAATAAGGCCCTTGCCCAGTATGTCTGCATAAGTTAGCCCCATTAAAGAAAAAAAGAAGTGAAGCATGCCTGTGATTTTTCAGAAGTTCATGAATAGTAGTGTGGAGGGTTCAGCCTGTGGGGTTCTTCAGCTGCTCAGAAAAACATTAACCCCCTCCTCAGGGATGGAAAACAGGCTTTCCAGACCCACCCTGCCTGAAAAAAAAAAAGGGGCTTTGATTTGCAAAAGCAATATGAATGCGACCGGGTTGGCGTCAGAGCATGAGGTTGATGTATGATGCCTCCTGTATCTCCTCTGTGTGTTTACATCTACGCTATACATTTCCTCTTCACAGCTCCTGAAATTCCCCCATCTGAAGTCAGCGGGGGAGGAGGCAGCAGGTCCGAACTGGTCATAACGTGGGAAGTAAGTTTTTGGGCAAGCAATTTTTTTCTTCAGAGAAATGAGTGTTTTCATTCAAACTCTTCTTAAAAAGCTGAGTTTGCCCTGGCTGCAGCAGCATCTCATCTGGGCTGTAGACGTGCTGGGTAACAGTCTGTACGGTCAGCTCTGCACGTTTGCCTTCCCTCTTCTGCTTCCACGCGTTACTCTGCCAGATGGCAATCAGTAGGAAATTTACTTCGTTTGGCTGAAATTCCTTCTGTTCTCAAACAAAAGTTACCGCAAAAAAGGGGGGCAGGAGGGCAGGGGAAGAAGCAGGGGGCTGGCTGGAAGGTTCAGCCAAAGAATGATGCTTTTCAGTGTGAATTTGCAGTTGTTGCTTTCCTGCCGTTCTGTCTGGATGTGTGTATGAGCCAATCCAAACAATCGGGTACTACTTTATATTAGGGATCCCCTTTTTAATGAGTGAAAAAGGTATTAAAATATTAAGGTACAAAAATTGACTACTCTGTGTGGTTTCCAAGTTGTAATCACATCAGAAGAAGGTGTGAGCAGTATCAAAGGCAGTATTGGATTCTGTAATAGTTGACTAAACAATTCTTAATTTTTTATTATGAACTATGGATTGTGAAGCTGAAAGCAAAAGAAGTGTATTTACTGAATAGTGTCTTAAAACATTATACTTAGGGGAAAACAAGACATATGCCTGAAAGGTGTTCTCTTCTTCAAGTGCAAACTTTAAAATAGGTTCAAAGGAACACGTTTTGCTGAATTTGCTGATGGAATGATCCCAAATTCAGTACCACAAGTCTGTTGCTTTTCTCACAGCCCATCCCTGAAGAATTACAGAACGGAGAAGGATTTGGCTACGTTGTCGCTTTCCGGCCCTTTGGCACCACGACGTGGATACAGACTGTGGTCACCTCTCCTGACACGCCGAGATATGTCTTCAGGAATGAAAGCATCTTGCCCTTTTCGCCCTATGAAGTCAAAGTTGGCGTCTACAACAATAAAGGAGAAGGGCCATTCAGTTCAGTAACCACCGTTTTTTCAGCTGAAGAAGGTATGTGATTATCCCCAGATTGATTTGAAGTTACCCCAGATATTAAACTCGAGCTGTTTCATCAGCGAATGTACCCATGGTTAATAGAAATGAGATCACTTTGAATACGGCCCTGTTCATTTCCACAGTCACCAATGCTGCTGCTCTCTCATTTATCAATATTTCCAAATACAGAGCCAAGCATAGCACCCTCTGGGGTGTCTGCGACGAGTCTGTCATCCTCCGTCATCGAGGTCTCCTGGACAGCCATCCCCTGGAAGATGAGTAGTGGAAGGTTACTGGGTTATGAGGTAAATCCATTTAAAATATGCTCCCCAGCTTGGTACCGTAACGGGTCGGGGTCGTGCAGGCTGATGGGCACAGCACGACTGAGCCTTTAACCCAACACGTGTTTAACCTCCGTAGAACCCTAGACCATGGGGAATGTTGTCATCACTGCTCTTTTCTGGGGATAGTTGATACCTGTGGCTTTTGGCAGGAGTTCTGGGTCCATATGGGGTGTTCTGTCATCTGAACGGAGGCCAGGCTATGGGGAGGACATTCTGCAGGACCCTCTGCTGATGGGCTGTAGGACTCGGAGACACAAGTAATGTCTCCAGCCCAGACCTTCTCCCCAGAAATTTTACAGCTGTTCAGAAATAAAGATTCTGTTAAACTGTATTTTTTCATAAAAATATTTGAAAATCAAAGCAAGCAGCTAGTGTTAGACTCTAAAAATACCTAACTGACCAAAGGTTAGTGCACATCCTGCTTTCTCTCTGCTGCACCTACAGCAAAAAAGAAGGATATTTTCTTCTAAGTGTCTTTGAAAATGAAGAACACAATGAAATTGTCTTCTGCTTCCTGGGCTGATAGTCATGCATCTGTCTAACAGTATTTTCAAACGGACGTATTTTTGAGAATTACATTTACTTCAGCAGAAACTATTTGTAAGATACAGTTTTCTGAGTTTAACTTGTTTACTTTTTAGATGAAGTAATGAGAGCAGTAATCCAAGATAGGATTTAGTACCTTGGTGGGTATTATTGGTGACAGGAGGACAGTTGGACTAGATGATCTTGTAGGTCCTTTCCAACCTTGTGTTTCTATGATTCTATGAATGGTTTTCATCCTGACATTTTTTTTAATTCAAGCAAGACCGAATATTTCAGTTCCCTTTTTCCTACAGTTACACGAAAAAGAGGAGCAAGCACAAAAGGCAGAAGGATAAAGAATTTTTTACACAGTAATCATATTTTTGAAACTCAAATGTATTTCTGCCCTTTTTCAGCTGAGAAAAAAAAATATGCACTTAAAGGATTCGAATCCAGTGCTGTGGGTGAGCAGTCCCTTCCATGCAATATTTTAAATAGCTTTGTTTTATATCTACTAGGTTAGGTACTGGAATAATGGTGGTAAAGAAGAATCTTCAAACAGAGTAAAAGCTGCAGGGAATGAGACATCAATAAGAATAACAGGTTTGAAGAGCAACCTGGCCTATTACACAGCTGTCCGTGCCTACAACAGCGCGGGACCCGGTCCCTTCAGTGCCACAGTGAACGCTACCACAAAAAAGACACGTAAGTATCTTGAATTTAAAGTGGGGAGGGACATAACAATATGCATAAATGACCTAAATTTTCATACAGAGTCCAGGAGTTACACAATTAAATCGAGTATAGCTCTTCTGTTTTTCTACACTCTGCTACTTTAGCAGGATGAGTCAGTAAAACTCAACAATGCCAGCAAAGCTGAAGTAAGATCTAGAATTTTTGCATAGAATAGAACCTTTATTATTCTTCTAGTCACTGGAAGAACATTAAAAGAAAAATTTCTGTTATTTGGAAGGAAAAACATGGCAACTTGTTGAATTTTTTAGGGTGTTATAACATATTTATAAGTTCTCTAGGGCATGGCTTTTGAAATGCAATGATCCTCATACGATTCATGCAAAACAATCCTTCGTGTCCATTGTTTCCCCTTGAACAAATTGCACAAGAGGCCACTTTACTATTAAAAGGAGAAATTAAGCTCGAGAACAGATTGTCAAAGGCTGCACTAATTTTTCTGCAAATGGAAATATTTTTAGTATGCACTTGCATTGTAATACAACTCAGAATCGGGGTCATCAGTCTTGAGGTATTTCTGTCAGACTCACAAGAATGTCCAATTAAATCTGTCTGAAAGGTCAAATTCCCTGGAATAGTCATTAACATCCTTCTACCAAGAGGAGTCGCATCATCAATATTATGAAATAAGCTAGTTTATCAGGAATTATTATATGCAGAAACGAGCATCCCTCTCTGTCACTAAGGAGTAAACCAGCTCAGATTAGCATATTTGCTAGAATTTAAATATATTATATGCATAGTTACCGTGAACTGGCTGATCTGCAGTAACTCACTGTAGCCTGTATGTAACAGGATGAAAAGTTCTTTCTAATTAGTCATCTTGGTAGCTACTGGCTCCCCACTAGAGGTTGTTCCAGCTTGATCAGCTCAGGGATTTTTGAGTCCTTTTTTAGTGGCCACCTGCCTTTGGGGTGTGTGAATGAGAGCAGGACCTGATCCCACTGATTTCAACAGGATCTGCATCAGGCCCTTCGTCGATATTGCTTCTATCTGAAATTATTAAAAAGAAAAATTAGATGCATTACATCCATGTATCTCACTGGTGACTAAAGAGAGCAAAACCACTGCACTGTAACGTCAAGCTGAAGGATTCTGCTAACTACTAGTTGACTTAACTAAGATAAATAATTCCCTGTACCCCTGCAGTACAGGGAAAACTGTATTTCATTCAAATGGGTGAATTTTGATCAATCGATCTCAATTTCTATATTTTCAATATTTGTGATTGAGTTTCACTGCAAAGGGTCTCCATGCACATTGCGTTTACATTCAATTCATGGACCTATAAGATCATAGAATCATAGAATTGTCTGGGTTGGAAGGGGCCTTTAAGGCCGTCTAGTCCAACCGTCAACCTAGCCCTGATAAAAACCCATCACTAATCCATCTCACTGAGCACTATGTCAGCCCATCTTTTAAATACCTCCAGGGATGGTGCCTCAAACACTTCCTAGTAACTATTAACCATATCAAGAAACACAAAATCTTAACTTCAATTGGTAGTAGATTTGAAGATTGATTGTCTTTGACCTTAGAAATATCTCTCCTTTTATATTTGAAATAAACATTCAGGTTCTTAGCCCAAAACATTCATATTCTCGGCCCAAAATAACAATTGTAGCTATTTCCTAAAATACTGCATTATGAAATGGTGAGTAACTGGAGAATACTTGCCTGAATTTAGAAGACAATTCTTTCGTATTTTGAAGGTCTTAAAAATACAACAAAATGTTCCGTCCATCCATGCCAAATCAGAGAAATATTACTGTGCACGAGCAGCTTTAAGCCTCTGAGGAGTCTCAGAGAAATCCATGTAGCTGATTTGCCCGCTCAGCACTGGATGGATATTCCTCTGACGTTGGTGGTTCAGGATCCTGACCTACTACAGGTCAAGTTCTGCAGGTCTGAGCACTGTGGATCATTGGTGATTTTTGTCTCTGATGTGACTTGTTTGGAGCCTTCTGAATCACTTCCATAAGCCAAGTGGTAGATAGAGGCTTAGTGGGTTTTATATATAACTTTTTTTTTTTCTTTTTCAGATGTCATATTAATATTTTGTTGTGGATTTAAAAGAATGACTCATTTCTTTCGAAATTCAGCTTTAATATCTCAGTGTGAAAACTATTCATAGATATGCTATAATACGTAGTTCTCAGGAGTAAAGCAATCTCCGAACGTTTACAAAAAAGTGGTGGCTAATAGTGCATCACTTTAACTCCTATGTGGAATACAGAACAAGGCAAATACTGTAAAAACGTACCTCTGAGTGGCTGTGAGACTTTAGAGACATTTTTTTAAGTCTTGCTCTTACATTTTTGTGTCTAGTTTGTGTTAAGAAGTATAATTCGGGTGGGTTTTGATCTGACTGCTTGTGGAAAGAAGATATGGAGCTACCTGTGCGAAAGAGTTTAAAAATGAAAGAGGGAAAAAAAAATAGGGGAAAAAACCCCACCATAAGCACAGGGATGGAAGTGTTTAAAACCACTGTCACTGTTTCATACTGGTATCTTCAGCATCAAAGGGTAGCACAGTCCACCTAAGCAGCAGTTGCCTCCACTAGGTGACAGCAACAGTAAATTGTTTTCCTTAACACATTTAGAAAAGATTTTAATCGTTGATTGTGTCACTGCATGACCCATTTTCTGGAAAACCAACTTAAGGCATCTTAAGAGGTTTGTACTTACCTTCGCCTTCCCTGAAAGCTTGGCAGTTTCAAGATGTATTAAAGTGTACAGCCAAAAGCATACTGCTCCTTTGGAAAATAACAGTCACCGGTCGCTAATGAACAAAATAAACCCCAGTAGATTTCCTTGGCCAAATCCCACCATTGTTCCAGCTGCAGATACAGGAGTGGTACAGGCTGTGGTTCAGAATCACACCTCGAGTTAGAAGAAGAACAAAAAAAAAAATTAATCCTGTCAAATATTTTTACATTCCAACCATGTAAAAGTAAATCAGTGCAGTTTGTAGATTTGAATATTCAGAGACTAAATTCATCTAATAAATAATTTATTTTGAAGTATTCTTGGCACTATACTAAAACTGGAAATCATTGCCATCACTGGTTTCATTCGAGTTCGTTCTAATTGATCTCCCATGTCCTAAGACATCTGATTTTATTTGGCTGTATTTAACAAAGGACCATCAACAGATAATGCAACTTCAGAAATAACATTTATGTGCCATTCTATTTTTCCTTCCTTCTGTTTTTCCAATTTAGTCTCTGAACCATAAACTGTACAAACGACGAGGCTGCCTTTGAGTTGTTGCTTTTGCCTCCAATACGTAATGACAGTCAATTACCTGAGCTATTATTTCCTACTGTAGAATAAATCACTAATGCCAATTATATTAAAGTCATGCTTTTATTATGTATTTGAAGCACCCAGTCAACCGCCAGGAAACGTTATGTGGAATGTCACCGACTCCAGAGTAATCCTCAGCTGGGAGGAAGTAAGAGCCATGGAGAATGAGTCTGAGGTGACTGGGTATAAGGTAAGTGAAAACAGACCAGTGACATACCTGAAAACGATCCACAGTTGGCTTTTTCTTGTCTATTTGCAAGGCAGGATGTTCAGAAGATGCACAAAACATCTAAACCATTTCAATAGCGTCTCCTTTTTATGGATTTAAATCATACTCTATTTGTGTCTCATAAAATGTGGTCCTCTTAATGTTAATTGTTTGCTAAAAGCCTTCTCTTCTTTATGCAAACAAAGCCAGGAGCTGCAGGGATTGCTGCCAGCCCTTGGGATCCCACTTGTCCCAATGTGTTACACTTGGATGGTATAAAATATATATATAACATTTATCCAAGTGTGTAGCATTTTGAAAGAAACAGAATAATCCAAGGTTGAGCTGAAGGGTATAGTTTCCATCGCTGGCCAGATCTACTTATTAGTACTGAGGTTCTTAACCCTCTTTTCTTCTCACCTGCTGTGGGACATGCTCGTTGTCTGGATAGAAACTGCATTGCTACAGCTGCTCCAAGTCTGATCAGCGCATAAGTGTACAAGTGTTTAAACATCACATATCTGAAGGATGGTTAAGAGAACAGTTGAGGAGGTTCTTGATGAGCAGCGTACAGCTGGATCCCACATGGTGCATTCCTGCATAAAAGATTTATGCTGAAGATCTGACTGTGCAGTGTTCTGAGTTGTATTGGCAAGAAATACATGTTTACAGCTTAGATGGATACGCCACCTACTTTCATAACCGGTAGTTTGACCTAAAAACATAGCGTAAAGGATTCCAAACTGCATACTCTGTCTCCCACAACGATTTTGGATTCCCCTGTGGGTAACAGCCATTGCTACGTGCACCAGGATACGCTGAATTTTGATAAAGCTGGTTAATTTTACTGAAGCAAAGTACTTAGGGGGTCATTTTCATCCCAGAAGGCAAGGGCAGTGCGGCTAACAAAAGCTGGTTTGCCAGGAAGGGAAGTGCCAACATGAAAATGCCAGTGCAGCCATGGACACGAGCCACCCACCTGCGTCCCCCCAGGAACTCACTGTAAACACAGCGGGGCGTTGGGGAGCGTGTCCCAGGGAGGCAGCATGGCTGTAATTCCAGTGGCCTTGCGTTTGTTTGGGTTTTTTTTCCATGTCATCGTTCTTGCTGTTATTTTGGAGGAGTTGAGGAGTACGGATTTAGCACTGGGAACCTCCCAGACTTACCCACATATCACTTTGTTAAGCTCTGCCTGGAGAACACACTGGATCCATGTATTTTTTAAACTCTGCCATGACACCCCTCTCTCTATTCCCAGACCAGCCACTGGCATTAGGGACACCTCGGGCTCACTGAGCCTTTGGGGCAGAAGAGAGGCCGATGTCCCTTTTAAATCCATCATCTTGCCTGACCACGTCAAGCAGGGAGCCTTCAGCCATAGCGTTTCATGGCACAATTACCACTCAGCACTTGCAGAACATCTTCCAACGTGGTCTATAATTTTGAATGAGTTCCCTCCTTCCCAAACTATGTACTGGTGTAAGCAGTTGATCTCAATAATGCCAGATTCTAAACGGTGGGATAATTTATAGAACAGTACATTATTGACACTCTCAATAGAACTTACTACTCATTTGTTACCGTTATACATTGTGCTATTTCAGATTAAAGCTGGAGTAAAAGAGCTTGATTAATGTTACCTTCTTCCTTTAAATGTCATTTTGCCTTATAATAACAAAAAAAAATATATCAGATCTTTTCTCTCGTCACGTCTTTTTAAGGCCTGAAACCTTGTTTCTAGGGAACACAAATAAAAATTGCAGGGCAGGGCTGGGTGGAGGAGGTGACAAACGGGCTTTGCTTGTGTGGCAGGTTTTGTACAGGACCAGCAGCCAGCCCAATGTCAACGTGCTGAACACAGACAAGACCACGGCTGAACTCTGGCTCCAGTTTAACGACGACTACATTATAGAAGTAAAAGCAACGACGGATGGTGGAGATGGCACCAGCAGTGAGCAGATCCTGATTCCCAGACTGGCCAGTAGGTTGAAGCTGAACCACTATTAATTTCTTGGGTGTTTATAGGGGGTCCCCAACCAATATCAGAACCTCCTTTATACCAACCACGGCATAAAGAGACATGTCTCTGCCTTATGAATCATTACCAAGTTTGCAGCTGACACCCAGCAGTTGTCACAGCTTGTCTTTGCAGGGATTGAGCCCTTATCGATGTGGAGGAATAAAAAGGAATTCATGCTTGTATGTTGTGTGGCAATAGTTTAAGAAATAGAAAAGCAATTAACAGTCTTCATGCCTTTACACATGAAAAACTTCATTCTATTGAACTGGTAAATTACCATGTATATTGGTATTAAAAACACTAAGATTTTTTTTNACAGCTTGTCTTTGCAGGGATTGAGCCCTTATCGATGTGGAGGAATAAAAAGGAATTCATGCTTGTATGTTGTGTGGCAATAGTTTAAGAAATAGAAAAGCAATTAACAGTCTTCATGCCTTTACACATGAAAAACTTCATTCTATTGAACTGGTAAATTACCATGTATATTGGTATTAAAAACACTAAGATTTTTTTTAATTATTATTTCTTTACTATATTATTTATTTATTCTCCCCTTTTTTATTATTACCCTATTTTCCTTTTTTAAATTATTATTATCTCCTTTTTTATTTATTATTTTACCAAAGTAAAGACCATTCATACAGTGTCAGCATTTTACAATACATTTCTGTAGTTTTAAACCACTTTGGGGAGTGTATTTTGGGGAATTTTAATTGCTTGTCAGAAATAAGAATTTGCAATAATTTTTGCTGAGCTCCTAGGAAGAGTAATAATTTGACTCATACTTTCATTTAATCCTGACCTTTTTCATTTGTCCCAGGTATGGATGCAAGAGGTTCAGGTCCATCAGTCTTGAGTATCTTCAGTGCATCCAGCTTCTTACCGACGCTACTTTCCTTGACTCTTAATTCAGTGTTGTGATGCTACATCTTCATTTCCTGGGGGAAAGAAAAAAAAGAATAGATTACTACAGAAAAGTGCTTTTTTTAAAAAAATACAACAAACTGCAGTGGTTAATGCATGTTTTTCTTCTATCCTGACGTGTTTTTAAATTCTTTATATTTCACTGTAGGTTGAAGTAAGAATATCATATAAAGTTTAGCGAATCCTTTAACAAGGAAACTAAAATGCCTTAATACTTGAACCAAAGGAGTTTACATATTACATACTTCAGATACAGTGTAAGAGGGGGAGAGCAATGGTACCGGGGTCGGCGTTAGGAGGAAGAAGAGCTTAGCTCGGTGAGAAACTCCCCTTTTTGCAGCAATGCTGCTCTCTTTGGGGTGTGTTCTGCATTGCCCCCCGTTAACATTTCACATAGGAAAGATGAAATCCATGGCGTCT
>VZTM01007920.1:210454-227990 GCA_013400555.1 Jacana jacana
GGGGGCAGGAGGAAAAGGAGTAAGGACCTAAATAGGTCCCAGTCCAGCAGGCGCACATGGGACAGGGACCCAAGGCTCTGCTCCAGCTTTGGAGCTCTGGGTTTGACGCACCAAGGACAAAAAGCCCCTTACCTTTCCCTGGCTCAGTTTCCCCTCCATCCCATCGGGCTCTTTCCTCTCCTCTGAAATGGAAAAAAAAAAAATAATGTATTTATATTGAAAAGGAGTTAGTTCTTTATAGTAATTTGTTTAGTGTATCACTATTTAGCATTCAATTGCATGGCCTGTTCTCCCTGCAAATTGCCTTTTCCTTACCTGCCGCAGCTTCCCATAAACCCAGGGACTTTGTGGCAATAAAACCTCCTCACAGGGAGCCCAGGCAAAACACAACTGTATATTTTAAGCTTTTAAAGCATGGCTTCTACCTGCATTAACAGGGAGCTGCTGCAGTAAGGGTTAACAGTAATCCCAACTCCTTCACAAGCGTATACGCAAGAGGCAAAACCAAAATCATTTTTCTTGAGTAATTCAGTTTTTTCCCTTTCAGGTGGTTCTAAGTAGACTCCTGCCTTGCTCTGTATTTCCCCCAACATTCTGATTCCTCTTCCTTTATATTAACTTTGGTTTGTTCCTCATCTCATGTTAATTCAGTCGGTGTTTATTTCACAGAAATCATAGAAACACAAGGTTGGAAAGGACCTACAAGATCATCTAGTCCGACCATCCTCCTGTCACCAACCCTACCCACTCATCTACTAAATCATGTCTCGTAGCACCTCATCCAGATGGTTCTTGAACACCGCCAGGAATGGTGACTCCACCACCTCCTCAGTAATAAACTGGCTTGATTACCCAGAGAGAGCTGGAGAAAAAAGCTGTTACTGGGAAAAACAGAGGAGGAAAAGGTGAAGAGCCAGTAAGGGATAACACAGCAGGTCCCTCCGCCAGCCTATCTCTTGCAGGGGTTTTTCCCAAGCAGCTTCTGTCATTAACCAAGTTCAACAGTTCAGTCCCAGGGAAGAGACTAAAAAAAAAAAAGAAAAAAAAAAATCAATGACAATAAAAAATGTGAATAACATCACTTGTATGACTGCAACTGCGGGTGTTGGGAAGGTGTTTCTGCCATTTCACCTCTTCTTCTACTTGCACCAAAAACAGCCAGCACTTTATCACTTATAATTGCTATTATTTGAAATCCAGTAAGACAGAATAATAGGCTTGAGTCGTAGTTTTTAGGAAAACACTTGTGTAAAGCGTATTCTTTTCAAGACCTTACCCAAAGCTGTAGCTGTGCCCTTCCAAGCTGCTGGGTCCCGCTGAAGGCGAAGAGCAAAGCCCCAAAGTGCTGAGCAGAGGTGGGGGGGCAGGGGAGCCCTGGGCTACAAACCAGTCCTGCCACCATCTGGGTACACACTGAAGAAAATATTTGCAATAGCACGTGCCTCCCCTGGAGTCTGACAGAATGAGGGCCAGTTGTTGGGTTATTTTAGGTTTAAAGGGTTTAAATTTTCCCACCCTGCACCACTATTCCACCCCCACCAGCACCCAAGGTCTGTTTTCTAAAGGGTTTCTTGTCCTACCTGTGTAATGCCGGACTTGGTAACACCTCTTCTTCTGAAGTTTGACTTTCTCAGAGGCAGCTGGTATAAGAATTTTTAAAAAGCCTCTTTGGACAGTTTACGTTTCCAGCATGCAGGATCGTCTATGAATACAAAATGAGTTAAAAAGTAATATCACTTTAGCCCTAAGAAATATTGGAGATCTCCATTTTCTACTTAATTTGCCTTTCAGTGGTGGAATGCAGACGTGGGCAGTGCCTGTCGGGTTATATATGTTATGGCTTAATAACAGGCAATAAAGCAAGCTGTCCTGCATGAGGGAGTGCATTAATCTGACAGCTTTCTGTCTGAAATAAATAACAATGGAATATTGTGAAAATAAAACGAGTTTGTAAACAGGCACCCGCTCTCTTAGGAAAAACAACCTCCTCGATTGTTTTATGCTAATGCCTTGAACTCCTGAAAAGCAATAAAAAAGGATATGTTTAGTGCAGAGATAACTGAATGTATGGTATTGTTGTTTTATTAAGGCTGCTTGATAAAAAGAGGCACTTTTTTTTCTTTAAATGTGGTGTGTACGTAGTGCAGGCTGCGACATGACAAGGGGAGGGAGGTGGGACACCACTTAACTCTGTCTCCAGCTCAGTCTTACCCTCGTCAGAAGGAGCTTTTCTGCAGACTTTACCCAGTTTCTGGCTTGTGAGCAGCTCAGGTCTCACCGGGAAGCGGGATGCACAGCCTGGAAAAAAAAGGAGAGACAGTTGTCTTTTTCCAAGCTTAACACCAGTTTCAGAGCCACAGCCAGCAGAGGTTGCCCCCAACCCTGTGCCTACGGGAGCTTTTCGTGGCTCATCTTCAGCTTGGAAGCCTTTCCCCAGCTCAGCTCAGGATGCAGGCACCTCGGTAGTGTCGGTGGGACCAGTCGCTCCATGGAAATGCTGGCTGCAGGACAAGGGGATGCCGGTGGACTTGGTGTCTCTCTTGAAGATCTCCCCCTCTCTATCTCCCAAGAGAAACCTTCCAAGTACCTGTGTGTGTTTGTGCATAGGTTCACCTTCCACAAATACAGTCAGGAGTCTATAATAACTCTGGCCTGTCACTAATTTTGAGTCTGTTTTCGTGTTTTGCTGCAAGTCCTTTGCTTCGTGTCCTGCCTCTCCGTAGGTGCATCAGAAAGTTCCCCTCCCCAGCAGTTTGATAGTTCTGTAAAACACTCTCCTTCCCCATCATAGGGCCTCTTCATCAGCTGGAACTGCCACACTGCAGTGTCTGCGATGGCTCCTATTGTAATTCAGACCATGCTCTTCATTTGCTTTGCTTTTGAACTCGCCCTGTTTTGAGACTTTTCAGTTTGCGCTTGAGAGTGTTTCAGTATTAGAATTTCACAGGACCTTCATGTGCATCTTTCCTTTGTTTTTTCCCCATCTCTAAGGGTCAAGAAAACTTGATAAACTCATTTGGTATTAAATTCCTTTTCTTGAGCTCTTGCTGATCTTTTTTTGAGGTCAAGAAGTATCTTTGAAAGTCTCTTTTTTATTATTATTAAATGCGCAAATATGGGAGATATGCCTGTAACCCTGTGTAGCATTACTAAGACACTTTTTTCCCAAAGTACCTAAGATTATTTTCTTACCCTTTAAGAGTATAATTAGTCCCGTGAGGTCTGGACCACGCCTGCTCTCTCTGCTGTGCTCTTCTTTCCATCTCAGCAATTAATTCCCTCTGGGTGGGAGAACATCAAGGCATTGGGAAATACTGAAAAGGGAAGAATCAAAAGCATCCCACTAGGAGCCAGCAGAAAGGCTGCAACTTCAAGAGCTTCATTAATTCAGCCCATGATAATTCAAACTCAAAGCAGGCCCTAGGACATAGGGACATCCCAGAGAGAGTCCAGCTTCTTGCTACTGGCTCAGCTTCTTCAGCCTCCCAATTCCTGCACCCCACAAGGTGCAGGATAACCCAGGTGTTGGTGGAGAAGGGACATAGGGTCGCTTCCCCACCTCCATTGCTAAAGGTGAAGGGCTGGAATCTTCCAGCAACATGAGGGAAGGGTTTGAATGCCCTCAGTCAAAGGTGGGACCTAAAACCAGCCACCAAAACAGCAGGCCAATTAAAAAAAACAGGCAAACATTCAAATATTTCCTCTGAATGAAAGCTTCCCCCAAGCCCTTATCGCAGCATCCTCCCTCTCCAGGTCTGGGGTGGGAGGAAGGCTGGTGTTTTCCCCACCCTGCCCCAGGACTGCAGCTCACAAGGCAGGTACTTCAAAGCACTTGTAAGGACTTTTTTTTAGGGACTCTGAATTCCTCGCTCTGCAGCCCGAAATAGAAGTGTGCATTGATTTTTGTCACCTCCAGGGAAGGTGCCACAAACGCTCCCATGAGGTTGGAGCACCCAAATGAGCTCCCCACATCCATTAATTCGGAAGAAATATCGACAGGCAGGACAGGCATTTGTTGGGATTGCTCACCCCAGTGATTTCCTTTTAGGGGGTCTTTCTGTTTTATGCTGGAACCCAAGCAATGACCTGTTACATCAGCTAAAGGCATAAAAAGAAACGAGGCAGAGAAAATAAGGGAAAGCCCTCTCTTTCATGCCCTTTATATTACAAATAATAAATCACTTTCCCAACTGAGGGCCTGTAAAAGGAGCCTACCAAAAAGGACGGGTGTTTAACAAGAATTTCTCTCATTAGCAATCCAAGGAGGGCCATGGTTGAAGCAGACAAATAATTTAATTTTTGTCACACTTCCTAACATTGCCACCAAACTGAGGCATTTAACGTTACACTTGTCACAACACTAATTATCTATTTGAGCAGTGGAGCTCTCAGCTGATTGAATGAGTTCTTCTGCAGTGAGAACAGATCCTTTCACCAGCTGCATCTGATCCTCATGACTTTTTGCATATAGAATGTAACTCAACTGTAACGACAGAAAATACAGCTTTGGTACCTTTACAGCAGCTTCACAGGAGCCAGAGGGGAACTCTTCTGCCGCCACCTGAAGCTTCTGCTCACGTACTCGAAAACAACATAGTGGAGTTTTGTGTTGCCTTGGAAACATGAAAAATAAAGCACAATTAATTACCTATTTTCAAGAAACCAGAGTATCCAGCGCTGAGGGCCTGATCCCAGGGTAATGATACCCTTACCCCAATTTCAGCAGACTCTGACTGATTGATCAGCCCGTCTGGAGGAGGAGAGGACCGAGGCAGAGCAAAGCTCACCCAGGCTTCACTTCTGACCATAGTTCCCCTAAGAGCTACCAGAAGGCAACAGGCAGACAGAGTGGTGGCTCCTTCTCGCCTTCACGCCCATGACTTCGTTAATGTTGTCACCTGATTGTTTATTTAAAAATATGCCCTCTTTTTTCAACCAGGCACTAGTGGCTGACTTGATAAACATCCATGCAAGTACCTTACAAAACCTACATATATCCCACAAATCCGTTTTCTCTAGACAGGAAATCAAGCTGATGGCCCCAGTCACCAGTTATTGGCACAGAAGCATGAGTTCAGCCAGACCTTCTGCTATCAATCTTCCTGCCCAAAACACTGCCAAATAACAAAGTCTTTATGACTTCTAGATAATAATTTTTAACTGTTAATTAAACATTTTTTAACTATAGACTGCTTGCTTCTTTTTCTCCCACTAGCAGTGGTACTTTGGTCCTAATTATAAATCTATGAAATAGAAGACTGGAGGTTCAACCTCTTCTTGTAGGAGTTTGAAGTTGTTCTCAAATTTTCTTTTGGAAAGACTGTTCACTCTCTGTGTCAGCACAGCCCAAAGCAATCAGCTACAACTCCAGCCACAAAGGTATGGAAGGATAAAAGAAATTCCAGTAAAATCTTCCTAATTTTCTCCAGGAATCCTTCTCATTTATACAAAACAACTCTTTACTTTCATTTACAATAAATATTAATCTTTATCTGCCAACCCAAGCACAAGTTTAGAGTATTTTCCACTCACTCATATGCCCAAGGTTGACCATACTCAGTAAAGAACTTGGATTACCTGGTTTCAGATTTGGGTTGGGTTTTAACATAGGATCATTTTGGTTGGGAAAGACCTTTAAGATTATCGAGTCCAATCATTAACTGAGCACTGCCAAGTCCACCACTAAACCATGTCCCTGTATGGGGCCTGTATGGGGCAATCACTTTGCCCTATGACTGTTGGCATTAGCGTATATGAAGTTCAGGATCTGTTTTGGTGCCTGCAGGCACAATGCATCAGCAGCATTTCAAATGAGGTTAATGGAGGTGGTTGAGTCACCCTCCCTGACTGTGTTTAAGAGCAGATTAGATGTGGTGTTGAGGGATCTAGTGTAGGGGAGAACTTGTAGAGTAGGGCTGATGGTTGGACTTGATGATCCCAGGGGTCTCTACCAACCTAAATGATTCTATGATTCTATGATTCTATGAATGAGCAAAATCCACTGGAGACCATGACTTCTCCCAGGTCTCTGGCTGCCTCCTCCCCACCTGAGCTGCTTTGCCTCTCAGCATCTTCTAAGGAAGCATAATTAACGTTTTAAGAAAAGTAATCCTCCAGGAGCATGTTTGAGAAAATAATCTCTAACCAGACTCACTGCTCCTTTTCCCCATTGACTCTGTTCTACAGCCACAGCTGAAAAGGACCTTATGGGAACACTGGTGACGGGTCCCACCATTTGGTGGAGTGGTCTGGGGGAAAGCCCCAGCCCCATAGCCATCTCCCATCTCCATACCCTGACATACCCTGTCTCTCCACCACAGCTAAATGGGATTTGGACTCCTGCCCACAGCCACATCCCAGGCTGCTGGAAAAGCACCACTTTCATCATCTAACACCATGCAAACACAGCAAATGCTATTTTTACATTTGGTCCCAGCTATTTTAAGCAAAAAATATGCTTAAAAATACACCAAGAAACAACCTTTTCCTTTAGTTAGCTATCCATTTCTAAATGATTTGTTTATACCAGTAATTCTGTGTTTTTTCTCTCTCCAATTCTCCTCAAGAATAACGCCATCGGCAATCTCCATGAATCTCTTTTGACTCTTTCTGAAGGTTAAACTAACTACAAGAAAGCTGGATCAAAGGCAAAGAAAAACTTTATTCTAGAAGCACAGAAATATTTACATAACACAAGATAAGCTAGAACTCCTCATTTCTACCATGCAGACACGCTTGTAAAAAGTGTATAAAAATAGGCCATTCTTAATTCAATTGGGGAGGGGAGGAGAAGAGATATTTTATAGCTCATGTAAGAGAAGAGAGACAAGGCTGGCAATCAGCAGTGTTTGTAATGTGCCTAATTAAAAAGATCCAGAGCTTTCGGGGTTTCCTGCCTGAAGGAGGAGAGTCTCTCGGAGACATTCTCACGCAACAAGAGGAAAAGAGAATAAAGAGTCCCAGCACAGGCTGGGGCTGGCACCTCCTCCCAGCAGCAAACCAAGGAGCCTGAGTGAGGAGCACGCCTAAATAAGCCAAAGGTTCAAACATCAAATGACAAAGCTGACTATTGACTGGGAGGCGACTGCCAGAAACAATCAGATTGATGAAGGCAGCCCTCAGAAGGCAAGGGGAGAGCTTTCTTTCAACCTCCTCTTCTGAGCTGCTCTCTGAGCTCCCCAGCTGTGACCACAAGTTTTGGCAGCAGTCTACTAATAGGACTGATGAGAGATAATACAAATTGACCTAGGGTTCGTCACTGCAGAGCAATAATCAAAATGAGATAAAAGAGACATTTTTCCCAACACATTTTTCAAGACCTGACCTCTTTTTGGCCAGCTCTAGTAAATTCAGAATAATGGGAAGTTCAATACACTTATTGATATTTATTCTAATGAGTTCATCATCTCTCCTCACCGATGCGCTGGAACCAAACCCATAAATGTTTCAATATCAAACACCCATTTCTGCCTGCCCTCGGAGGAACAGAGCTATCCATTCTGCCGTTAATTAGCTATCCTCTAGGAAGAAAGGAGAAAGGCCATGGTTTAAATTAGACCCATCTGGTAAAGGCTTTCTTGAAAAGATGAGACTTATATGTCATGCTTTGGAGCTATCAGAGGCAGAGGTTTCCCGGCAGAGGCCATCTGTCTCAGATAACTGCTGCCAGGCCTCAAGATTATCAATTAGTCCATAATGATTGTTTACTTGGAAAAGGTGACTGAGGGGTCAGGAGGCTGACCTCTGAATACAAACATCATGGTGGAGTCTAAAAAAAGCCCAGGTAGGTCTTTTATTCAAGAAAAACAGGGACTCTTGCTCTTCTTTGAGTTCAAGTAAGAACTGAGACACCACTGTTTGTGGCCACTTTCCTACTAGAAAGTGTGGGACAGGTTTAGGTCCCTTCCCTACCCAAGGGGTTTTTAACCTAGTATCTCTGAATTTCTTGAAGACTTATGTCTTAGAGCCCTCTCCCCTATATCCACCACTGCCTGTAGCTGCCTGAGCTCCCAGCTCCATGTGTAGGATGCTTTTAGAGATGAAGGTACCACCAATCTAGACCTAGATTGACATTCTAACTAGGCTCCAATACACACAACCCACGGCACAGTCGCAGCCCCAACTTCAAGGCTAAATTCCCACAAACTGCCCTTCCCAAATCTCAACCACAACCAGGATTTTTTCAACCCCTCCTATTCTATGCAGTTTCAAATCATTTCCAACGCACCATGTGCTCTATTCTCTGGTCACAGCGCAGCTGAAGTGCAGTCACACGAGTCCTGCCATTACTAAAGCAGCTTCTGTCTCGCTGCTCTTATCGGGGCAGCACAGGGCTGGGACCAGCTTGTAAGGAGAGAAATTGCTTACATAATTTATGATGTCTCTGCTTGTCAAAATAACCTGACAGGCTTAAAAATATAAGCAGACAATATGCTTTAAATGTTGAATTGTATGGCAGTGACACAGAATGGGAAATACTTGAAATTAGATGAGAATAAAAAAGTCAGGTATTAGAGAAATGTCAAACATTTTCTGTATTGCACCCATCAATAATGCATTATACGTTGCTTTAAAGACAGAGGATGGTGACGTCCAGGTGGGTCAAGAAAGGTAGTTGAAATACAAGGAAGTGGACTCTGCTGGTGGTGTGTCACACCTGGAACGCCCAGGGAAGGGACCTGCCAGACAGCTGCTGTACACCGGCTTGACGGGCATTAGGGATAAGAAAAAAAAATGTGTTTGGACACCTATTGCTCTATATGTGCAAAAAACCCAAGGTACGTGAGCACAGTGACTCGTACCCAGAGAAGACAGATGCACAAATGAAATGCCAAAAGGCGCTGGAGCATCACCGTTCACAGAGGGAAACATCTTCCTCCACAGACCTACGGCAGGGCAGGAATCCTGGCTCGGGATATACTCACTTAAATAGATGAGGAACAACATAGAATCATAGAATCATTCAGGTTAGAAAAGATCCTTGGGATCATCAAGTCCAACCATCAGCCCTGCTCTACAAAGTTCTCCCCTACACCACATCCCCCAACATCACATCTAATCACCTCTTAAACACATTCAGGGATGGTGACTCCACCACCTCCCTGGGCAGCCCATTCCAGGGTCTGAGCACTCACTCTGGGAAGAATCCTCTCCTCATGTCCAGCCCAAACCTACCCGGTTGCAGCCTGAAGCCATTCCCTTTCATTCTATCACTAATTACCCGTGAGAAGAGACCAGCACCAACCTCTCTACAATGTCCTTTCAGATAGTTGTACATCTAAAGTACATACACACAGAAGACTTGAGGGGGCAGCTGGCTGTTTTCTAAACACCAGCAGCAGAGAAGATGCCGACTGCCAGGTTATGGATGGGTACCACACATTTTAGAAATTAAATTACACATTGTTAGATTTTTCTGTTTGGTTTGGGGGTTGGTTGTTTTGGGCGTTTGGGAGCACAGGGTTTAACCACATCACCTGTATTTCTGTCTGTGGGAAACTTTTCCTTTGAGAGGCTCTTTTCATAGAACCAGCAGGCCATGGAGTGGTAACAGCGTGAAAGGAGAGATCTTGAAAAGCGGAGACGTTTTGCAGGAAGCTCCCACATTTGCATGTAAAGCTCCATCTATTCCCCGAAGGCTCAAGACACATGAAAGCCACCCCAGATTTTCAGTTCACGGCAGTCCTTTAGTTTCAGCCCCAATTTAAATGTCAGGCGTGTTTAGAGCTTTCTGCGTTCTCCTTCGGAAGAGCAGGGAGCCGAGCGCAGGCTGAGCAGTGCCGGGATGTATGGGGGGGTCACACTCCCCTCTGTAGCAAACAGTGTCTGGCATCAGCCCCCAGTCCCAGTGACGGTGGCCCCAATACACTGGGATGTTGTACGAGAGACACTTCTCTGATAGCGGTGACCTTAACGAGAGCTTTTTAGCACTTGTCAGGGCTATGACAGCTGAATCGTTTCAGGCATGTAAACGCAGCGCGAGCAGAAAGCAACCCACGGAAACCCACTGTCCTTTTCACAAAACACAGCCCTGAGGAAAGGGAAGTTCAAGACATTTAAATTCGATTTTAACCTTTCTCATCTTCAGAAATCCAACTTACTTTTTGATCAGGCTGAAGTTTTCTTACTTGACATGTCAAATCTGCCCTCTGGCTTTTACGCCGTGTGACTGGAGGGGCGAGCAGGGCTAACGCCTGCCGTCCACTTCCGTGCCCATCACCACGGGCAGTGCCACCTCTGCCACCTCACTGTCACCAGCACTGCAGAGAAGGACACTCAGCTGGACGCTCAGTTCCTCCTCATCCTCGCGTAACACCCTGATGAACAGTCAAGCACCACAAGGTTGTCATCAACACCCACCATGCTGGGAGTGGATACCACGTACACCATGATGCCGTTTCCTCCCTCTCTCCAGTGTTCAGGAGCAGCTGAAGTGGGAGATAAAAAATAAAATTATGACCCTTGTCATTGTCCTCCAAATGAGAAACACTGATGAGACTGCATATTCGAATAGTCAGGAAAGGGGCAGACCTACACACTGGATTTATTGACCTAAATGTTGGTCTCAGCTATTGAATTCCTGGTGCTGACAAAGGCTGCAGAAAAATTATCCATATGCAGACTAGATAAGAGGCAAGGGCTTGCTTTTGCCTGCCAATATATAAAGGACTCAAATGATTGTAGGTTTGTTTGGGTCAGTGATTAGATTGATATGGCTTATGCCTATACATACTGCTGATACAGATGAGCAGAAGCTCTTCTATAAGCTAGTATTTTGGATTCACCTGAAATGCACTGGGAACCAGTAGGGAAAGACCCCTAGAGCGACTCACTCAACTCCAGAAATGAGGCTCTCCAGAGGTTTATGGGCTGGTCATTTATCTCACCCAGGCTGGTGAGGCAACACATGATCCCATCTCCTCTGAAGGTGGAGCACAAACTCTGAACCCACAAGGAAGGGCAAAACCCCTCAGACTTCCCTGCATAACTGGACATAAGTGGGGCTTAAAAAGACCTGTTTCTAGATGCCCTCCTTCCCCTCCCTCTTCTTCCTCCCACGGTAGTGAGAGGCAGATTCTCACATATCTGAAGGAAAGAGCCTAAACTCAGAAGAACACTCTTTTAAAGATGAGCATGCCTTACCCATATGTCCTTGATGTACTTGTTCATGCTTCTCTGAAGGCTGAGTTCAGGTCAGGCAGCAGGTTTTCTCACAGGGACCACCAGCATTGTGCAGAGGTAGTGGGTAGACACAGCTGGTGTCACCAAGCGAGCAGACTTGCTTAGCAAGGCAAAACATCCACCTGGGGCTTGGGAAGACTCAGGTTCCAACCTCCTGGTTCCGCTGCATGAACGCATTTAGGCTTTGCTCTGCTGCCTCCACAAGCGCTGACAATGCTGAGGCACCTGGTGTGCTAAAACCAGTACTTATCCTGATGATGACCATGACAAAATTGCTTGGGGTTTGGGGGTTATTTTTAGCTTATTGCTGTGTCCAGGTAAATCCCTTGTCTTACACCTGAAACAAGTTTTCTTGTACTTTCTGCCTGGAAACCTCCTATATCCAAAAGCACCTTCTTCCCATATTGCAGTGTCTGGAGCATCCATTCATGCCAATACTTGACACTGCAAAGTCTCGGAGGTCTGCTCCATCACCCAGCCCCAGGGAGCACTCCTAGCCCTGGAGCACCTTCAACGATTCCATGTGTCTGAGTCCAAGAGTCCTACCATACATCCATCATATAGCACAGGACCATGGGCTGGATCAAACCATATGCTGAGGGAGGGAGGAAGAGGAAAAGAGATTTTCCCTCTCTCCCCTCAACAAATCCACACACCTGGTCACCATGCTGGCTTAACGGCCTCTGCTGGCTTAAAGGCCTCTTGCTACTTGCCTCGTTCTTGGGCAGGTCATAAATCTGTTATCATTCTGGGACTCAAATGCTANAGCCTCTGATGCCACTTGGCACCCCTTTGTGTCCACCTCTTGCTACTTGCCTGGTTCTTGGGCAGGTCATAAATCCGTTATCATTCTGGGACTCAAATGCTACTAATGCAAACCACCAAATTTCCTAAGAATTCTTCTCCCTTTCAACTATATCTTCTCTGTGCACATTGCTTAAGTTCCCCGAGCTTTGATGCTTCATTTAGGGTAGAGAAGAGCAGCACCCCTGTGCGTAAGGCAAAACTGATCTTATGTAGAGGATGGAGACATTTGTGGCTTACAAGGGCCACCTGAAATGGGGTTATATAAAATTGCAGATAGCACCAAAAATTTCAAAATAGAGAAAAAAATTCTCTCTGACACACCTATAAAATGGAAATATTGCGTACTACCTTTAAATGCATTCTTTTATGAGAAATGTGGTCATATTGCAGTTAAACATGTAACTACCCTGGGATTTAGAGCATCAGTTGAAAATTTTCACGGTCAAGATAAAAAAACCCAAACATTCCAAAGCTTTGAATTGGAGTTGCTCACCTTTTACATGCTCATTTGGGGTCTGCTCAGGCTTTCAGGCACAAACAGCTCCATCTCTTACAACACGCTAATGGCGCAGCCAGGGAAGGTCGCCTTTGGGAAATAAAATAATAAAAAAGAAGCTGAAGCACTGCAGAGACTCAGTATTTGGGGAATACTGAGAAGCCACTGTCAATATGGCTCAACACTGTACAACCAGCAAACAAAACTTCACCAGGAGTCACTAATCTATTACAGGAGCTTAACCAAAAAATCACAAACTGAACCAGTGCACTGATATGTTAGTCTGAGACCCCTAAAATATTTGCACATCCTTAATTTTCTATGACAATTTTGTCTCTCATCAGTTTAAACTACCATTTATCATTTGGAACAAAAGCACCAAAACTCGAGAGCCTTTAAGAAAGGACCCACTAAGTCTTAGGTTGAAAAGACCTAAGTCTTAGATGCTTGTCCTGCTGTTTGAAAGGCGGGGATCACCCAAACCTTAGCCAACGTGCTCCAGTCAAAAAAAATGAAATTATCCCATGGAAACATTTGGAAAACAGGTAAGGAAACGGTGGCCACGTCCCTAAGCTGGCTCCCATATGGGGTACGTGAAGTTAAAAATTAGATGGTAACAAAACGTGCATAACTATAAATGTTCTCGTGCCAACAGTTTTCACTGCAGAGTGCTGTAATCCAGGAACAGCTTAGAAATGTTTTGTGCATGAAAATGCAAAGCAAGCACTTGCTATCTTAAGACTGGTGTTCTTATGAACAAGTTATTAACAATATCTAGTTCTTTTAATGCAAGTTCAAAGCCCGCAGATGAAGCCTTGGCCCATCAGAGAACTGTGGGAACTACTTTTATAACAAGTATTTTTTTTTATTATTCTCTTAGTAGTTTATTAGGTTGTTATTCACGTTTATAAATTCAATTATTTACATAATGGACAAAAATGTAAAAGCAAATAAGTAGAAATATTTGTCGTTTCTTATTACAGTAAATGGAGACAACTTCAAAACAGCTTTAAAAATAAAGGCCAACATTATTTCTAGATACACAGCTTTAAGTGGTCTCAAAATCACACACTCAAAACTAGATCAATGATATGCAAATGCTGGAGATACAATACATAACATTCTGGACTAATATATGGGTGAGACAACACTGAATCAGAAATTCTTGCCCTGAAACTATAATGCCTTGGCATGGCACAGAGAAGTTGGAAAACAACCTATCTGTCTCCTTTCCCTTTACCTAGAAGGGGCAATAGAAAGCCCAGCCCATGCAGAGGGCTACTCAGTGACCATCCACATCAACCTTTCATACAATCATAGAAATGCAAGGTTGGAAAGGACCTACAAGATCACCTAGTTCAACCGTCCTCCTGTTACCAATACTAACCACTAAACTACTAATCATGTCTTGTAGCACCTTGTCCAGATGGTTCTTGAACACCATCAGGGACGGTGACTCCAACATCTCCTGGGGCAGGCCATTCCAGTGCCTGACCACTCTTGGGGAGAAAAACTTTGTCCTGGCACCTCATCTAAATCTCCCCTCGTGCAACTTGTGGCCATTCCCTTGAGTCCTGCCATTAGTTCTTTGGGAGAAGAGGCCGACCCCCTCCTCTTCACAACCTCCCTTCAGAATGTTATAGAGTGCAATGAGGCAATGAGGTCCCCCCTGAGCCTCCTCTTCTCCAGACTAAACAACCCCAGACCCCTGACCAGTTTTGTTGCCCTTCTCTAGACACATTCCAGGGACGATGTCTTTCTTGTAGAGAGAGGCCTAAAACTCAATACAGTACTTGAGGGGCGGCCTTTATTAAACAACTGTAAAGCTGGACAAACGAAAGACAAAAGCGAAGGCTGATGTGCACTGTTTCATATTTCATCCTTAATTCTGTCTTCTCCTCCTGCATGCATCGTTAAATGGTGTAACGCATGGGGCTGAAAATTACCAAGCAGGTGTTTAAAAGACATCTGTAAGCAGTTCTGCTATAGTCTAATTAGTGTTCTAATACATATTACAGTGCAGAGTCATCATTATTTCCTCTTCATTAGCTGCTGATATATAATGCATCTTAAAAAAAGTCTAACTCGTTTTCTTTTTTTGAATAAAAAAAACCAAAACAAAACAAGAACTTATGTCTGCCATTAACATAACAAAGGCAATAGGAATATGATTAATGCATCCCATCTAAACTATGTGCATTAAACATTAAAAACCAATGCACCATCTCAGCCTAATGTGCATTTGCAAATTCTGAAATAGGCTTGTCAATATTAACACTTGCACCAAATGAAATGATGTTTGGAAAGAAAATGATGGCAAAACAAACCTTTTCTTCTAGAGCTCTTTTTGTAACTGCTGATCCCCATTCCTGTTCTTTGGGAAGAGAGAGACCACCAAGTCCACCAGAATGCACACCCAAGGCATGGTCTGAGCTGGTGGGTAGATGGCTCCAGGACAGATCTCGTAGTCCCTGAGAGGGATCCGTCTCAGCTCTACATAGTTTTAAATTCGTTTTGGCTGGCGATAGCACTCTCTCTGCCCAAGTGTACAGATGTAGGATGGAGAAATGGCTAAAACACAACCAGCTCCTCTCAGCTGCTCAGATGGACTTTGCAACTGCACTGAGCTCAGCCCTGCTCATGGGATCCCAGCCACCTCCTTCAAAGCTAACACACATCTAAGCTACAGTCACAGCAATGAAGAAACATGTTTAGAGATTGAGTCTGCCAAATGTTGACATGTGTCCTTAGAAGTACATCTTCCTGTTAGACATACTTGATACCTCTCCCCATTGAGAAAACTTATGCCGAGGACAAGGTCATCTCCAAGCCTGTGGTCCAAGTTTCCTTAATTTTCTGAGGCTTTATAGCTAATAAGCTAAGAAATTCAAGTGTTCCTTTCCTAGAAATCTTCTGACATATGCCCAAAAAATCCATGCTGGAAAACTCTATTTTTACCTTGATAATCCCCACCCAGTTGAGCTTCTCTCCCAGTGGAAATTCCAGCCAATGGCTATAGGTGACCCCAGCAGCACAGCACATTGGATTGTTCATGTGGAACAACATAGGGTACAATCTCTTACCCAGCCCACCCTCTCCTGCTGTCAGCACATCCCCTTGAGAGGCCTGATGATAATTTGGGAGACTGAGCCATTCATGAATAACCCAGCTCCTTTCCTCCCATGTCTGCACAGACCAGATACACACAGAAAAGCACTAAGAGATCCTAAGGGGTTGCTAGAATAAGACATTCCCTTTTCCATCTCAAAATTCAATTCTTCATCAAACATTGAAAATTAAGAGAATTCACCAGAGGGAACAGCAGCTGAGGACGGTACGTTTTTATGCCTGCTTGGCCTTTGACAGCAGCCCTTTAATTATAGCACACGGCAAGTCCTCAGCAACTTGCCAATTATGCTTGATCCCCCAAACTCAAAGTTTCTCTGCTGTTCTGCTCTCCACCTTCTCTGGCAGAGCAATAACAGATGCTTCACAAACTGATCCCTCATGAAATGTAACACCAACTCTATAATGAGGTTTTACTGCAACAACAACAGATTTTACTCTTCCTCTAGAGATCTACAGAAATATGGTCAATTTTTAGAAGAATTCAAGCTGTGGGGAGCAAAAACCCAAAGCTGATGCTAGTCATGAAAGTGATACAAGCAGCAGAGACACCAGGGCTGGGGAGAAGGTGCACGCTCTCCAGCTCTGCACCCAGAATCCACACCAACACAGACTTAGACCTCAAACTAAAAGAAAATGAGTGAATTCACCCCCTGCTGAAGCTCACTGGCATCTCTGCAGTGACTCAGCACTGTGGTGTCACCCTGTCCTTAGAGAGGATGAGCCAGGACCATATCAACAACATCAAGAAACTGGCAATAACCCCTAGGATTTACTAGGGACGTTCCTGTCCACAGCACAAGGACACATTTTCCTTGGGTTGCCTGAGCGTGTCGCCTTCAGCCGAGATGAGAGGAGGTGCTCACCTGGGGCTCTCTCCTTGCTGAGGAACACGACAGCCCACACCACATCATACAGCTACTGGTGTGAACAGACAGGGAGTCCAAGTCCCCTGTTCTCACGATGGGGCAAGAAGAGGACTTGGCAGCAGCATCTGCAAAGCCACGCCAGGAGCGATCCCTGGCTGCGTTCTCCCTGTCTCAGCACGGCCACACTCCATCGCCACGTTACCCAGCCTCGTGTTTCAAAAGCACTGCACCAACACGGGCCAACAAGGGGTTGTGACTGATGCTGCAGGGAGGCAAGGCTTAATGCCTTCACTTTAAAGACAAGGGATCAGCAGCAAATAGGTGTAACAATTTAGCAACAACAATTAGGGTTGTTCGATAAATCAGTCGCAGACCCTGGGTTGGAATCCAGAGATCTTGTCTCCTGCCACCATCTTGATCTAGCTTTGCTAGAACCATCTTAATTACTTTGTTTTGCTGTTTTGGGCAAAAACTCAAGCATAGTAAATAGCATAAAGCACGGTGCAATGCTGGACAGAAAGCTGGATGGGATTTCGTCTCCTTTGCTGTGAATACCCAGAACCAAGAGCAAAGTGTTGAAAGCAGATAGGCCACTGAGCTTTCTTGGTTTGTTTGTACAGGGTTTCATTTTTTTCCTTATTTTTATTATTAACCAAGAACACTCTGAAGCTTCCAAAGGAAAAGAGTAATGTTGCTCAAGAAAATTTAACATGTATTTGAGATTAATTCAATGCAGCTCAACTTTAGGTGGGCTTTTTTTTTTTCCTTTTTTTAAAGACATGTTTATGTCTCAGCTTAAAGAAACTATTGAGCCACATATAACGGGTGTGCTCTACCTCAAGGCATACTAAAGTAGCACAATAGTTTGATAATGTCTTAATGCACCATGGACATCACATTTGATTTCACATATTGATCACTCTATTCAATTAGTTAACTAAGTGCAAGTTTAAAATCGGTGCTGCTCCTCACTCTTGCTTCCTGCAGTGAATAAAACTACCTGGAGAATAAGTGGGGGAAAGCAATTGTGTTTCCTGACCTTAGAAGTGACATCCAT
>VZTM01007920.1:228016-258827 GCA_013400555.1 Jacana jacana
CCACCCACCCACCCACAGTGGTGAAGCACGAGGGCTTCTTAAAATCAGGCGGAAGAACAGTCCGTTGGAGTCCAGCAGAACTGACTGCTCTCCCACCTATGATTTAAAATGGATGCCTAAAGAAATATGATTTTGACATTTTTTTTATGTATGTTAACTTCCAGCTTTAAGGAAGTCAGAGAATATCTACTTGCTTAATTACAGGTCCAGACACTCCTATATCTGACAAGTAAAAACTGCAAAAATGTTTAATTTGTTTAAAGGCAATAACAAAGCTTTTCTTGCTCTTTTGTGTCATTAAAGGTTTCAGATATTTACATTGTATTCCAACTGTTGATTACTCCATGGATAGAGGTAAATGTCTTTTATCACTGAAACCTCTGGATGTGATTTTGACACGTCCACTCTGACCAACATCCACTCGGCACATCAGGAAGGAAGTGTAAAATCAATTAATTCAGCAGCTATTGCTGCAGCCTGAAGTGTAATTACCCATGAAATGTTGATGTTTCTCAGGATAGCAGAAATTCATCATTTCTGCTTAACCTGGTCTGTCTTTTCCCTCCATATACCCAAGAAGCTGTGCTTGGATGTGTAGACAGAAAACGGCAGACACAGGTAAGCTGGCTCAGTTTTAACACTCAGGAAGGCATGGTGGAGCACGGGCAGATCTTCAAAGCACAAACTGAAATGATACCCAGATCCCTACCAGTAAAGGCACTTGAACCCCAAGGCAATGCTGTCTTTTTTTCCCCGCTTCCACCTTTCCTCTGCTTCTTGTCCCTCTACCAGAAGATGTATCCATAGATGAGGAGGTTTCAGAGTAATTTCTGTGAAGATCTGTAGGGAGCCATCTCCTGCCTTGCTGAACACATGCTTTCACAGCACCAGCTCCACCACAGTAAGTCACCACCTGCCAGGCTTCAAGGACACGCAAGGGGGCTGGGTTTTCCACTCCACAGGGCTGCATCAAGACGTTTGCTCCCCTTATGGATGCTGGATACTAACACCAACTCTAAACATCATAATTAGTTCATCTATCTCAGACTTACAGTAGCCTTTGTGCAAAAGTATTTTACAGTTGAATAACTTTAATTATTTTTTTTTAGCTCTATGTAAAACAGGCAACATCAGTATAATCCTTAGAATCTAATAACGATTCCATCAGTGTAAAATCATTATCCTTAGGCAAGAAGAAAACCAATTCAATTATGATGTTGGTTGAAAAATCGAGGGTGAAAAGTTGTAGTACATATTAAACTTGAGGCTGGAAAAGTTGTAGTACATATTAAAATGGTTACTACAAAATTTGTGCATCCAGGCTAACAAATGCTAATACGTTCCTTTGTTACCTTCTAATTTATATGATTCATGTAAGCCTGCAGCAAGAGAAACTTGTTTTAAAATTCATCTACATTAAAAAATAGCAATGCAATGAATTGTAAAGTTATTAGCATTCATGTCTGGTTGTGTTATTAAGCTGTACACATCAAATCTGGTAGTACAAGTACAGAAATGTCATAATGAAGTAGAACAGCATTTAATCAGAAGAATTTCTAAAGGTCATCAGAGCATCATATAAATTCATCCATGCATGACAGCAATATGAAATAAATAACTGAAAGAACACAATAAGAATAAACTTCAATCTTTGGGCTTTGTTTCCAATAGCGGAAGAATTAGCCAAATTTCATGCTGAGAGAACAGCTAAAATAATACCGAATTCTGCAGCTTTAATTAATGAAGGACTAACAAAACGCAGATAAGGAATTTTACACAAGGGAGCTAACGAGGTATGTACACTGATAGCTTCCTACGAACAGCCCATCTCATACGTCTCTCTAAAACTGAAAAGAGGTGTTCAGTTCGGGGTTTTTCTTCCTCGTTAGCCAGATGAGCCCTAAATTATTCTGTTTAAGTAACCAATGATTTGTAAGTACTTTTGCATTCGTAACAACAGTTTGACTGCTTTAGGACGTGTATTATAGGCCCAATATGTGGCGGTTCCAAACACTGGAGCCCCTTTAATATATCACGTTAATGCAGCAACAGGCTCTGGTCACAGCTGATGCCGTGGTTACCCAGGGCCAGGCTCTGGTACCCAGAGTCATGTTGAGCAGCACCTTGCTCTGCACAAAAGCTAATTGATTTCACTGGGAGGCTTCCCGGAATAAAGTTCAATTCACAGAGACTAAAGGCACCAGGATCCTGGGGCGGGGGTGGGGAGGAAGGTGCATTCACACGGTCTGGGAAGGTGACACCAGGTAGGCTGAATAACTAATTAATCAAAGACTGCTTCTGAAGTCCCGCATCTACCTGTGGCTTTCATCTAGTTAGTTGTTTTAGGCAGAAAAAGGAAGAATCCTTTTGTTTGGAGCTGGTCTCCAGCCCTGGATGTAGAGGGGCAAGGAGACCCGTTTCCCTTCTCTGAGCCACCACCTTTGGGCAGGATCCGGAGCACTGCACTGGGGACCTAACCCTTTATTTTTGCTTGAACAGGATCCTTCTTACATTTTAATGGTAAGGATTTTTTTTTTTTAGTAATGGTAGTTCTTTTTTAGAATTCAAACCAACCACATTCTCGGTGCTGAAACAGCAATATCTGTGCAGGCGAAGAGAAGAAAAAGCAGATAAAGCGCTTTACTACTTCCATGTATTTCAGGTGGCCAAGCCTCCTAGCACAGAAAAGCCTATAAAATGCATCTCTGGGCTTTCTTAGCCTAATCACAGATGGGAATTTCTTACAAAGCAACCGCTTCCCTCCTGCTGGTCCTGTAAATCCTCTGAGTGGCACGTGGGTGCTCGTATCTGTGTGGCCCCTTTCCCCTTGAAAGGAGCACTGATAGTGATGGAGGACATTTAGGATTTGGCATTATAAAGGAGACAAAATACAGATACTATACATTTCTATGGTGACAAACCAGCTGGATTATCTGTGTGATGTTGTGTATCACCAAGAGGAAAAGAGAACACGCCACTCCGCATTTCCAACTAATTTGGAGAATCCACCAGTGTTCCTCTGGAGAAGTGCTTGCTCCTTTCTCAAATTACACAGAAGTAGGTTTTTCAGCCCAGCTCCCAGCACCTTCTCCTCTCCATCCTCCTTCCCCAGTGCCTGTGCTCATCACCCCAACACAGGGCACTGGGGACTGAACCTACAGCCTCAGGCTTCAATTCCCTTCAACAGACCAATTCCTGCACTGGAAATTAACATCAAAATCACTCATATTGGGTCATAATATTAAAATCTTAATATGTACATCACCCATATACTAAGGCAGGATATGACACACACACAGAGGACGTTACACTGTCATTTTCCATCTCCTTATTCCACATGTTCCCTCTAGGCCCCATCAAGAGAATAATTTCTCTTCGTTTTTATAATTCTAATAAATGACTAAAAAAGCAACAGACAGCTCCAGAGGCTGAGTACGGTCTCATGCGTCATTTTCATGTATGTATTTTTTTAAGTCATGAGTGTCTGCACTAAATGAAAGAATTTATAACCACATTCAGGTTTCCTGAGAAATCATCCTAGCAGCCTGTTTACTGAATCAGCAGGAAAAGTGAATAAACAAAATGAAACCAGGAAAGAAAAAGCAGTACCTAAATGAAAGCTAGAGGAGCTGAAAAGAACCATGAGATTATAATCTTAAATTAAAACCGCAGTGAGGGTAATATAAAAGATATTCTAATCACTACATCCAATTAAGTGAAGTAAATCACTAAAGCATGTTAAGTGCCTTAACTATTATAATAATTAAGAATCAAACAGAAATCAAGCATCTTTGAAAGACTGATGACGTGCATTAGTGAACAGGGAACGCTGTTTCACATTCAAATGCAGAGGGCAGAGCAGAAAACAGATTTCCCAGTGCCTAACACCAGTGAGGGTGTGAAGGCAGGCACCCCGCATGGACATCCCCACCAGGAGATGGGGTGGCCTTGTCCCCACCATGCCAAGAATGTCCTGCCCCGAGGTGAACAGCATCTTACACCCCTGCCCAGCTCCTGCGTGGAGAAAGCAGCATTGTGCTCCCCACCACAGCACCATGTATCCTACAGAGGACTCCCACGGATGTCTGCAACCCCTTCTGCTGCTCAGCTCCTGGCAGCCCCTCTCCCCCAGTCCCCTCCTCCACAAGGAGAGACGTGAACAGAAATAGGATGAGAAGTTCCATGAAACAACATGATACTTAAAGCTGCAACGCTGTAGGCAAACACTGCTTCGTACATTTTATGGTCTCACTGTCTGATGCTCCAAAGCAAATGTACGAATTAGAAGCACAGAATGGCTCGGGGCTGAAAGGGAACTTTAAAGCCCATCTAAGTCCAACCCCCCTGCAATGAGCAGGAACATCTTCAATCAGATCAGGTTGCTCAGAGTCCTGTCCAACATGACCTGGAATGTTTCCAAGGATGTGGCATCCACCACCTCTCTGGGCAACCTGGGCCAGTGTCTCACCATCCTCAGTGTAAAAAATTTCTTCCTTGTATCTTGTCTGAATCTCCCCCCTCTTAGTTTAAAAGCCATCGCCCCTCGTCATATCAACACAGGTTCCTCTAACACAGAACAGCATCTTATGGCTCAGGGATGGCCTCACCAAACGCTTCTGTAAGAATTTGCATTGTTGTCTGAATGCCCTCGGTACACATTTCACATCTCTCCAGCGCTGGAATGTTCTGGCCCTAACACAGTGATAAATTACAGCACAGCCGTTCGAATAAGAATCTGCAGTTCATGTACAATTCCTCATTAAATTGAAGACAGTCATCTTCCTATCCTAAATCAGTCCGAGGCCATCCATGGGTGATAGATATTTTAATTAGGAAAATTAGCAACCAAGAAGTACAATTTAGATGCAAGATTTATCCGCAAATGATAATTCCCCAACTTCTCTGCAATAGCTGGAGCTAGGCTTTCTGAATACGAAACATGGCTAGAATAGCAGCACACACCCCGATCTCACTGATGACTCCACTACTTCCAGAAAGCTTTCAATAAATCATATTTTTTTTCAGAGTCAGAACATCCCTGCTTATGCAGGATCAATTTTTACTCAATTCCACATATCCAGGGCTTCCTTACCTTCAGGAAGCTAAGCTAAATAGCACAAGGTAGTTGAAATTAGGTGAGCTCAAAGACTGGAGTCAAAAGTGTGCTCTGTCTACATAAAAAAAGTGCTCGTATTTGGAGAGAAAGGTTACAGACCAGTTCAAGGGGGCGAAACTTGTCCTGCAGGAGTCTTCATCTGCACGAAGACACCCCAAAGTGCAAGAGGGTGTTTTCACAAAATGCCATGAAGGAGGGACCACTGTGTTTCCTCCTTGTTCCACGAAAGCTGCTGCTCTGATGATTAAAAATAACCCTGAGTTTCTTTAGCCACATTGCCCTACACTTCAAGGAGGAGGAACAGGACCTGAAGGACTGCAACCGTAACAGATTTTAAAGGCAGGAAAGTAATTATTTTTAAAAGTTCTCCCTCTGTTTCCACTTTCTGCATCCCTTGTGCCTGGCAAAACTTTGTAAAAGAAAGACCCACAAAGAAAAAGCAAAGCCAACAAAAGCAGCAGTGAGGTTTGTTCCCAGTCCTGTTCGCATTTGTTTTCCCTGTAGGAAAAATGCACAGAAGTGCTCAGTATGAGATTTCATATGTTGCCATTTTATCTTGGGAAAGTAATCTCTCCCACACTGCACTGTATGAAAAGGAAGAGAATATAGCAGTAATGTGGGGCTTTTTCCTTCCTACAACCTCTTTATTGCCGACAAGTAAATACAATTACACGTCGTGCACAACGATATGCGCTAAAGCTATAAAATACCTGCAGTATATCTAAGTCTATTTGAGAACTGTCAAGCCTCCATTCAGGTAAAGAAGAAAATAAGATAAACTGTTATGGAAGGAGGGGCTCCTGGGTGGTTCTGGCAGCAGGAAAGACCTCGGTGAGGAACGTGAGCAACCAGGTTGCAACCAGGCCAGTCCACCACCTTAGGCAGTACCCGAAGTTTTATTAACAGGCTGCAACGCTCCCTATTCTGTAATTCCATTTGCAACATTACATTTAAGAAGCTCGTTTTCACCAAGTCCAGCTCAATAATCACTTCTGTGTCTTGAACCATAGAACCATTAAAACGTTACAGTATTAGACTAAGAGGTATTTCCTTGGCACGACTGATCCTTGAATTCTTCCTTTATTATATTCCCAAAGCACAACCCGCTCCGATCCCAGTGCTGAGAGGTCCTGGCAGGCTTCAGCTCCCTCCAAAATCAGCAGATCCATCCCCAAAAATGGGTCTTATGGCCTGACCACTAATGGCTGGTGCTCTCACCCACTGCCCCCACAGAATCCTGCTCCCTGAAAGGAAACGCTCCCAGCCCAGCCAGCGATGCTGAGTCCCGTTCCCACCACCATAGCCTGGTGTTTTTCATCCCCTGCACAAACACCAGATGAAATGCAAAAGTCTGATCGATACCTCCAAGAACCCAGCCTTGCGTTCAACCCAGGTGAGCATTGGCGTGATCTCACCCGAGGCGGGATGAACCCACTAAGATGGTAGGAAAATCCAGTGCTGGAGCCTGCTTCAGACACGCACACCCCGGGGTGGAGGGGCTTAAGTAAGGCCCGCCAGCTAAAACCAGTGAGCGCTAGGCTCATTTCCCACCAGAGGTGGATGTATTGACATGGTATCAAACCATGTGCGGTTCTCAGCCACAGCTTTCAGACAGGGCTCACACCAAAATATAGACCCACCAAGGGGATTTGCAGTATCATGCTGCATTAAAAAAAACCTCAAGTCAAAGACAAAAGGCAACAACAACAAAGTAACCACATTAATCCAAAAAGGCTCAGCAGAAGAATCCCTTCAAAACAGGTATTTTTATCCCCAATCCAGTTGAAACTTTCTCAATTTTAGCAACAAACTATTACAAACTATGTTGGAAAAAACTCCCAGAGCCCCAGAGGCAGCCTTGTCCTTCAGTGCCTGCAGTACACCATGACTGAGCCTCCACTTTAATAGGAAGCTTCTGGGGGTTTTTAGGGTTGCTCTTGGGGAGCTCCCCAATTACCTGCAGCTCCTCCACTTGGCCAAAGTGATGCTTCGGTCCCTCCTGCCCTTTCAGACACCACAACCCCTGGAGCAGGCGAGTTCAGCTTCAGACACACTTCTGCCGGGGATTTTTCTCCTCCGATGGGCAGAGCCCCTCTCACAACCCACCTCTTCCATTATCTGTATCATGTAAGTCTTCAAACTCTCATCCCCAAAGATTTAACCAGCCTCCCGGGTCTTTCTAACAGGCCCTCACTCCAGAGCCTCCACTTATCTGTGGAAATATTTTACCTTTCACCATATAAAGCTTAGATTTTCCTGTATTTGAAGTTCAGTCTGCTTTATTTTATCTTCTAATATATCTCAGTGTCTTTTACAGTTCCTGCTTATATTATTATGCATTTGAGTAAGTCTCCCTAAGGAATGACCTTATCTATAGGTATTAAAGCCTGACAGCTTTCAGCAGTTCTTTTACTGCTGGATTTGTTCTTTGGGCCAGGGAAGGGGGAGGCCAGATTCAGTGGATAACCAGTAAATAACTGCTGAGATCTCCTTGTCCAGATTTAACCCTTCCCACAGGTTCTGGATGTAAAGTCTTGGATAACTGCTCTGCCTTCTCTTTCCCCAAATTAACCTTTACAAAGAAAAATTTGCATCTCTAGCAATATTTTGGAGGTCTGGCATTTCAGCAATGAGGATTTATTCTCCAAATGCAGAACAGGGGGATTTTATCAGAGCAGGGGTCTGCACGCCCGATTGCTCTCCCACATCAGACACACTGACTGCTTCAAATAAAGATGCTAACAACACAGAGGGCAGGAACTGGCCCCAAGATGTGTTTCCATTAAGGGTTAACTTAAAAAATGTTATTTTCCATCTAGCTTTTCAGTTTTTCAAAAATATATCCTTATGGATGGAATCCTAGATGTTCTCATTATAAATTCTGCTTTTTAAGCACAGTAAATTGTGATCCTGAATGCTGCCTCGTGACAATAAGTTCTGTAGGGTTCTTGTATACAGCACTCCTCTTCCCACTAAATTTCCAATAAAGTATTTCTGTTTTTATATCTGAAATCCCAGAAATAGCACTAGAGGAACCTAGCATTTTATTCTTAAATTTAATACAAACTATTCGCTCAGCGTGAAAGCATTTTAAAATGACTCCTGTGCAGATTGTGGTTCACTGTTGTATTTGGTGAGCTTACTACATCCATGGCAACTGATGAATATTGCTGCTGCTATTGCTATAAATAACAAACATATTTGGCAAAGTCTGAGATGTAAATATTAAATCCAGCACAAAGGCAATTTTCTGTCCCTTCTCTTCCTCCCTTCTGAGTGAGGAACCTATACTTGTATGTCCGTAGATTATAGATCTGCAGGTGTCACACCACCACGTAAACCAGCAATTTGGATTGACATTGCTTTCAACAAGAGCCCCCCGGTTTGGGGTCAGGTGCGGGAGTGATGCCGTGTAACGCTGGGCTGGATGCACCAGCACTGCTTCCTTCCAACCACCAGCGCTCCCCAGTCCCCACCAGTGAGACAGTACAAACGCAGAGCGCATCTTGTGGAGAACCACCAAGACTTGTGGCCGTCTGTGCCTTCATTTGCAGAAAGTTAAAAGGCAGAGTCTCACCTGCGGTAGCATATGGGCAACTGGTTCCCTTTTTTGCATGTACAAATTAGGCACAAGGGCCTGCAAATGGAGCTAATACCCTTTCCAACAGATGGTACCACTGACCTGTTTGGAAACACGCTTCTTTGGAGGGAGGGAGTGCCAGAAGGTACACACACGATGAGAACTGAGCGTGGTTACACTGCCTAGTGCATTGGGGAAGTCACCTACTGTCAAATCTCTACATGTTTCTCTACTCCTCTTGGCCACTTTCCCACTCCTGGTCAGGGAGTGGGGAACATCCCTGATATCTGCCCGTGCAACAATGCTGGGATGGAGGACAGCAGGAGCACTCTATAATTGGGCTCTGGTTAGCTGGGGATGGTGGCAGAGGGCCACGGTTCCTCCCTGTGAGCCTGGTGACCACTTGGCGGGCACAGACAGAGCAGACCTGTCACCTCCCCGGTGCTGCCCTCCACACGGCTGTGGCCAAGCTCTGGCAGGGACGCTAATTGCTTTTGAACGGCCATGTCATATGAAGAATTCAGACAAACTATAGAAGCAGTTAGACCGCTGTCTCAACTGCAAAGTGGCAACTTCCCACTAATGGGTGGTCAGAAGCAGCTTCCTAATTCATCTCAAGGTTGCCATTCTCTCCCCAGTGCCCATCAGGCTGGCTTGCCTCCCATCCCTGGGACCTGGAGGCTCTGGAGAGGAGAACTTGTGTTTAATGGGCATGGCAAGTGAGGAGCCGAGGAGCAACCTTGAGCTTACTTCCATGCCAGACATGAGCTGCAACTACAGAAAATGCAATGTTTTCTGTCCTGACCCTGCTTTTCCCCACACATCCACTCTCAACAGCACTTAAAGGGGGATCAACGTGTTGTGTCCCACTCAGATCTCATTCTCCTGCCAAGACACCAACTACTCACTGGGACACTGCAGCTCCATAGCTCTGCCACACTAAGTCACTCCAGAGTCCAAGCCAAAACACCAGCCAGCAACGCTTTATTCAATGGCACATTGAAATATCATTTGGTACAGAAAAATCACTGTGGAAACCACTTGATTCAGAAGAAAAATAGTGGCATCAGGCATCAACCTCCCCTCTGCTCTGCCCAAGAATATACTTTTATTATTTTATTATTCGAATATTAGCTAACTCTCGTCTCGTTAGGCACAGCGGCCTGCATCGAGCTGTGCTGCTCTTGACATTTCAGGATGTGGGTAAACAATGTAAACAGGAGTGTGGGAGAAATAAATGGGAATGTTAGAGAATTGCTGCTCAGACGCAGCGCTAAACCCTCCGGCATTGAATGCTTTTTGTCAAAAACACATCAATTACGGTGTTTATATCAAAGCTCTCAATACATTATGCTATTAATATAAAAATGACAGCTGCCATGCAACACATACAGCAATGTCACAGTTCCGAAGCCTACAACAAAAATATAGGGTTTGATTCTGCAAAACTCATGTTCCTGCTCAGGCAAAGAGTTGATTAAATTCAAGAAAAATACTCAGCTACATAAATAAAGACCTCAGAATCAGCGCCAACACCATACTTGTAATGCAATTTAAGTACATTATTCTCAAGCAACTTGACTAATTCTTAACATAATAACAAGTAATTAAATTGTAAATGTGAGCAACTATGGATTTTTCAGTGTAGGTAATATACCATTTCCCACAGCAGAATCGCTGTCAAGTTCACTGGACCCATCTGTAACCCAGACTGGTCAAGCCACTCTCAATATAGGGATCAAACCGCTTCGACTTCAGGTGGTCCTATAGCCAGACACTCAGAGAGCGAAGTGGGGTCACTTGCTCTTGACAGTAAAGCCTTCAAAATTAATAAATTTAGATTTTTGTACCTGTAGGTGAAGAATGCTCTTAAGGAAACAATCCAAACCATGATATGCTGGCTGGAGGACATGGTGAGAACCACTGCAACAACCTTGCAGAAGGGGCAGGTAGAACCAAAGGTGAGCACGCTGCATTTAACCTCTTCACCACACACTCAAGGGCTCCTTCAACACACTCGTTAAAGTCCTTTCTAAACACACCGGACCCTGGAGAAGTGCAGGATGAAGCCTGAGAAAACCTGAAAGGGGCTCCAGGCAGCAGGAAGAATTCAAAGTGCTGGATTTGGAGCTGATGTTCTGGAATATGGTCAACAATTAGAAAAAAACATGTTAAAGTAACGATACATGAAGGCAAAGAGAGGATTATACATATGGTTGTGTATCCATGCAAATAATTTTAAATAAGTGAGCCATTATACTCTGTATTCACCACCAAGCAGGGAGACTATGTCCATGATTTCTTGGAGAATAATTAATTACAGGTTGTAACTGCTGGTTTGTCACTGGGACAATTTGTAGGAAAAGAATAAGCTCCAGGTTTCATTATAAATCCTAAAGCCAACAGCTGTAAAAAAACAAAACCCAACCAAAGTATCAGACTAATTTATTTAAAGACTTTAGAAAAATGTTATTTTCTGCACAAAGGTTCAAAGGATGGACAGGGAAAACTTTTCTTGCAACTGTTCTTCTATAAGATGCCTCAGTGGAATGGATGAGACAGTTCAGGAATTCCGACTGTGTTCTGCACAGCCTGGGACATGGCTTGGGCAGCTGGCCCTGGGAAATCAAATACAAACACAGATAGTGGGGTGAAGGAGAGGTGAAAGCATTCATTCTAGCAAAGAAACCAGCAACTAAAGCCCACCACAAAAAATATACATGTAAAGGGTTTTAATTTGCACATACTTAGCATAAAGAGGGGTAAAAGAAAAAAATTCATCCGCATTTAACACCAACTTGATTTCTCATAGAATATTTTATTAGAATAATTTATTCTCACGGAAAAATCTGCATGTGGGAACCTATTTACTGCCAAAAGTTGAAAGAAGCTGCTCTTTAGCTCCTTCTCCAAGGTACAACCTGGCAGCAATGGAGCATTCTAAGAAAAGACAACTCTGAGCTGGGATTTCACTCAGGAAAAACTCCAGCTGGGCTGGCTGTCACTTCCATGTGCTAAAGCCGAGGTAGAGCTGAACAATAAATGCAGTAGTTCCATGTTTCCAGACTTTTTTCTACCGAGAGTGGAAGACTGAAGGTGGCCTATAGCATAGCCACGGAAAACATGAGATCTGTTCATTCATTTAATTACAAATAAATGTGATAAATCTAAAGAAAACTGACCCACATACAGCCGGCAGTTACAGGCTCAAAGAAATTCTGCTGCACTCAACTAAGCTGCAACACTTAAATCCTCCTCTGAATCTTGCCCTGGGCCGTTTTAAATGTGAAAACAGATGCAAAATGAGTTTTTCCACAGTGGAAACGCCTCTTGAGAGCCTAACCACCTTCCAAACAGCTTGGCATTTTGTTTACTGAGTTTTATTGTCCTTGCTTCCCAAGTGCCTGCTTTTAAAATCTCAGCTGCTTCCCCTACTGTTACTAATTTTACCAGTTTGGGCTATTTTAAGTTTCTTTCTTTAAGCAAACAACTCTTTGAAATTCTCCAGAAATGCCAAAATGTCCACATCATAACTCCATGGACATTCCCAAATCGGTAGTTTTTTCAATCTTTTCCGCTCTGCCACGTACAACGCCACTGGTTTCCCCCTTCCTCCTCACCCCACCAGGACCCACTCTCATCTGCTGGGGCCTGGGGTTCAAAATAACTCCACCAAGTTATTTTGCAAGCCTTCTTTTATCTCCAAGTTTCCAAGAGTGTAAGAAAGTCTTCTGAAGAAGAGAGATTTTACTTCTGCAGACTAAGGAAAATCAATTCATCTTTGTTCTTATCTGTAGGAAAATACCAGCCCAATATTTCAATATATTGCTGCCAGTTCTCGTTGTCTGGATTAAACACTCTCATTCTTCCACAAATTGCTACACTTCAAATATTTTATTGCCATTTTTGATAATAGAAAGTTCCCATGGTGTTAAAAAGGATCACCCGTTGCAGTACTAGAGGGAATCGCTGCTTTATCAACTGAACCAAAACAAGCGCAGGAGAGAAATTCCCACCACCAGGAGCACCTGCAGCAGAGACTTCATCTCCCAAAGGCCAAACACCACCCATCTCCATCAGTTTATAATTGTTTTTCTCCCCTAAATTACAGGCCAAGAAGGAATCTGAAAAGGCAAGAGGTGACTGAATGGGAGTTAAAACTAGCCAGGATTTGACCTGGACATAGGGTACGTTGTTATCCCAGACTCAGATGCCCAGCACGCCTTTCCCCAGGACCCCTTGGCTCCTGGTGAGAGCAGCCCCTTTCCTGTCCTCCAAATGAGGAGCACCAGCATGAAGGAGACAACCAGGCCCTCCCTGGGGCTGCAAACTTCACTTTTCCAGCATTCAAGTCCCGAATAGGTCTCTGTGTGTCTAATGGAGGAACCCTAACCCCAAGGCTGGCTTTGTAAGGAGAAACTGACGGGGAAGAAGGCCCTGGGAGCAGACACAGCTGCCATCAACCACCAGGGCTGCAAATACCCAAACCCATCAGATGTGTGAGCTCACCAACAAAATGCTCAGACAATTAGCTGTCTGGATGCAAACCCCATCTAATCATAGATGCTGCTGCTACCTCCCATTATCGGAGTTCGTTTCTGTTTACATGCTATTTACATAACCGTACAGGGCTATTAAGCCCTTGCACCCAATTAAAAGCTGAATCATTCACCGGCTGATTCACAGGCACTGCCCAAGCTGCTCCACCGGGGAGCTGGCAGGGCACCAGGGCCGTCACCGATTGCCACAACCATCCCGTTTTCCCTCGCAGCTGGGGAAGGTGCCGGCAGCACCTCTCCCGGCATGAGGCTCCGCATTTCCAGACCTACGGCAGCAGACTTTCCCGGTCTCCGAGCCGTCGATTCTGAAATTGTTTTACACCCCATAAATTCCATAATGTGCCCAAGTAAAGATCTACAAACCGTCATCATTTAGGATGATATACGTCTAATTTCATCCAATAAAGCCGCTAGCACTTACCGCAGCGCTTTTCCTAGGAAACAGCTCGGTGTCATCTAACCAGCGTGTCCCCCGCCTGCAGCTACCACACGGGCACCGTGCTGGGGGAAAACGGGGCCAAATTGGATCAAAGGAAAACATGAACTCCATCAAGGCAGGGGTTGTGCAGCTGCTCACGCCGAGCCTCGACCAGCACAGGGGGTGCTGGATCCGCGTGGCCCTGGACAGGCTACCCTGCGGAATAAAGCAAAGTCAGAAAGGTCTGAAGCAAACGTCCAAGCCAGACTTTTTTTTTGGCTGAGTGCATTAACATGCTGACAGCTCACGGTGTCTTCTGAGCTCATGCTGTCAGCCTGCTCGCTGCCTTGTCTGAAGCAGGTAGAAAAACTCAGGTACAAGCGGTATTTCAGACCTTTCATCTTTAAAACCTGAAAGGTGCTCCTGTTTTCCCTTTCCCCCAGATGCCTTGTTATCATTTCTAGCCGCTGTCCTCGCGGTCGGTGGTCTCCACCTGGTGAGGACATCAGGTTTCTGTTCCAGCTGATGATGTGCAGGCTGCAAACCTCATGCCCTATGCTCGGGCTGCAGAAAAGCCAGATACACGCGCTCCAACCCTGTGGGCTCAACAGACCCACATCCAGGACCTCCACAGGAGCCAGATCCTCTGTCCGGATCTTGTCCAAGTCCCAGACTTGCCATACAAACAACACAGCGGGAAGGAGATGCTCTTTGCCTCACTTTACTTGGCATGAGGAGCTAGATTTGCTGAAGCCTTTTGGCTGTGAGAAAGTTATTCTTTTTAGTAATTTTCCTAGCAGCTGCTACAGTGCAGTGTTTAGTCTTTTAGGATGGGAAAATGCTTGATATCACACTGAAGTTTTGGTAGTATTTCTCCCAAGTCCAGGACTTTTCAGTTCTCCACATTCTACCAACAAGGGCAGGTGCACAAGGAATGTAAACCAGAAGACAGAGGCTCCAACCCTCAGCTGAAACTGCAAATCAACATGATAACAGCCTGCCTGCCTGGACAAAGAAAAAGAATCCAGTAGGATGCTAGAAGACTCCAGACCAAAAATCACCATTGGACTAAATGACACATGGACTGTACACGAAGGAAGTGTGAGGGGAAGGTGCATGGAGCACAAGGGCATCATTGCCCAGGTGTTTTTTTGTTTAGAGTCACCCACTTTGGAGGCAGCCAGTCCAGGATGTTCCTGCTCCTGTACCTTTCAATTACAATGATTATTTTACAAAATCTGACCCTGAGACTCTGCTGTGGGAAAAACAAAGGTCGAGCTGACAAAAGGAGGGAGCACATCCAAGAGTGAGTGCGAGTGTGTGTATGAGGACACCATGAATACTGTGTGAGAGCTTGGGCAGCAGGATGGACAAGCATCCTTCAGCCTACTGGCCCAGGCATCAGAAGCCATGGAGATCTGAGCCACGTGGGCCACCAGCCCAACAGCAAAGGCTGCTATAGCTATTATAAAGGTAAAAATGAAGTGCCTGGACCCTGATGTATGAATGTATAATGAAATAAAACACAAAATCCATGCCACATGTCCATGTGTCTGTCGTGACCCGAGAATTTTTGTGCATCCCCCCTGACTCTCTTCCAGCACATCTCCAACAGGAATCACTGGTGTGGACCCTGCTTCGCTGCACAAGACACAAATCACCTGCCAGCCCTCGCCTCCCACAGCTCCCAGTCCACTGAGCAGAAGTGTTTTGTGTGACCTAGCCTAGAGGAATAAAAAGCAAAATGGTGCTATAGATACATCTAAGAGACCCTACTAAAGAGGAGCACAGGGGTGTTTTTCCCCCACCCCATCCTTGCCCTCTTCCTTCCCCACAGCAGCCACTTTACGCAGTTTTCCTCCGGCAACCCCCTCCCTCGCTTTTATACCTTTCCAGCCGCACTTGCAGTCAAATTTATTTCCATAAATTCACTGAACTGTAGATTATTTTACAGGAAAACGTTTCCTTTGCTAGCTAATGTCTCCCATGTGTTTGAGCCTTTAAAGCCGCTTTCAAGCATGCTTTGCTATCTCTCCTTAGCATGCACGGCAAAGTCCCTGCACTGGGTTTTCGCGGTGCAAGAGTCTAGCGTGGAAAGAAGCTCAACAGAGAAACACTGTCACCAACGAAGGGGGGAAAGGAAAAAAAAATAAAAGAAAGAAAGAAAAAAGAGAAAAGCTGACAAGAAGCAAAACTGACTGACGCTGGAAAGACGCCAGCCCTGTACAGTCAGTCTTCGGGCTGGCACCAGAAATGCCATTAAGTGCAAAAGGAAGAAGAGGGTCTCTGATGACAGACGTATGCACAGGCTTAACACAGGGTTGATCAAAAAATAAACAACAGTAAAAAAGTCACATTTCTCTCTACTTAGTGTTAGCAACAATCAGTTGCAAGTCTGTGCAGCAGTTTATACCATCCAGTCAAAGACAGCCCTTTCCCAGCCGCACGGATCAGAAAAGATGTGTGAAACCACCCAGACCAAAACACTCGTTTTTTTTCAGCTTTAGCTTTTTTTTCCCTCTCTAGGGTAAATCCTCCTCTTGACACCAAGCTCAAAGAACAATTTTTGCATGAGCATGTCTGGCCTTGGCAATTTTGGCAGCTCTGGGCAGTGCCAGGGTGCTCCTCCACCACCGGCATCCTCATAGGGAGCACCACCCTCATCCCAGTTATGTCCATGCCAACTTTCCAGTAATGGATCCGCTGGCACTGGAGAGCCCCAAGAGAGCACCCAAGCTCAGGCATCTCTTTCCAGGCTCTCACCCTCTAGAGAACAAACAGACCTAGTTTCATTTTGCTACACAGTTGGCAGAAAGGTTCTTTATTTCTCAGTATCACTATATGCAGCTGTATTTTTAAAAATTTCCCTGCTACAAGAAAGGAAAACTGTTGTCAAAAAGCCCATTCAAATAAATTCAATTTTAGGGTCCTTTCCTGATCATTATGATATTTATTTAATCTTTTTTTCAGAAATACCTGATACGAACGAAGATCTTAAGTTGTTAAAAGTAATGTGGACTCATGAACTGATTTCAAACAAATAGCACTGGAAAATTAAACTTTTAAATCTTAGATATATAAAATTATTCAGAAGTCAAAGGATGCAGATAGTCACCTAGGGGGATTTATTATTTGGAGGGCATCTGACAGTATTTAAATATCTACCAAAACTGCCCCACTGGCACATTTTAGAAATAGGAATATGCGGGGAGTTTAGATACCCAGCTCCTGTACACTTTGCCCGCGGCTCCTAAATCATCCTATGGTTTTGAAATGTTTATCTTCCAGCTAAACAGCACCAGTTGTCTGAAAACCATAAATGCAACAAATATCTGCCATGGTAAATTATCCAACCAGTACAGCTAGTGTCCAGACACATGATTAAGCTGCCATGGATTAGCAAGCAACAACATTTCACTAAGCTGCCTGTACCGCCACTTTTAGCCCAATGCAAATTAAGAAAAATGTGTTAGCATAAACGTATTTCACTGGGGTACGAGCCTGTATTTGTCACGGGCAGAGGACACAGGCAATCAGTTATCCCGGCTCAGTGGAACCACAGTAACTCTCCAGGACTTTGCTCAGGAGCTCTAACCACTACATCAGAGGGATCCAGAAACCAGAAAGCCACTCTCAGAGTGGGAAAATTCTTACAAGAGGCCAAGGAACCAGACCTCACTGGTGCCTACTATCGGCTCGGTGAAAAGCAGAGAGATTGGTGATGCTCTTGCCATTTGGCAGCAGCCCGGAGCGGGCAGCTCCTCCCAGCAAAGCCTCACCAGCAGCTTCACAGCTGGATGGGGAAGGAGTCAATAGTGTACATTAAATAAACAGAAGCAGCCCGGTAATAACAGGCTACAAATAATTGAGTAAGCACGGTGCTTATGAAACACTCAACTCCCTGCCAAGTCTTACCAGAGTAGGACACACGTTCCTCCCCCTTCTCAGGCATCTAAATAGATATTGCAGAGGATTGAAAAAAAAAAAATATATAAAATAGGTGACACATAAATTTCCATGTAGGAGGAGAAAGAAAAAAACTCTCTCTAGATTCCCCTGTGTTTTTGTCAGAGGCAGCTGGTGCTAACTACTGTGAGGGAAGGGAGGTCTGACATGGTATTGCAATGGGTTTGTTCCTATTCCACTATGTCAATATAATGTCTTTGATTCATTTATTGCACTTGGTATAAAAGCCCAGCTTCTGACCTCAGCAGAAAAGGGTGGCCACGTTATTCTCACCATGTTGTCTGCACATACCTTTATAAATGAGGGACATGATCTGTTCTGGAGACAACTCCTTTTCTTGCTTTGTTTTTTCTCTTCATCAAAAATAAAAGACATTCTTGACAAAATGTATTTGTACAGGTTTTGTAAACAGAGAGCTATAGTTAGAGCTGGCAGGGCGACAAAAAAATTGTGTTCTTCAAAAAATATTCATATTTTAATGACTGCTCTAATTCTGCATGAGGATGGGAGGAGGCTGAAGGAGCCCAATTCCCTGCAGAGAGATGTCTCCAGCCTAAAGAGAAGGCACGTGTAGAGCTCCATGAAACTGCTCCCCCTGCCAGGGCACTGATTCAGAATTGCTCTGCCACGTAATTACTGCCCTAAGCCCCCAAATCATCCATTCCCCATAATCAATTATACAAAGCAAGACCATCCCAATGGCACAGAGGGACACCAGCCTGCAAGAGCAGTGAGGTGGGAGCAGAGACTCTCCTCCTCCACCCACAACCTTCATAAAAACCTATTTCGAATCTTATGATTTGACTCCTGGCCCTCCCTTTATCTTCCTGCTTTCCCTACAAATCTCATCAACGCGTTTCTGAGCAGCTGTGGCTGCAATAGCAATCCCAAAACATGAAAAAACAGTCAACTGGATGAACTGATAGAAGATCCAACACCACACGCCCCAAGGGGGAAGCAAATCTCATCTCATGGTATCCAAGTAGTACAGGGCCAAAGTTTAAGCCAAGCTTCAGCTTGGAAGTAACTCCCAAGTACAGTGCAGGCAACACAGAATTAAAGAGAAAACATTTAAATAGAATAAAAATAAAAATAAAAAATAAAAATAAAAATAAGCTTTTGTTTTGGGAAAAAGGGATTTTAAACCAAGAGATAACTAACCAAGTTAGTTCATGTCCATTCTGAGAACACTTAAATACTGCCCCGAGGCAAAAAACAAACAAAGCCAATTTTTTGCTGGCATCTACATGCTACTTGCCCTGGGTATTTAATTTCATACAAAACAAATCATCCTGGAGCTACAAACAAAAAATTTGCTGGTAAACAAGACAGCTCTAATTACTTAACAGCGGAATCCAGAGTAATTAAGCCACAGTATCTAGAGGAGCTAAAAAGTAAGCATATGAGCAAGTATCCAAAATCTCTCAGTTATCTTTTGTAAAACAGGAAAAATAGGCTGTTTCATTTCAAGGCCAGAGAGGAGCCAGCATCGCCATGGGAAAGCCTTCAAGGTGATGCATCTTGGCCTTTCCCAGTGGCTGTCTGGGACTTGGACTCCTTCCCCAGAGCCGCTGGCAGGCAGTTTTCCATCAGAGCAGCTGGTGTCCCTCCGGGCACATCGCTGGCAGCTGTGGGGACCCTCTTCCTGATTCCCTGCCCTCACTTTCTCCGTGGGATGCTACCAGGTCCATCCTGCCGTACCAGCAATTCATCCCCCTGCCCAAACGCCTTCCCCCCTGATCACGTTGGGTCTGGGTTTGGAGACAGGGGGCTCAGAAGGTACAACGCTTTCCCTGCGCAGGTCTTTATGGAACAGCTGGAGGGGGTTTGGACTTCAGGGGTAGGGAATGGTGGAGTTGGCACCAGGAGGGACAGTACAGCCTTCAGGCAGGCACCTGGGAGGCTGGCGACTCATCAGCATGGCAGAGAGCTTGGAGGTGGCATGTCATGTCACTGGGCAATTTTAGCAGCTCAAGGGAGATGTGAAAAATGCCAGGAACCTGTTAGATGCCAGCAAAGGTTGAGGCTGCCGCCTGCAGTCCAGGATAAAGCAGCCATTTCTCTTGATGTGGGGGAGTGTGCCAGAATCAAAGGCTAGTTTATGAGACTGAGCTCCATTTGGTACCTCAGTGTCTCATTACCCTGCCACCTGGGTAACTCTAAATGTTGTGTTGCTCATGGGAAAATTGCAGGCAGTGCATCCAGGGGTAATGCTCCGCTCTCACAGATGAGCTGGGATCCACCTGTAAATCAGCTGGGGTTAGGTGCCTGAACGTCAATGAGGATCTGGGACCCAGTTCCTCAGCTTCCTACTGTCACACAGCACAGACACCCCTGCCTCAGTAGTCTCAACTCAGACCAGTTAAGGACACTGGCTTTATGTTAACATCCCTCCCGAGGCATCCCGAGAGCGGCAGGTGGGACTAGCGAAGCTCTCAGAAACGTAGCCTCACAGGGGCAAAGTGGCCACTCGGGACCACATCTGGCTCCAAATCTCCACCTCTTCCCATGTCCCGCTGCTCAGCAGCCATCACAGCAGCTTTGCAGATGTTCTGAGGTATCTGGGCCCCGTGCCAAATCCACACACTGACCTTTGAACAACAACTATTTTTCCGTGACCGTGCTTAGAGCATCAGCCTCCGCTGAAACCATCAGTCTCAGAAGTGATGATTCAGTCTCTGTTTCCCTTCAGACTTCATCATTACAAGGTCATCAAGCACAGCATGGTATAAAACGCGCATAAAGCAGCCACCAGAGTTCTTAGGAATATCAAGCAGTTTCGATATCTTTCCGCAATCCTTCAATCTGGCTGCTGATTAACTCTCACTTTATATTTAAAATTCCCCTTGCCAAAAGAACGTCTGTGGGGGATGTACGAAAACTGAACAACATGACTATAATTACAGTCTAATGGATGTTGCATGGGTAAAACAGGATGGCTGCAGAAAGACCAAGTGGTTAAATTAAAAACTTGAGAAAAGTATTAAAAAACCACATGAATAAAGCCCCCGAATTATGAGAATTTTAGCTAAATGCTTTTCAGATTCTCTAAATTTGCTTTCTGGCTTTAGACTACCTTGTTGAACTTTTTTGCCTATTGTGAGAGTGAGAAACGTGCTTAAAAATAATACCAAGTTCCTCACCCAATCGTGTGAGTCAGAGAACATGGGCGTTAAGAAAATGCAAGGTATTGCATGGCTCAGGCTTACATTATGGAAGTTGGCAGCACGACTATATGGTTGATTTCACAGGCTCCCCTGCACCAGGAAAATCTCCAAAGGTTATCACCACCTCTCTGTTCACTCTCACTGCTATCCCCACATTGACTGAATCTACCGACGTTCAGCTAAAAGCCATCCTTTCTTCCCTCTTCTTTTTTGCAAACTCTTGCTTTAGATCACTGCAACCTCTTCCTGTCGAACGTCCAGGCTTTTCATCTCCCCTTGCAGGAGCACATGCCAAGCAGAGTAGCCAAAATACCTCTTGTTCTTTTGAATTTGAGCCCTGTTTTGAGCCAGTTTTAAACTGTCTTCACACAACAGCACTGAGAAACCTGCTGACAGGGCTGATCCTGCGTGCCTATTGCTTTTCCCATAGGAAACTGAGTGCTCACCCATTCTAGCCCCACATCCCAGTTCCATGCAGGAGTGAGACCACACCTGCACCATGACATGGATGAACCATGCAAAGACACAGAATCACAGAATGCTTTGGGTTGGAAGGGATCTTAATGATCATCAAGTTCCACCACCCACCGTACCCCCCACCATGCGCAAAGACACCTCCCACTAGAGCAGGCTGCTCTGCACCTCTGGGCTTTGCTCTTTGTGTACCCAAGGAACACCAGCCCTTCCCGTGGGCCCTTCCTTACAGCTCACTCCACTCCTGCAGCTGCTTCCCCTTCTGAGTCCATGAAACATAGAATCATGAAATGGTTAGAGTTGGAAGGGACCTTAAAGACCATTGAGTTCCAACACCCCTGCCCTGGGCAGGGACACCTCCCACCAGACCAGGTTGCTCAAAGCCCCATCCAGCCTGGTCTTGAACCCCTCCAGGGATGGACCATCCACAGATTCTCTGGGCAACCTGTTCCAGTGTCTCACCAGCCTCACAGGAAAGAATTTCTTTCTGGTATCCAATCTAAATCTCCCCTCTTTCAATTTAAAGCTGTTATCTTGCCCTGTCACTGCACTTCCTGACAGAGTCCCTCTCCAGCTCTCCTATAGACTCCTTTCAGATACTAGAAGGCTGCTAAAAGCCATGGTCTGTGAGGCTCCATGCAGACCCCTATAACTGTCCATTTCCAGCAACTCAAAGGTCAGAGGCATCACTTCTCTTAGCCTGGGTTGTTCCTGGCTGTGGCACGTTCTTGTGCTCAACTTATTTTATCAATCCACGCTTGCGGTGAAAACCCACTCATTCGAGCTGCCTTACTTATTATTTGAGTTGTTAATTTTACGGTTTTATTAAGTGACTGAATGAATGCCATTAAAGCACATGGTAGTTTGGTTGACTGAATGATTGATTTTACATAGTTGTCTTCTTCCGGCACTCCTAAGTACTTCTATTTGTGCTTAACAAGCCTCACCATTTTGGTATTCCACTTCACAGCTCCCTGGCTCATTTTCAGTTTCTATTTTTTACATTTTCTTTGTGGAGCAAAGAGCTGTTTATCTATCTCTAAATATTATGCCAAAGGAAAAAAATGATAGCAATCTGTAAGAGTTTGGAAGTGTACAGGCACTTTTAGGAGTTGGTGAGGATGCAGACTCCTTCTTTGTCAAACTCAGCATCTAGAAATTGTGTGAGATCTATCTGCTCTTCACAGGTTTAGACAGCTGAAGGTCAAGAAGGCTTTTTTGGGGTGGTTTGGGGGTATTTTTGTTGCTGTTTCTGAGTGGCACCTATTTAGGATAGCTGTTTATTTTAGTTTGGGGGGGCTTACTGGGGTTTCCAGACCTGGTGAGAGAGGTGGGGACAGTAACGACTGCTCCAGCTTCAGGTTCCATCAGCCTGGAGTTTTGTATTTTCGTGCAATATAAGCCAGGGGCAAATGAAGAAACAAACCACAAACCAAACAAACCTCAAGGTATGATACCCTAAATTGTTCCCTTTTTATCAAGAAGCCATTACTGTGGAAAATATTATAAAGCTGTTCCTGTGGAGCACCAAATATGCCAAGATATATATATATGATTTAAAGTATCTTGCTAAAACTAAAGACAAGGTTCAAAACTAAACAAAAAATGACATGGGTTTTTGTTAACTTATTGGTGATAGAAACAAAAAATCAAGGAAAGTAAAACATACAATTATAAAATGGTTTTTAGAAACAAATATCCAAAAGCTTTCCTCGTTCCATGAGAATTTACCATTTTGGATTCTTTCTACCTGAAATGGGACAAAAATTCAAAATCTTGACATTCAGCATAACTCGGCCGCCAGGTTCCATCTAGATTAGTGCTGAGATTGCTACTTTTTAATTCTTTTACTAGAAATAAAACTCTTTCAGTACCTATTTCATTTTTAAAGACAAAGTTACTTTGATCCAAAAAAGGATCTCGCAGAAAAACAAGGTATGCCAAGTCCTGAGCCTGAGGCACACAGAAGATGCAGCGAGCTTTTGGCAAGATGAAAGTAGAGCAGAGAAGGAGCACTTGCTTTAAAAAAAACCCACTCCTTAAAATAGAAGAGGCACAAGATGATACCCCATAAAGAAGGGAAAGATTGGAAGGTTGTGTGATCGTCTGTTTGGAGAGTGCAGGAAGCAACTGAAAGTTTTATATACATTTAGGGGTTTTACACTGCTCACCAAAAAAAAAAAAGAAAGAGTATTGTAAAAAACATTTGCCCCCAAGTCCTCAGAGCATTTAAGGGGAGAACAAGCTGGTACTCTTGGATTAAGACAAGTAAGATGGTTTATATTGCTTCTTAATTACTTTAGGCTGAGGATCACAATGGGGGAAAGGGAAAACGTCAAGCAGAGATAAGAGCAGAAGATAGAGGATACTGGAAGGTGGATTTTCAAAACGCTGCATGTAGCTCCAGCCACAAGCACCCCTGCCTTAATGCCCAGACCCTGCAGCCAAAATCTTCCTTACCCCTCTGTGGATTTAAAGCAGTGACAGGGTTTGGTCCCAGGAGGGGAAAGGGACACCAGGCAAAGATCACACGGTGACTGATATGAGGCTTGGTGTGTGGGTGGTGGCAGCATTGCCATTACCGAGCAGATGACACCAAATGAGCCTCTGGGTGCCCTGCCCTGTGTTGGCTCCCTGGGGTCAAGAGCCAGAAGTAAGACCAATCCAGTCAATTAACCTGACACCACCATAACACAAAAAACATCATCATCTACCATTCTGTGATTCACAGGTAGTATTAAGGGGGTCCAGATAGTATTAAGCCTTCCCCTAGTCCAGAACACAAACTGGATCCAGACTGGATCCAGGCTGGACCTGGCTACCCCAGAGGAGGAACTGAACAACACACATTTGGCTACCTGGGCTCTCCCCAGGGCTTCGCAGCCCTGAGCCACTTGCCCAAGAGGCCACGTACAGGGACAGCTGGGACCCAAAAAACGTGACTTGCAGGAGCCGCCTGCTTAGCCAGGAGGAAATGCCGAGTGAGGGAAAGGGGTTCAGGGGTTGGATGTGGAGCACACGGAGCCAATTGCTTCATTCAGGTTATGCAGGTCTGAACCGACTCCTTGTATCGCAGAGCAAAGACCTTTCTTTAAAACAGGAGAAGCGGGAGTGGGATCAGTGGTGTGTTACAGCAGGGGCGAGACAGGACAGCAGAGCTGCCTTCATCTAAGAGCTCAGCAATTTGGGCTCTGTGCTCTCTTCTCTGCAGCTGGACTCAAAATACCTTCCGTTTCCCAAAAGACAGCCCCAGCAGCCAGCCTGCAGGCTGTGCTGAAGCTATTCCACTTTGTACAGGATAACTGAAGATTTGTTGAGCCATTCAGAGTCAACTTTTTAGATATATCTCTATATATTTTTTTTTTAATCATCATCATCTGGCCCCTTTTCAGAGCACTTCTCCAGGAAAGGAGAGGCATGGGGTCCCAAAGCACGCTCTAGCGATTATTTAAGTACATCAAATGCTCATCAGATAAGGTAAAATCAACAAACATTCACCAGAGCATGGACTAGAGAGAAGGAAGGAAAGCAAACTATTAATTCCAAGGGCAAGAGGAGCATTTCTGAGCAAAGTATAAAGCCTTCTGTGGGAAAAAAGCAGCAGTACTGAAGAGGAAGAAAAGGGAGGCAGGAGGTGGGATAAATTCTATTACTAAAATAGGAAAGAGAAGAGTTTTGAAAAGAAATGAAAGGGAGAATAAGGAGTCTGAGTGTGTTGGAGTGGAAAATGCGATAAGTAGGGATGAGGACATAAGGTCAGCTGGAGTAAAAAGCACCTTGGCAGCTCCATTGAGCAGGACAGGGAGGCTGACACAGAGGGTGTTCCTGAGAAGGGGTCACTGTCATCCAGACATAAGAGGAAGAGCAGGTAGGACAGATATGGGCAGAAAGAAAAGACCAGAATGTTGGAGAAACAGTGCCATTCACATGGACAAACAGGGCACAGACATGGAAAGGAGCCAAGTCACAAAGCGTGGGTAAAGGGCAGTGATGTTGATGGACTCAGTGGCACTGAGTGATACAGCAGGACAGTGGGATGCCATTGCCTCCTCCCTCATCCAACCTCGAACACACCCAAAATTCACCATGACAATAGCAACAGCTCCAGAGGAGAGAGCTCAGTCTTTGTTATGTTAAGATTACAACAGTGTTAAGACATCAAGAGCAAAGATGTACATGGGATTAGGTTGATCCAGTTCACCCAGGTCCTCCTGTCTGATAGACTGACGGTTTGAAGTCAAGCTTGCTTTCCTGGCAAACCTTTTAAGCCTTTTTCGGTCTAATCCTGTTCTGACAGAAGCCCCTTCTCTTATCTTCAGATTATAGGCCTTACCCCATAAACACTGCACAAGTACAGCCCTACTAGTAAGGCGTAATATTAACAGCATGTGTAACCCAGCGCAGTATTGAACTGCTCCATCACAGTAATTACTGCAATAATAATCCTTGATCTAGTTGAAAAAAATCCATGTCCGTTCACCAGGAGCAGAAATTACAGCTGCTAGAAGTCAGATCCATAACAGAAGCCTTGGAAAAAAATGCAGATTTGTGGAGGGAAAAAACAAATAAATAAAATCTATTGTTGCAAAGTTCCCCATGTACCAATCTATTTTTGCCTCTAAGCTGAAACAGGTTTTGTTTGGTGACTGACATATATTTGAGTCACAGCTGAGGGGAGAGAATAATACCCACCTGCTGTCATATTGTTCTCCAGCTGATTGTCCTCTTGATCTGGAGCGCTCACAGGCGCAATGGGGAGTACAGGGAGAGAGAGAGAGGAAAAGGAGCTTGGACACACAGGAGACACGGGCTGGAGAGAACAGTCAAAGATGCACAAAATGGCCTAATCAGCAAAGTGAAAACCAAAGGGTGTTTGCAGAAGGAGAAAAAAAAAAAAAAGAGACAAAAAAAGAAATAGGAAAAAAAAAAGAATAAAAAAAGAATACAAGAGGGTTGGATGAGATCTGTTTTTATACAACAACCAGGATGAAATTAAGCCTTATATATCATACAAATAAACACCTCAGATACCCTCCCTCTCTGAGGGTGCTTTTTTCCTTCCACAATTCAACAACTCTGTTGACTTTTCCATGCTTCAGTCCACCTTTTGTGATGTTTCTGAGTTGTTTTGCAAGGACCAGCACATGTGGACACCCTCCCACAGCCCCGTGACCAACGGATGGGTCACCTGCTTGGTACCTGTGGCCACTGCTAAAGGAAAGGACATAACAAGAATGGGAATGTCCACAAGACTTCTCCCAGGTACCAGCTGCCAGTGGAGATTGATCCTGGGTGGCTGAGCATGACGGGCACAAAACTCACTCCCCCAGTTCCCACTCAAAGCCAATGCATTTGTCTACACAGCAGTTGGTTGAAAAGGCTAAATGTTGCGCTTCACAGCGATGCTGGATGCAGACACAGATAATTAATTAATTTGTCTCCTCCTGTAATAACAACCCTCCAGGGAAGGTGGTCTTAGCACAGTCAGGGAGTCCCACACTCAGACACAGGTACCCGCGCGCAGTTGGGGCTCAGGCTGGGGTTGTGTGTCCCCCTAAAACCCAAACACTGGAATTTCTTTGAAAAGAACCATTCTCTGCCAAAGCCTAGAACTGCTCTACAGTGTTAAAGATGGATAGCCCCAAAAATCACATGCACTCTACCATTCCAGCCCATCCCCCAGCACAGCATGAGGCAACATCTTCCCAGAGTATTCTTCCCCTGTGCATAATAATACAATAATAAATATCGAGTCATTGCAAACACCACATCCTCTGCAGTTAGCAAAATGGAAATAAAAAAGCATTCCAATTGTATCACTTCAATTTGCTCAGTATAGAAAGAAATAAAAATGGCTTACGTAGACTTTAACTCAATATTTTAATAGCAATTCCAACACAAATGGCTTTAGTAACCAGACAAGCGTGTTGTTTCAAAACATTTTTAAAAGCTCATGAGCTGTGATTCTTTAGCAGGTGCCCTGCAAGAGCTACTTTTCCTTTCAGTGGTCTGCAGTTTCTTCCTGTGGGACCCAAACTGCTGTGCTGCTATCTCTTCTGGATGCCGAAACAGAACGTAACAGTTTACAGACACCATCTGAAACAAAGCATTAAACAAAAATAACCTGGAACCAGACTGTGACTACACAGGAAGTCTAAATCAGAGCAGAAATATTCACACAAGTGCCAGCTGGAAGCCATGTCTGTGCAGACCCTATGGAAGGAGAGCTGAAGGCCCAGCTGGGTGCAGGAGATGCTCAGGGCTCCCTGATGAGGGTGCAGCATGTTCTCAGAGCTACTCGCTGATGCTGGTTTACATCTTCCCATAGATGCTGGATGTCAGCAGCCCTCATACATACCATGACAGCCCTTCTGCCAGTCACACCACACAGTCCCAATGCGGGAAAGCACCTAAATGCCCACCAACTACTTGGGAAGTGAAGACCAACCGCTTCCCTGTGGCCAAGTACCAAAGTGAGAGCTTATTGACTGAACCAAGACACAGCTCCTACTCTGAATTTGCAAGGTACATCAAAATGTCAAAATGAAAGAAAAAAAAAATCAAGCCACATTTTTCAAGTGTGGTCAAACATAGAATAATATCATAGAATCACAGACTGGTTAGAGTTGGAAGGGAACTTCAAGATCATCAAGTTCCAACCCCTTGCCCTGGGCAGGGACACCTCCTACTAGACCAGGTTGTTCAAAGACCTGTCCTTGAACACACTCAGGGATGGGGCATCCACGGCTTCTCTGGGCAACCTGTTCCAGTGCCTCACCACCCTCACAGCAAAGAATTTCATTCTAGTATATAATGTATATCTCCTATCTTTCAATTTAAAGCCATTACCCCTCATCCTATCACTCCACTCCCTGACAAAGAGTCCCTCCCTAGCTTTTCTGTAACTCCCTGCGGATATTGGAAGGCTGCTATAAGGTCTCCCTGGAGCCTTCTCTTCTCCAGGTTGAACAACTCCAACTCTCTCAGCCTGTCCTCATAGGACAGGTGCTCCAGCTCTCTGATCATCTTTGTAGACCTCCACTAGACCTCAACAGTACCACATCCTTCCTGTGCTGAGGACTCCAAAGCTGGACAAAGTACTCCAAGTGGGATCTCATGAGAGCAGAGTAGAGGGGTAGAATCACCCTCCCGTGACCTGCTGGCCACACTTCTTTTGATGCAGCCCAGGATGAGGTTGGCTTTCTGTGCTGCCAGTGCACACTACCACTGTTTATCCCGCTGTTGGGAGAGTCCTGCCATGTTCCCAGCACTGGGAGTTTGTAGCTGCCCTGGGACTCACGGGTACTTATTGCAACTGCTTTCATCTCCGAAGCAAGTGATGCCTTCAAGCTATGTTTTCACAGGTTAGTAGCTTGTACATATGAATTGCTTTTTGAAATGCCCAGGATTCCTCTGGGATCCAAGCTGCTGATCCACCTACACCAGTCCTTCTCTGAGCATGAGTTCAGGTAGGTGCCAAGGCTGGACTGCATCCTGCCGCAGCCCAGTGCTTCCACATCCCTGTTGCTGCCATACCCAGAGACCCCCAACCTGTAGAAACCAGGTGAGTTTAAAAAAAAAAATAAAAATGTATAATTCATGTTGTTATCCCTTACAGACTGAGGCCACTTTGTCAAAAGTCCAGGCTTAATTATAATGTTTCAATCCATCCTGGTCTCTTTAATGAGGAAGACTCATTAATATATACAGTCCAACTCAGGTTTCCCTACCTCGTAGCGCATCACAATCTTACGCTGAGCCGTTACCTGCTGCATAGATTCTCATTAAGTATGACATAGATTTGTTACATTGCTGAGCTGGCTGTAAATTGAACTTGTCATAGTGAAGTGCATGTTTTCCAGTTCTTCATCTCTTTGGTTCCTGTTGCTATAGTGACCATCAGAAATCAGAGCAAAAAAGGCAAAGAGAAAGAAGCTCCTTTCTCTGTTCAAATAGTACCTTCCCTCTCTAACACCAGTGGTATTCTTTCGTTTTTGGCTTTACTTGTTAGGGTAACTCCACAAAAGATCTCAGCTCTTCCAGATTTCAAGATCTCATCCAAATCTGCTCAAGTCAAAGTCTTTTCAATGGCTTCAAGGAGCTCTAGATCAGGCCTATACTGCCTAAAAGAGGAATTCAGTACAGATTTGCAACACTTTGAAGTTTCATGTTAGCTTAAGATCCCCAGTATAGGTATACATCAATGTCCTGCTTAGAAGAGTAAATGATGTTGTGAGCAGACTGGAACGTACATACATGTGCACATATGTACATACATAGCCCTCGTGGAGAAAGCCACTGCTGAATCTCACTCATTGTCACATGCCCTTTTCATCTCCTGGATTTATGCACCACTTCTTTGTTTAAAAGACAGAATATGCGCTCCTTGATATTGGGCATTAGTGTTAAAAGACAAAAGTAAGCCCAGCTTTAAATGGCAGGCCTTAGGCTCTGCCTGAGCGGGGACAGGCAAATACTAAAGCCTATGTCACAGCCTCAGCACTGTATTTACCTGTGACAGATGGACTCAACCTATTTAACACCAGAAGAGTGAGAGCCCAGGTGTCTGGCACAGGGATCTGCTGTTACCACTGACAATGGGGAAGACACTAGGAACCACGTATTGCTTCCACCGAGACGTAAACCTGAAGCAGCTTAAGCAAACTCAGCAGCTTAACTTAAAGTTAAGTGCAGCAAATTAAGCAGCTTAAGCAAAGCGTGCCAGTTGGCGACGGGCGCAGGTGACCATTTAACAGTGATAACTGCTCATTAGCGGTAATGCTGTATTAAACCTAAATGCTGCCTGTCCTCCAACTTCTCCTGACTACCCAGTAGGGATCTGCAGGGATTGCGGACCCCCTGCAAGCCACCACGCGCAGCTAAACCTCACTTTTAGATATGCCACTTCTGCCTTGTCAGAGGTCTTGTCACATGAAAATGCATCGCTAAATACATTGATGAGCTGTAATTAGTACTATCCTCTAGAGCAGCGGTACCCAACCAGTACCCCAAATGTACCATTTATGGTAAAGGAGTGATTTTTAAGCAGTACATGAAGGTGGGCATTTTGGTGCACACCGGCTGGTGACGGTACCATGGCAAAGGGCAGGAAAGCCCAAACCTGAAGGCAACGAGGGGCTGCGGCAAGAGGCTTCTGTTTGGAATAATTGGGAACTACTGTACACGGGAAATTAAAAGCCATGACTCCAGCTGCTCCTTGCATCTCTGGTACTGCAGTAGGAATCAGTCCTACAGGCAGGTTGAGGCTTTTCAGAGCCTGAACATTGAAGTGAGGAGTTCCGAGGGTGAGATCTGGATGCAATCACAGCTACATTTCTAACTCTCCATAAAGACCCACTTTCCCACAAGCAAGGAAAAGCCCCTTAGTGTCATTAATTAGGAAAGGCAGCGCTGGCAGCGGTGTGATCAGTGCCATTAGCAGGAGAACAGAACCCACAGCAGCACAGTGGGATGGCTGCGATGTCATTCCAAAACCAATGATGAACAACATTATAGAATCATAGAATCATT
>VZTM01007921.1:0-16816 GCA_013400555.1 Jacana jacana
GTTCCTTTGGGGTATGCTTTCTCTTACAGAATGATCAGACAAAAACTTTTACTCTTGAAAAACACCATAATTAGTTGGTCCTGCAAAAACAACTTTGTGTTCAATGACTGGCTGTAGAAATCATTGGCAGTGATGCACAAACCATGTTTGTACTCACAGTCCTCACACAGACAAAGTATGTTTCTCTCCAAAAAAATGCTTTGTATCAGATACTCTTTAGCATATTTGCTTATATTAAAAACTAAGTGAGTTTTGGTGTGTTGGCCTATTTTTCTTTCAGAACCAAGAATTTAAAATTCAGTTTGAAAACAAAGATGCAAATTTATAATAATGCTGAAGTTATATTGGGGTTTAGGTGGGTTTATGATAGCCAAATACACATTCTTTCTGATACAGAGGCTTAAAGAGTCTCAGGAGTTGAGAAGTTGATAATCTCCTGTGTGCTTTATATTTTGAATCTGTGACATATATCAGAGTCCCATTCTTTCCTGCAACATCCTCAAGAAGAATATGCTGCATAAGAGCCATTTTTAGATAGCCATTTCTAGAGCAGAACTGCAAATTAATTTCTTCTTTAAAATTCCTGTTTGCTCACTCACCTGCAGTGAATGATTATTTCTGACAGGTAAGTAAAATATCATAACTTTTCATTTTATTTTTTCCATGGAAAAAAAATAGAAGGGAGGGGATTTTGCCCAACCCAGAGCATTCCGTGTGTGCTTAAAATGAGACAGCAGTGAGAACCTTCTGAGTGCACTGCAAAGCAGGTATTCAAACTGTGGGAAGAAAAAACCCTCCTTAGCACCTGAGAGTGATAATATTGGCTAAACTTCCTCTGTTGAAATCATAAAGTCAGATCGACAAGTTACAAGGTTCAAAGATCTGGAAAGAGGAACCACTGTGTCATCTCACTCCCATGAAAGCATAGACATTGAGATAAATTTCAGTTTTAGCTTCCCAGCTCAGTGGAGTAGCATAGGCTGCCAAAATGTTTATCATTAGCAGTACAGTTTAGAACCTTTAGAGTCTATAATTCTTCTCTGTCATGTCTGTATTTTCCTTTTGGGGCAGATTTTTCTGCACTGTACTAATTTAAGAAGCAAATCTCCATTCAAATGGAGATTAAGATATAGAAAGGAAGTACTGTCATGTGGGAAGAAAACATTAAGAGGCTCTGAAATGAAACACGATGAAGTTAAGGATCACCGAGGAGTCTCAGGGTTGCTAAGTTTTTATCACAACGGTCATATTCTTCATTATCTGATTATGTTTGTAGGAAAGTGGTTAATGGATTTGGCCAAATTCAAAAGAAAGTCTATTTTATGAGTTGTTGCAAAATATTGATAAAACTAGAAGATATTAAAGGAAGTATGTTAATGAATAGGTTTCAGAAAACATGATTTTAGAGGCAGATATGTGGTTGGTAGGAAATATTCAGAAAGAAGTTCAACAGTATTAAATTTGCAAATATTAAAGTGAAGAATTAAAAATCAGACAATTTTCTAAAGGAATATGCCAGCAAAAAAGGCCTGTGATATTGAACTTTGGTAACACACAACAGTAGTCTCTCTCTCCCTGGAGCTGATAGAAATGTCCTGTGGGCAGTTCTAGACATGTCCTTAGAGACAGTTATTCCCATAAAGATTAAAGGCAGAGAAAGGAAAAAAACAAACCCCCAAACTGTTGGGTTCATTTGAAGGGATTAATTTATGGGAAAAGAATACAGAGAGAAAGCAATAAATATGTCTTGCTTGGCTAAGAAACCATCAAAAGGGAGGAGGGGAAGAAGTATCTGCAGTTTTCCAAAAAGTAAACAACTCTTAAATTTTTGATTAGTATTTTTTTTCTCAAACACATATTTCCATTGAAATTCCCAGAACTAAACACTCAGAACTAAACCCTTTCATATCAGCAAACATGGAGATCTACTGTCTCAATCAGTCTGCATTCTCTAGCATAGATTTTAATATGACACTTTATAAGAGGAGGGAGATTTCTTGGGATTTATAAGTTGTATACATCAAAGAGAAAAAGTCAAGATAAGAAAGAAAGATTAATTTATAATTTTAAAATAGCTAGAGATTCCTTCATCTCCCCTATGAAGCAAGAGTTCTTATGTAACCAATATTCAGTGCCTAAAAGACTGCATTAAGATGCATAATCCTGAAGCAGAGTAAGCATTCTCACCACCCTCTAGTGGAAGGCTTTTGTAGCCCTACCTCTTACTGGCTCCAATGGTAGTGATTCCTCAAGAGCAGTGTATGAGAAACATTCTGGTGCTGTCTGACCTGTGCTTTGTACCTGTAGCTCACAGAATACAAGAATCAAACCCTTCATATTTAATTAGGATAGCTGCATTTGTCTTTTTAAATTATTATTTTTCACAATTGACTGTTAAAATCAACATTTATTTTGATTGAAGTAGTTCATCTTTAATTTCTGTTCAAAGTCAGGCTTCCCACACTCATCTGCCTTTGGACTAGAAATTGTAGCAGGTGATGGGGTTTGCATGGAACATGGGAAGCATGGAGTAAGGAAGAGAGTATATGCCAACACTGAGCAGTAAATACATAGGAGATCTTAAAGTGAAGGGGCAGGGCTAAAAGGAGCCAAAAATGAAGTGCATCAACATTTAGCAATTGAAAACATACCCTACTGGCTTGGATTTAATAAAGAAAAAGATCATAATTATCCAATTAACATGAATAGTAGTTTGGCAAGGTAGTTTGGCTCTACTTTGCAGTGGGTTTGGCATGATGAGCAGAGTAAATTCTTCATTGCTTTTGGGAATGTGGTGTTCTCTTGTTAAGGTGTAAACTGACTTGTCACCACTTCTGTGATGGAATTCAGCTACAGTGGTCTGGTATTATTCCCTGTATAATATATTAACTATATATATTATATATATTCCCTGGTATAATATATCAATTATATGTTAGTGTATATATGGTGACATTACTTAACATGCATTGACAACATAGTGTCCCTAGTTGTGAAAATGCAAATCCCAAGTTTTAAGCAATCAATAGGGAATATCAACTGCAACCTGGCTGGCAAAGAAAGTCCTAAATCTAAATAAGTGGGATTGGCAGATTTTTATTCTGTCATAGGAACTGATTACTCTTTTCACCTGGAAACATTTGAAACTGAAATTTTCTACAACAAAAAAGCCAAATTTTAAAATCTTTTGTCTCAAGAAATGAAAAAAGGTAAAATATAATTAAGACTCATATTGGAGTGTCCCTTTTTTCAGCTGTATTTTAACAGATATTCTCTGTGGTATTCTATATCATTTTGTTAAATTATCAGAACAGTTTGAAATATATGTTTCATTACACTGTCCATACTTTTTTTTCAACCTACATTCCGCTGTTCACTGTATGTGAACAATATTGTATGTGGACAATAAGACAAAGGTAATTTATTTAATCGGCCTTTATGTCGATGGATCTGATGCTCACTAGTGTCTCACTGACAAAACTTACATCATTCGTACATCATGATAGGTTAGGAAAAGATTAAGCCCATATTCTTAAATTGTTTTTTTTTAAGCCCCAGTTCAGAAGAACCTGGACAGAAAGAATGCTTAGGCACATAACTTAAGTGGGACTGATGTTAAAGTGTGTACTTAATGGAGCTTTTTTTGATCCCAGATATTCCTAATACTTGCAGGTATTTAGAAGTTTATTCATACACATACTTAAGAATTAACTATTTTCACTTCTTTTTCTGTTTATTTCTGTCTGTACAACTGTCTACCACATATGACTTCTTGTGTCACAGTAAGCTTGGTGGTCTTGTGTACTTCTGTCATGAGTATTAAAATAATTAAAAAAAAAAAAAAAAGAAACGACCAAGAAATATTAAGCTTGAAGCCACTAATAATATTTCTTACATAAAAAGAAGATTCAGTTAAATAAAGAAGCACTGAGCACCTAATAGTGCAAGAATCATAGAACCACAGAAGCAGTGAATGGAATGAACCTCAGAGTTCTCCATCTCAGTTTAATTATTGGAGTGAAACTGTTGCCAACACTATATCAGGTGACTGGCTTTGCATACCTGATGCTTGAAAATGGGTAGGGATGGTGATTATTCAGCCTCTCTGGGTGACTTCTTTCAGTGATGTCCTACTCAATGAATATTTTTGTTTCCTCTAAGCTTAAACCAGCGTTTCACAAATTTGGGGAAATTCCCAAGCAACGTGTAGCCCCTTGGTCCTTATTGTATCATCAGTTTTGCTTTGTCATCCTTCTAAACCACCTTCACATAATTATAAACAAACTCCACTTCAAGTTGGGCTCTAACATCCCTAGCAATTGTGTTAACCCTCCACAAGACCAATATAGCTTCTACATATCTTTCTTGGATTGGAGGGAGAGGAGAAAAACTGGATACAGTGTTCCAAGGGTATAATCACTAGCATTTAGAGGACATTTATGATGTCCCTCTCCCCTCAAGGCTGCTGTGCAGACTGAGCGTTGCACCAGCATAGTGCTCTGCTCCCATTAAGACCATCCTGTTAGCAGGGTCCAGAAGGTTATGATTGTACTGTGCTTCCCTCAAGGCCACCATGCCTCTGAAACCAGGCAGACCAGCATGTTTCCCCTTTCCTACTGAGGTCACTGTACCTCCTGGGCATAGTGAGTGAGTGTGGTGTCCTTCTTGCCTTGAGGCCACCCTACCTCCTGGGCCTGGCAGAAAAACTTGGTCCTCTCAGGCTATCCCATCTCCAGGACAGGCAGGACAAGCTGGCCAAAGGAGTATTCCATACCATGCACATCATACTCACTATATAAATGGGAGTTAGCCAAAGGGCAAGAGTCCGTGATTGCTGCTCAGGACAGCCTGGGCAATTGGTCACTGGTTTCTGAGCAATTGTGTCGCGTCATCTATTTCGTACATTCCTTTACAAGTGTGTGAAAATAGTTGGGTACTTGAATAAAAAGGGCTGGCTGCGTATAAATTGTTTGCTTTTTGGTACACTTGTCTTGCCATGCTCTGTTCCTGATCAGTGCAGTCTCTCCTACCTTCTCACTAAATTCCTTTCTCTTTTCCTGAGTAAGGAATTCTGCTTGGGGAGGGCAAGGGGCTGGGGGTGGTGTCTATGGGGGTCTGTGAGATGCAAGTGGAGTCAGATCACAGGTTGGAGGGGCCTATTTGTTTGCAGTACCAGCAACTAGAGACTGGAGGGAATGGACCTAAGCGCTAGCAACTGGAGTGGGACCATGGGTCACAGCAGCCCATGTGTCTGTTGCACTAGTGTGTAAGCACTAGTGAAGACCAGGCTGGACTAGCTGGCATGTAGGGGAAGTGGTCTGGGAACTACATGGAACTTGGCCATTGGGACCAGCCAACTCTGTCTGTGTGTGCCGGTCTGTACCAGCAAGTGATGTAGGGCTGCAGCCTGGGGGCTTATATGTTGGTGCTGTCTGTTTATGTCAGTTCTCCACGTGTCTGTCTAATCTGTGTGACTGACCATTTATATGTGTATATATGTGTTGTATACGTGTTCTGTATGCTCATGCCCATTGGGAATACACTTTCAGCCTTGCTGCTGGTTGGACTTGGGAGCATGGAACTTCAGCAGCCTCAGCTCTTTAATGTTGTCAGAGTTGGCATGATGTATTTTTCTCCTAATGCACCCTAGCTATAAATCACAGAATCATAGAATCATCTAGGGTGGAAGGGACCTTTAAGATCATCTAGTCCAACCATCAACCCAACTCTGACAATAAACCATCACTAAACCATGTCCCCGAGCACCATGTCAACCTGCCTTTTGAATACCTCCAGGGATGGTGCCTCAACGACTTCCCTGAGCAGCCTATTCCAATGCTTGATAACCTTTTCCAAGTGAAAATTTTTCCTAATATCAGCCTCCTTTTCTCTAGGCTGAACAACCCCAGTTCCCTCAGCCTCTCCTCATAAGACTTATTCTCCAGACCCCTCACCAGCTTTGTTGCCCTTCTCTGGACCCTCTCCAGCACTTCAATGCCTTTTTTGTGGCAAGGGGCCCAAAACTGTACACAGTATTCAAGGTGGGGTCTCAGCAGTGCTGAGTACAGGGAGATGACCACCTCTCAAATCCTACTCACCACACTGTTCCTGATACAAGCCAAGATGCTGTTGGCCTTCTTGGCAACCTGGGCACGTTACTAGCTCATGTTCAGCCAACAGTCAACCAACACCCCCAGGTCCTTTTCTGCTGGGCAGCTTTCCAGCCACTGTTCTCCAAACCTGTAGTGCTGCATGGGGTTGTCGTGCCACAAGTGCAGGACCTGGCACTTGACCTTATTGAACCTCATCCTGTTGGTCTCAGCCCATTGATCCAGCCTGTCCAGATCCCTCTGCAAAGCCTCCAGCAGGTCGACACTCCCACCTAAGTTGGTGTCATCNTTGTATTATGGTGAATGGTGAATATCCTTCTAGTTGCAAGATTATAAAAACTTGGTTGGTCCTTTCACCTTTCTGAATATGTTAATATTGGCATGAATTTCCATGAATTAAGGTAATTTCTTCATGGTATCTAGAAGAGCCATAAATTGTTGCTTATGATAGCAGCTCCAATGCATTACAATGGAACATACAGGTGACACTCTTGCCCAGCTAAATCCATTTATTAGCTATACTGGTGAGGGACCAACCACCCAATAATCTCGTAGCCAAAGAAAAAGATCAGAATATATGGGAACAATTAAAGGAGTCAAATCTTCACTGTATACAGAGGGTGGTGCAGACGGGATTCTTGCTCCAGCACTCTACTGTTTCCTTCATCTTCTTTGATTTTACTTATTAATACAAGCCTCAAAAGCAAGGAGTTGGTTTGCCATCTATCTGCCCCCTAAGCACTCCTGCCTATACTAGTGCCAGAAATAGATCTTTCTGAATGACCTTCCTTTTGTGCATTTTTAGGTAAAGGTAAAGACAATAACTTTTGGTGATGTAATTGCCAACAGAGTGGGAGCTGCCCACAGGCTCCTCTCTTACAATCAACTGTCTAAATTATCCTGTGGCCAAAGTATATGCACAACATCACACAAGCTGGATGGCTAAGTGCACATGCAGCCTAGCTATACATGCAGCCTAGCACAGCATAGGCTTGTGCCTACTCAGGTTAACTGCTATGTGGATCATTAAGTCACTGCAGACCAAGCCCTAGAAAGTCCTCTACCAGGGGTGGCTTGGATTGTTCCCCCAAAACCTTGCCCAGCCTTGAGGGCTCCTCAGGGAGTGCCTTCCTCACCTGGATCCTTCACTACTAGGCTCTCTGTTACCAAAAACAGGCCTCTGCTTTGTTTATAACCACAGGCTGGCTAAAGTGAGTTAATTACTGTGCATCTTAATGTGTGAGAAAACAGTTGGTGATTGAACTGATAGTAATAAGGACAAGATAACAAAAAGTAGTTAAACACCTGAAGGTTCTCTCATGTGTCAAAGTAAGTACTCCTATACCAATTAGGACAGAGCTGTGGGTACTTCAAGGGATATCCTTATCATCCTCAAGAAGCTGGCAAACTTACAGTAAACTTTTACTGCCCCGAGATGCCTCAATACGTTAAAAGGATCATGTGAGGAAGGGTAGGTATCCCTACCCAAACAACCACTGAGGAATTCACACCTGTACAGAAGTGTTTTGCCAATGCTCAAAATTTAATGTGCAAAGGGGCTATTCCGTCATCTTAATGAATATGTAAGCCTAGGTGGAGTTACGGACTAGGTAGGCAGAATGATGATGATAATCTTTTGTGTATAAACAATGGGTGAATGTCCCCAGTAAGGACATTTGTGCTGGATTTGTGGATTTCCACCCAGCACCTGATGTAGAATCAGGAGATACTGCTGGATCTCCTCACTAAACTGCTTCTGGTTTCAAGAACTTTTGTTTCAGGTAACACATCCAGGGCTCCCCAGGGGCTTTGACCCTTCCTCTCCACACTATCGAGGGTTCCCTCAGGACAGCAAATATCCCTCCCCACCAAGCCTGTCAGGGCTTCTAGGGGTTAGGCTTGGCCACTTTGAGTCCAAGCTTGCCCTCCCAGGCACCGCAGGGTCATCTTGGACTATTCCCTGCCAGATCCTCTCAGGGTCCCCAGTGGTGGCTTGAACCTTTCCCCATCATGCCCAACCAGCCTCTGAAGCTGCCCATGGAGTGATGACATGACCCTTCCCCACCAATCTTATTTTTTACCCAGGGATCCTAAGAGACTGCCAGAACCCTTCTGCAGCATACCCTCTGCTATGCTCATCAGGCATGTCTTAGATTGTCAAGCATGCTGGGGCTTCCAAGGAGGGTTATGGATACTTCCCTGCCTGACCATGCAGCACTCCAAAGATGGCTCAGAGAGTTCTCAGCAAAGCCCTCCAGGGCTTCCCTGGCTGATGAGGCTCCTGCTTTCGTACCATGCTCAGCTTCCAACTGCCCATCTGTGAGGAAGCTGCCATCCCTCTCTGGTCCCTAATGACCTCTTTTGCTCACATGATCAGTTTATATTTTGCCCCTGGAGGGCTCCATTTTTTTTAAATGTCATATTCCCACTTGGTCTCAAAGTGCCCTGTGATTGGACAGAAAAGCAACCCATGGCTTCCTGTTCTAATGCAAGTATTTTAAGGCTATGCGGTCCTATCTGGCTCTCCTGTACAATACACTTTTAATATAAGTTATAAGTAAATTAATACTGCAAGTTTAAATGCGACTAGAAAGAATATTAATTTTCAAAAAAGGCTTACATTGCCAGAAATTTGCTGATCACATCATAAGAAGCGCATTAGAGGAATGGGCTGCACCAATAATGTGGGCTCAAAAAAGAAATCTGAACATACTTGTGGAGCTAGGGATCAAGGAGACTGAACAAGAGGCCACCTCACCCTGAAATGTTGTTCGTGTTCTGGCAAGTCTTTAACATTGATTGTGTTATTCAGTTTGTTTTCAGGCACACAGAGTAGCTTATCATGTGTCACTGTTATGATAATTAATAAATGTTAATTAATAGAAATTATCATTGTTACTGGCAGTTGGAAGACAGCACAATAATGAAGTAAAAAGTCCCAGTCAGTTGGTGCACTACAAGTTCCATGTCAGCCAGTTGGTTCTCTACAAGTTCCAGGTCAAGGTGAAGAGGTGATACTTATCACAAAGGGAAGTTTCTTAATGGCAACCCATGGACAAGTCCTGAAAATATGTGTTAGCTTACATACAAAAAACGTAAGGATTTTCATGTCTTTTATGCTTTTATTTCCTAAATTTGTGCATATTACTGGAGGGTCACCAAGTGAAGTTCTGCTGTAGAGGTCAATAATACTGTTGATATATTCCTTTAACATGGAGAGGAATGTATGATGGCCTCTGCAAAGTATAGGCATGTTTTAACCACCATTCTTATTTCAAATTCAATGTTTTCACTAATGTTATTCCGGTGCTATGGCATTGAATTACTGCCAGCCCAACTTACCTCTCAATTGCTTGGTTTTCATTTGCTGTATGGTAAAGTTTGAGCTGATGTTTTGTGGAAAAGTCCTGATGTTGGTGTTGATAGGTAACATGACATAAATTCTTTGTGGTCAGTGGGACAGAGTCTACTTGGAGGCCTGTATCTAGTGGAGTCCCTCAAGAATCAGTACCAGGACCAGTACTATTCAATATATTCATCAATGACTTGGATGAGGGAAGAGTGTACTACCAGCAAATTTTCTGATGACACTAAACTGGGAGGAGTGGCTGACACGTCAGAAAGCTGTCCTGCCATTCAGCGGGACTTGGACAGGCTGGAGAGTTGGGCAGGGAGAATTTAATAAATATAACACGAACAAGTGTAGTCTTGCATCTGGGCAANTGAGACTCCATCTCAGTGATGTCCAAGGGGCAATGGGTGCAAGCTGGAACATAGGAGGTTCCATTGAAATATGAGGAAAAACTTCACAGTGAGAGTGACTGAACACTGGAAGGGGCTGCCCAGGGAGGTTGTGGAGTCTCCTTCTCTGGAGACATTCAAAACTCGCCTGGACGCGTTCCTGTGTGACCTGATCTAGGTGTTCCTGCTCCGGCAGGGGGTTTGGACTAGATGATCTTTCGAAGTCCCTTCCAATCCCTGATATTCTGTGATTCTGTCATTCTGTGATTCTGTGATTCCCCTGCCCGAATCCAAAATGCTACACATCATCAACTTGGGAGGCTTCTATCCAGCTGTTATATCTGGGGCCATGCCAGGCTACTTTACCAGTAGCTGTTTGTTTCAGAGATGGCAGAAAAGTTTTCTTACACATGGGTAATCTTAAAGAAGCACCTCGAGCTAATCACTTGCAAGTATTATGAAAAGTGTGCTTTTCTCTGCATGGGAATAGCAAAATTTACTGGCTGATTGTAGCCTTGTGTTTTACATAGTTCAAAATAAAATAGAAAAATCATGCAAAAATTTCTATAGCCTCTAATTTGGAGTTCTTTTTTGGATGCAACGACCTGACATTGATCTCATCTGTGCTTATATTATCTTCTCAGTACTGAGTATGGCAAGTTAAGAAAAAGGATCTATTTATATTATGAGTAAATGCTCATAAGATATTGTGTGCTTTCTTAAAACTAGGAAGATTGCTTGCCCTGCTGCACCTAGAAGCTGGATGTTCCAGACTTCCTGCTCAGAGGGTTGCTACTAATTTCTAACCTAAATTTATTCATGGCAACTTTCAACCTTTTCACTTTTGTGTCAACTTTGTCTTTCCACTGAGATGGTGCTTCCCTGCTCTTCTGCTTATTCCTAGTGTCTTGATAGAGTAATTTCTTCCCTCTCTGTCTCTGCTTTGGTAAACAAGGTGAACTCATTCAGTCTCCTTTTGTGCAATAATTATCACTGATCTCTATGTGATTTTGTAATAGCTGCTGTACCCTTGAACCTTTTCAAAGACTCCTGTCTAACATATCACAATCATTTCTTATCCTCAAAATTATCCGTACTGTTATTAGACATAATTTCATATTTGGCTCCTGAAAGCACACTAGTGCTTTCACAGGCACAATTTTTCAGGTATAAAATGCAAGATAACCTGCCTAATGGTCAGTAGTCTCAATGGCCTAGCAGTTGTCTTCAACAGGATTCAGAAATAAAATTTTCAGGTTGCTTCTGACTAAAGAAACAACCTTTACCTCTCTACTTCCTAGCCAAACATTTAATCTTCATTTTAGTTGTATGAGTCTACTTAGAAATATATGATTTACTTACAGATCGTTATGCCCCCAGAATTTATGAGAGGCTCCAGTTATCAACCAGTGAAATGGAATGAACTTTGTTCAATAAAAGTATTAATGGCTTTACTAACTTCAAAATAATTTTCTATCAACTTTTCTACACCAGAAATATAGTTCAAAAAGAAATTACCCTGAGACTGTCTGACAGGCCATAATCTTATTCCTGTTGTACTTGCTTGGTCCCCCTGAAGCGGCCATAAATGCTGATTTAGATGAGAGTTCCCTCCTGTACAAAGAACCTCCAGCAGGCTCAAGGTTTCTTAGGAAACAACATTTAATACCATTTGGTACATGCTGGTGGTATCTAGCCTGTGATCAAGGCCTTGAGGGAGCTTTCAGGAGCTGTAAACAGTATGAAGGGCTGTAGAAAGTCTCTTAAATTATACTAGGGAAGTGAAAAAAGTCATGTAAGCATTCTCTGTTTTCTCTGAACACCACAAAACTGGGGATAGTATGAAGGCATGGGCGTGTGCTTAGAGATGGAAATTTGCATGGAAATTTGGATGTTTGTTTAAATTTTGGAAAATGAAATGGAATAATCTGAAAAAGGAGCTGAGGTTTATCCATGGATCTCTTTGTTATGCAAAATATTACGTGTGGAGCAAGAAGAACTAGCAGAAATGCATCAATACAATGAACTTTGGCACTCCAGTATTACTCACAGCAGTAGGAATACTTAAGATGCAAATTTGGGGTAGTTTAAAACTCCTCTTTCTTATTCCTCCCCACATGCTATTCCCATACCTTTCCCCATCGGTGTTCATATGGCAATTCCTTCCAAGGAGCTGATTTTAACAGTAACTTTACTGTCCTTCATTCTGAAATAAGTTAGTCCTCAGGTGGTAGAATAATGTAACAAAAGTGAGAAAGTCAGTGTTCCAGTGACCATGTACAGAAACATACTGGCGTATTCAGAATAATTTTGGGATCTTTACTGAAATTGCTGATACAGGTGTTAGCGATCCACTACCTTCACCATAAACACAGGATGGAAGCTGTGGGTTTAGTCACATTTTTCTTAGTGCTAAGGTAATCTTATCTAACTATCTTAGCTAGTGCTAAAATAATTTCTGTATCTTGCCCTTTGGACCTACTCTCCATTACCCCCAACTACAGCTCTTTTCAGCTATACAGTGACTTTGTTTAGTAAATGAAAGGAATAAAAGTAAACCCTCCAAGAGCACAGTGCCACTCCTCCTGCAGGACAAAAATAAAATAAAATAAAAAAGATTGGTTTTGTTATTCTAATCAGTGTCCTGATCTGGATCAACCTACATCCACACAGACAAGTGGGCTAGCACACAAAAAAGTCAACAATGGACAACTGGCCTTGCTATTGAGAAAATTGCCTTGTTGAGCTATATCTTGAGCTTGCAAAATCATTTCATACACTGGTTCACATAAGTGCCCATTAGAGGACGATAATTTCTATAACTACCAGCTTCAGCAAACTTCTGGTTCTGTGATCGAGGGATTAAAACACCTGCTCCTCTAATAATAATCTCTTAAACCACTGTTCCACTCTTGCATGCACACTCAAGTTGATCCTTGTGATGTTGAGGTAAGAGTCTCAATTGAATTAATAGTGTGTCTTTCTGGAAAACAGACCTTACCCACAAAGCCAGTACAGAGCTACCCCAAAAAGTTTACACACTTTAGAAAAAAAAACTAACAAAACCCAAAACCCCCAACTTGCCACTTTCTCCAGAAGACAGTGCATGAGATTTTATTGCACTTTAGGTCAGGGCAGGCTAAAGCATTCATTAATTGAATTTATGCAATAATTGAATCCACATGTAGGAGTTTTGCTGTTTATTGCCTTGGCAAAAGATTGGCTACTGATGCAGAAAACACTGCAATGATACAGAGCAGCATTATTTTTCATTCTTCTTACTCTGTTTACAAGAGAGCTGATCCTCTGTGCTCTGGAAGAGCAGGCTCTTAAGAGTGGTTCTGGCCATGTGAGCTTAGTCCTAGACATCCCTGGAAACACTCCAGGGTTAGGCATTCCAGAAGGTAGATTTCTCCCCATTAGGCTGAAGTGAATGATCAATTTCTGGACTTTTAACCTTATAATTGGTGGACTGCTCTGAGGTTCTCTACATCGGTTAGTGTACTGAGTTGCGAGGCAGATACAATTGAATAGTTAAATTTTGTTATTTCTGCCAATTACATGTATTTTCCTAACACCTGCCTAAGTGTGTTTTAACTAATAAATGTTACATCTCCAACAACTCCATAGCAATATATTAAAGGTCAAACTCAGGGCCTCCAACACCAATATACGTAGTCTAGTCATGTCAGCCCAGTAGGTATTTATGTCTCAGTAAGGAAGGAAACACAAATCTCCCTGCCTGTCAATGAACATTCTAACGGAGGTGACGTATATGAGAATGGGCGTTATAAGACAGGTTGCTTTTTAAAAACTACTGATATATTGGGATTTTTTGCATAAGATAATATCTACACTGGAAATAAAATCTCTCAAAGAGGTTGGTCAGCTGGTATCCAGACACTGACACTTGTAAGTCTCTGTTGTAAATATCTTTGCAAAGATATTGAATCAGATGAGACTTACTGAAGAGCTGCTCTCTGAATTCTTATAATACAGCTGGCACAGTCTTGTGTGTGTAAACCTAGTCTAGATTTCTTAAGTATTATGTGTGACCACTTCTGTATCTGCAAAACCAGTTCTAATGACTATTACAAGTATCTTACCTGTGTACACTTTGATCAATTCTTCAGCAGCAACTAACTGGGGGCATCTCTGTGACAATACCATACTAGTAGTGCCCATCAATTGGCTTACACACAGCAGGAACTGCCTAGGGAAATTTCCAGAAATGTCTGAAATTCCTACTTGGAGAGCTTTTACAATGGTTTGCCAAATACATTGTTGTGAAGGCAACTAGGAGTTCAGTCAACCACTTCATATCATGTCAATCCATTGTCTCAAATCAGTTGTCTCAGCCAGCAGAAGCTATCTGTAGAGTTCCTCAGTCACCCAGAGAGTTAATGACTGTGCTAAATATGCACATTGGCACAATCAAAATACACAGCTACACTTTGTAATTTATTGTAAATTAATATATATGTATATTATATATCATTTCAGGAATCAGAGACCACTGGAATGACAGCACTTAGAAAACTGAGAATTTTTTGAAGTCTAGTCTAAAAACTTATAAAATACATTCAGCCCTAGGGAGTAACCAAGATTAGGCTAGTCTATTTGACAATACTGTACTTGACCATGCCCCCAATCTCTTCTGCTGTCTTCTTTTTGCAAATCCCAGTTTGAGGACTTTTTGCTCTTTAGTACCTCAAATTGTAAGACTGAACTCAACAATGAAGTATGTTTCGTTTGCAGTATATGGCATGATTAGTATACTACACGTTTGCAGTCTATACCTGATGATGTCCTATTACAGTACCTGAAATGGTAATCCACGTGGTCTCTCCCATCCTTCTATCACATCAAAGAAGTGATTTAAATAATACTTTGCACTTAGGGAGACTTTTGTGTCTGCCATCAACTAATTCTCTACACCCCAAAATGCAGGGGGATACTGTAGATTAATATTTACTTAGATATTAATCTTATAGATTGCAGAACTGGAAGATAGAAAAAATAATCTAGTAAATTGGGGCAGAGACAATATGAAAATCTAATGCTTCTAACCACGTGTATATTTCACCCATAGGTGTTGGAAACTTAAATAAGCTTTCCCATGAAAATTGTTCTTTAAAGTTTACACTTTAAGGTTTGACTATAACTTGCAAGGGCTGTCATAGGTTTAATGGTGATTTAATGTTGTTACTTGGGTTTTTTTTCTATTTATCCTGACAGCGAAAGACACAGAACAGTGTACTATTTTTGAAACCAGTATGCCTCAAATTCCTCCTGAGCTCAGACTCATACAGAATAAACGTGATCTTTCATATGTCATTTTAAAAACGTGCCTTAAATTTACTTGTAACATGAATCCTCTGTATTTTAAATTGCTGTAAGCTTTCTTTCTCCTCCTCACCAAGCTGGTAGTTCTTTTAAAGTTGGTATATACATGGATTTACTACTTATAAAACATTATTTGTATGTATTTCCAGAACATACCAGGTGCAAGGGACAGAATGTGCCACTGTATTATATTTTTGGTCATTAAGAGATTACATATTTTGTTAAACCTCATGGAAATCCCAAGACTGCAGTAAAGGTAAGAAAATTCTCACATGTAGTTCCAGTGGTTTCCTCATCTTGTTAAACCCATCCATTCTATTATTGTTGTTTCCACATTGTAGTAGGTAGTGTTCCTAATAAGAAAGAATGTATCACACCAATTAGCTTAGTTGCAAGAAGACTTCTAATTCTGCATTGATTTTTTTTTTCTAAATCCTCCATTTTTAAATATGCACTGTTTGGATCTAGCAGCTTCAATTTCATTCCGAGTTTTTTTCCAGCATGCCAGTTCTTAGGTTTATGGACAAGAAGATCCTGTCAGATACTGAAATATACCTGAAAACTGGCTCTGGCTCAGCCATCCTGGAATTTGTTGTATGCTGCACGTAACACACTTGAGGTCTGTGACACAAGTGTAAAGAAAGAATCAGGGAAATAATGCTTTGCTCTCGCCCAGTTAGTGGCAAACTACCAAAGTAGAATCTGAAGGTCAATAGCCAGAGCAATGGGGTTCCAAACTTCAGAGGCACCTGTAGGCTATCTGTGTAACAAAAATAGCTGGTATCAAAAGCTCTTTGCTTAAGGAAGCTTGGCCTTGCCTTTGGTAGTACCAGCTATGTTCTTGCTCCCTTTCTGTTCTTAGAAGCAAGCTTTCACTGTCACTCTACTGTGAACAACTCTGATTTCTCTGCTGACTTCTCTAACTTCAACAAATGACACCCAATACATTTACAGAAGTTTTTTATTATGTCAAGCAGGTTTCTGAGCACTACAAGCAAAAACATTTGCACTTCTCATAAAATGTTTTTGCCCTGAAAGAAAATATAAGTATGCCTCATATAATGCTCATGTACTTCTCAATTTTGGCTCTTTTGCTTCTACCATTTTCTATTTTATTTAGTTCTATTTTATTGTGAGACCTAGGTCATACAATTGTAGCTGTACTATAGAGTTTCATATAAATAAGTCAGTCTTCTCTTGGGTAGGGACCACAAATGCACTGGCAGAATCTGGAGTCCACAACCAGATCAGTAACGCAGGAAGCTGAGCTCTGTTTGCAGCCTGAAGAATCATCATCCTAGGCACTGCACTGCACCGTATAGTGCTGACTCTACAATATAATCTGGCTGCCAAAACATGATCACATTCAGTTTATTGTGGACCATCATCAGGCAACATTGTAAAGAAGTATGACCTCATTTTTGCTAAGTTTTAGACTGGTTCTGGAAAATAAGCTACATTGCTCTCACCTCATGAAACACTTTCAGTACTGATCGGACTTTCTTATTTTTTATGTTTTAGTGGGAGGGAGCAGCATTTTGGCAATTTTCCTCAATGGAAGAGGAAGGAAAAAACTGAATTGGGAAGAAAAAAATTGTCAACCCAGTATCATAGTGGAA
>VZTM01007921.1:25850-46085 GCA_013400555.1 Jacana jacana
AAAAAAAAAGAAAAAAAAAAGAATTAGTTAGACTAAGTTTAGCTCTGTGTATCACCTGAAAATAGAGAAGACACAATAAAACTCTGTAGGTTACCCCAAATGCATGCCGTAGAACTTCATGCACTCACATGCACACCAGATATAATATACCAGAGAAAAACATTTTGACAAAGACACGGTAAATTTTTATTTGCAGATTTTTTTTTCTTTATATCTCCAACTAGAATCTGAAGTACTTAATGAGAAAGAGTTCCACAGACCAGGACTGTGAGGGAACACTCTAAAATAGCTTCTATCGGCAATGGCTATAAGGGTTTTCATGTTCAAAGAGTTTTAAGACCTCCAAGAGGCCTATGAATGTCCCAAAGAAATGAGGGGATGGCCTGCTTCCACTCCTGTCATCATTTGAGCCTCACGTCTAGAAGGTGTGAAATAAAACTCTGCTTTATAAACAAGGGAGGTGTGGATGATTATTGAAAAAAATAGTGGTGTTGTGGAGCTAATGAAAGAACTTGAGGTGTTAAAATAAATACAAGCTGAAAGAAATAGCAAGAAGTTAGAGGCTTGTGAAAAACTGAATGAATAAATGGCTCTGCAAAGTATCTCACAGAGTTCCAGTCTCAAGCTGTAAGGCATGTGTGTCTGTAACATACACTCAAAATCTGAAACCATTTTCATATGGTACCATTGTGCCATACATGGCACACTCTCATTGTCACTTGTCATTGCAGCATACCACACACCTTCCGCTTCCCTGGGTTGATTACTTTTACATGATTTATTAGAAACCCCTGAAATCTATTGCATACCTACTGATTTGTGCGTTGAATAAGCATTTTTGAGGATCATTCAAGTAAGAAGGGAGAAATTTGCTTATTTGATTTTCTTGGCCTTACCTCCTCATCCCCATGGGGGAGAGGAAAATTTTACTCTCTGCTCTTTAATTCATAGTCTCTCTTGCCATTCTCTGACTCCCAGGAATATTTCAGCCTCCTGTGTGCCCAGGGTTGTGCCCTGTGTTATTTTGGCAATACTTCATGGTATGTTAGCATTCAAGAGGTCAGCTGAGGACAAACTCTAATTAAAAAAGTATTAAAATAGACTGCAGGGGACAAAAATTCAGAACCCCAGATCTATCATAACCCGATCTAGCATCTGAGCTGTCTATGTGCTTAAAATATGCATTGAAAATAATCCTTCAGACCTCTTCTTCAGGTCTTCATTAGCAGCCCCACAGAAGATCATTTCAAACTGTTCAGAGAGCAGCAATCCTGTTCTGGTCCTTGAAATCCTTCGAACACACACCCACACACTAGCATTATTTTCTCACCTCCTCCGTATAAAAACAAAACAGAAACGTGAGAACAGTGGGCTGGAGCTGGAGCTGCAGAAAGTGAAGATGGAAGGATTAATTATGTAATACGCCCCCTCTCCCGCCCTTACCCACAGCAACGCGAGTGAGGTAAACCTAATCTTCCCAGCTGACAACTCAGAACTAGAAAGCGCCTGGAGGAGTGAAGGCAAGATAAACGTGTGAGGAAGGTGGCAATGCACTCCCACAGAGGAATATGTCATTAGGAAAATGCTAAAAAGAAGTTCAAAACCCTTTAGCCCCTTCCCTCCCCAGAAAGACCTCTCCTCCGCCCCTTCCTCCCCCCGATTTTTCAGCATGAGCTGCATCCAGATGGGGACTGTAAGTGCTACAGGTCACGGCTGTCTGATGGAGTGTGGATACTGCTGAAAACCTTCAAGTGAAACAGAAGCTTGGAGCACACGTACAAGAAGACATATTAAGAAAGCAGGTTTGCTACTTAACTCAGAGGGAAGAAGCTGGAGCAGGCTTCTTTGGTTGCCCTCTAAGAACCTTGCCAGGAGCCCTTGCAAAGAAAAGTATAACTGATTCAAAAGAAGAGAAGGGAAGGAAGGGAAGGGGAAGGAAAGAAACTCTGCATGTTGTGTGAGGGGGGGAGACACCGTGTGTGTGTGTGTGAGCGTAAATGCGTGTTTGTGTGTGAGAGGGTGTAGACAAGGGGTGGGGGGAGTTGATAGAATGTTTCGTTCTATGAAAGACACGTGAATACAATTCCCAGAGAAGGGCACCAAGCTCTGCCCAAGAGCAGAAGGGGTAGGGAAAAGGNGATTCATGGACCTCTGCACACAAACAGTAAATATAGGCATGCTGTTTTGAAGGAAAGCAGAGAAGTGAGTTTGAGAACTACTGCTGAAAATATGAACACACACTGTGTCTTACTAATGGAATGGGAAGGGAAGGGAAGGGAAGGGAAGGGAAGGGAAGGGAAGGGAAAGGAAGGGAAGGGAAGGGGAGAATGAGGAGGAGGGATTGCTATTTCAGAAGACATTCACAGATAGAGGGTGGCAAATTCTGTGACCATCTTTAAAGGAAGTTTCCTGGGACCCTGAGAGAAAGAAAGAAGCCCAGAGAAGGAAAATAAAGGGCTATGATTTCCTTGTCCTATTGCTTTGTCTCTGGCTCCCTCTGCCTCTGGAAGAGTAGCCACAGGACACAAAGATGCCCAGCTGGTCACTGCACGCCCAAGTTCAGTTTAGCTGGTGCTTCTCTCCTGTTTAGCCTGACTGCTTTCTCTGAAGGGGAGGACTCACAGCCCGACAGCCTTTTAGTTTAACCTGAAGAGTGTGTGCTGCCTCTCTCTGCCCATCCCAAGAGCCCACTGGAGGTGGAGAAGAGGGGAGAAAGAGGAGGACTTGAAAGTGCCCGAAGAGCTCCGGATGCTAAAAGGAGACAAACATTCCCGTGGGGAACGCAGAAAGGACAAAGCTGACTGATTTATTGCCGTTTTCCGTAATCTTTTTTTCTCTCCCCATCCTTTGGCGCACATCCGTGTTTAGAGATCTTTGAAAATACAGACCAGAGCACCAACCTCCAAGCCCCAAACCCTTGGCCAGCTCTTATGGGAATGAAACACTCCTCCCGCTGCCTGCTCCTGAGGAGGAAAATGGCGGAGAACGCTGCCGACAGCACGGAGGTAAGGACGCGAGGAAGAGCCCGGCGCCCGAGCTCCCCCCGGCCCCGAGCGCAGATCCCTTCGCGGAAGCAGAAGTGCGGATAAACTTTCCGGGCTTCTCCGGCTAGCCCCTCTCCCCGTTGCTGCCATGATTTCCTGCAGCCTCCCTCCCCTCTCCTCCCCGTTCCCCCGAGGCAGGGAACTTGTGGCCCCGCTGAAGCCTCCTGCCGCTCGGGCTGCTTCCCGGAAACCGACGCTTGGCGGCGGGTTCCACGAGAAGTTGGGTGGGCCGGGAGGGGGTGATGGCTACCCCTGGCCGGCTAGCGGGGTCGGGGAGGAGGTGAGGGTCTGTGCGGCGGTAAGGAAGGAGGGCAGTTACTTGCGCGTTTGAGGAGGCTGGAAAGGACAAAGGTGGTCTCTTGCGACAGGACCTTGGCGAGCTCTGAGAGCCTGTCGCCCGGCAGGAGCCGCGGAGCCTCCGCCGGGGCTGTTGGGGGCACTTCGGGAGTAGCCGTGTCTCTGCAGCATCCGGGCTATTCCCAAACCAGTTTCCCGAGGCGGGGCGGAGGGCAGGAGGTGCGTTCCCCTGCGCGCCCGCGTGGCCTAAGGAGCGCGGAGGGTACCTTTGCATTGCCTTCGGGCCGAGAGGGAGCCTGGCGAGCTCTCAGGTTTTCCGCAAGAAATCCGCCTCCTCTTCCCTCTTCCCCCTCTNTCTCCCCTCTCCCCCCCCCCCCCCCCCGCCGCACTACCTGCGGCTTCCTCAGCCTTTCCCGTCTCAGCGACACTGGGGTTGAACAGCCCGTGTTTAGTTGTCTAGGGCTGCCTTGACCCTACTGAGACTTCTCAAAGGATGCGGCAGCGTGCAAAGGCTCAGATCTGGAAAAAACCATAAGGATGCAGGAAGCAATCCCCGTTTCCCTGGGAGCGTGTGAGAAGGAGGCAGGCGAAAGTGCAAGTGTATGCCCAACTCCCCGTTTCTATTAATAGACTGTTCCTTGCACTCTCAACACTTAACACATGGGTAAGCGACACGCAGCACAGCCGTGTGTACAGACCCCCGAGGACACCGCATCCCAAACAGCTTCAACAACAGCTTTGCGCAAGCGACAATGACCTTCCTCCCTAGTTGCCCTGCAGAGATAAGAACATAAGCACCACTTCAGTGTGAGTGAGCACATGACTAGTCCCTCCTTTATTCTTTAAATGTCTCTTCCTTTAAGATAATCCTCCCACTAGGTGTCCTGCTCCGTCATGAGTTCCACAGTTCTCTTCCTAATAGTGCGCGCTCTGCTTGACCTTCATCAATATGCCTCCTTTGCCATGCCAGGTGAAGAGCATAATTTTCTTAAATGAAGGTGGTGTAAGCACTAAATCAAAGAACACGCCTGCTGCTACTGCATTACAATCCCGTGGAGTACTGTTTGCAGAAAAGGCATCTATAAATAGCAAGAAGTCTGGCTGCACATCTGTAAACTGTCACGGTACTGACAGCACATATTGCATTAAAGGTCCCAGGATCCTGGGCAGCATTGAAAGGAGAAAGGAGAAATGTACAAGCACAGCCAGTTCCTTTCAAAGCCATTTGAAAATGAAACATGAAAATTCTCTTTAGACAGGAAGAATAGGATAGAGGAGCTCTTTAAATATTCCTTTTCTATTTTAATTCACTCGTAGTACATTTTTGTTGCTTAACTGCCTCTGTCTTTCTGCTTGTGCAATGCTGCATGCACTGCAATGTCAATTTATGGAGAAGGCTTTCTTAACAAGGATAGTTTCATTCCAGTGCTGCATACAGGTTAGGAGAATATTAAAATGCTGTGCTTCCTCTTCTCAGAGTATTCATCAATGACAGATTTGTGAAATGACAGTGAAAATATTGCAGATTAGGCATATCCTGCAGTGCGTGTACTTTAAGAAGATAACAAGAGATAAATTCATAACACCAGCCAAGATATTTTCTATTAAATTAATTTTCATATTTGTAATGTTAAGACTTAGAAGTGCACAAAGCAAAATATGCCAAGACCTCTGAAGCTTTTTTACTTGTCATTTTTCATATCTATATTTAGCAAAGTCATATGATCCCAGTTTGACCTTCAAACCTGTATTTCTCTAACTTTCTCCTGAAGTTACCAAATGTTCTGTAGCTGAAGGAGTACAGGGCAAAGCATTTCACTTTTGGACATATCAGAGTATGAGAGAAAATTAGGAACTGGTATGAATTTGCTTGATATGAAACCAATGGGGTATTCCTTATAAGCATTATTAGATACTGAATGCCATGGTGATAGGCAATGATGCAAAAAATGTTTGCTATAATAAGAGATGAAGAGTCAAAGCGTTTAACAAATCGTCAAAATGTCACACTTCCAAATCATTCCAAGAACCCTGTGTTTCTTATTCAGAGTGATTTGAGCCAATTACTTATCTTACAACTTCATAGTAAAATCTTCGTTATTTTTTAAAAATCTAGCACAACTAAAAGCATTACTCAAACTTTTCGTCAAATATGGCAAGTATACGGTTTCAGTAGGAGGGCAGTTCCAACAAATACATTGAAACAAAGATAGACACTGTGAGACTTTTTATTCCCTTAACTATCCTCTGATGAACTTAGTGCTAGCCTAAAGCATTTAAGGAAATGATTGCAACAAATACAGACCAGGGAAAACCAAAGCTACGGAAAGACAATACTCAGTGTTTCCTCAAACGAAAATACAAGAGAGTAGAAATGCAGTAGCTCACTAGTGTTACTTTCCAGTCAAGGAAGACACCTTGTGTTACCAGGAAACTTACAAAAGTGTGCTACCATGATACCAGATTGTACAGACATTTCTATTACCAGCATCCCCGTAGCCTTATAGCCTGATAAAAGACTAAAAGACAGCTAAGTGAACAGAAGTGTTGCCACAGGTGCTGTTGGAACTTGAATCAGGCTTAGAATAATTCTGTAATTTCAGTGTGCTGATAACAGCCTGATATCAGTCCGTCTGTGGAGAAGTTTCAGTGGAACCAGTGGGGTTTTTTTGTGTGTGCGTTTATAAGCAGCCTGAGAGTACACAGTGCTTGGTATAAAAATAAAAGTCAAGGGGAATAAAACCAAAAGTCTTTTCTATTTTGAGGCTTGCAGAAGGCCATAGGGGTCCCACTATTAGGAATTTTGCTAGAATGATTTGGAGTTCACAAGGGAAAAAAAAAGATTCAGAAAATTTTTATTCCCCTTGGCCATCCCATGAACTTCAAGAGAAGGTCCATTGAAATAAAGGCTGTAGAACTTGTCCTCAGGATATAAAAAGATCCTCTATATGTAAGTCATGAAAGAAGACTTGTCTAAATACAACAGTACTGTTTGCATAAAAAACAGATCCAGAATTGAATTATCAGCAAATAATTAAAGGCTCTCAGGCAGAAAACAAAGTGAAATGGAAATTTCTTTGCAGAACATATGCACAAGGATTCTTGCAAAATTCATGGTGTACCTGCTGTAGTTTTCAGTTTCTGGGTCTTTTTATTTTAAATATATTAAATAGAAGCCATATTAATAATAGATCTGGTATCAGTGATAGGAAACAAATTGAAAGAAGTGAGATTTCAGAAGTGTGGCTTAATGTAGATTGTGAACCTATGCCATGTGAAGGGCATAGATGCCAGGGTCTATATGCACATCCAACAGACATATACATCTACATGTAACAGGCTAACTGCTGACTGAAACAATTCCAGGACCTGAAATTGGGCTGGCTTTGTGCAATGCAAGTGCATCGTAACTTCATAAAAGGCAATTCTTATGCTGAAGACTTTGCAGTGTCTGTAGAGAGAAAAGATGCCTCTTTCACTGCTAAGGATAGAAACATTAGGTAATTTATTAATGGTAGCAAAATAGAGTCCACCCTGAATTACACAAAGCTTGGGGTTCGATTAGAAAAGAAAATCTTTTGAAGATTTAAGGTAACAGGCATAATAGATATGCTTCCCTATACAGATTAATATAACTGGTGCAATATCATGAGATCCAGGTCTGTGAAAGTAACTGCTGTTATCAGAAGTGGAAAGATTACAATGTCCTGTAAGTATGAAATCCAGTGATACCACTATTGAGGGGAGAAGAGATTATAAAACCTATTGAAATCATGAGCTTCTGTTTGTGAATTATGAGTAGGAAGTGGTTTTTCTCCTTAATAAATTATCAAAGTACAAATGAGCGGAAGCAGAGCAAGAGTGCGCCTGATAGAGAACAGTGGACTGAACTTACTCAGTAAATGTATGTTTTGTTCCTGGCTATTACACTGGGTAGTCTTGGAGGTATAATTTAATCCCTCTGAGCTTTCCCATTCATACTTGTGAATTTTGTGCTTTATTGGTGAAAGGTGCTGTAGAGTAATATTATTTGGTGTCATTAAATTGCTTAGAATGCATATATGAAATAGAATATTAATTTTTAGAATCCATATATGAATGAACATTAACGAGTGGGGGATGTTTACCCAAGAGAGAAATAGTGCTGCTATGTGGTATACTTCTTTTGTAACAGAGTTTATGGCAGATAGGGCATGCTGTCGTTAGCTAGCTGCTTATGACATATATTTCAACCTCACTAAGTGTTGTGCCACATGCCTAGGTCACATAATTTTGAACAGGAAAAGTTGTGATAGCTGGTGTGTGTGAATAGCGTAGGTGATCTATAGAGACCAGAGTAGTGCCCATGCTCTAGGTGCTCTGCGCTGCTGACAATACAGTCAGAAAGCTGACCCATGATGTTAGTGAAGAATCTTTCACTGTAAGTGTAGTCAAATCCCCAGGGGCTATAGAGGCAGATCTGAATTAAAGCAGAGAGTATTCCACTTCACCACATTTTAACCCTCTACAATGCTCCGACCAGGACTAATTTGGCTAGTAACAAGAGACTTCTAATATAGTCATGGAGGCTTTTTTGGTTTCTAGTCAACTCAGGAGTGGGGGAGCAGAAATATGGCTCTGAGCCGTCTTTTCCTACAAACTTCAGCTGTGCAGAACATTAATTTAGCTCAGCTGAAGATCTCAGTGTAGTTAAATGCATTTCATTCCTTTCTCAAATTTAATACTAAAAATTCAAGACATCGCACATAATACTTTGGCTCCATTGAAGAAATAAATTTGGGGTAGAATTAATAATATAAATAGGATCAAAAAACATTTATACTTAAATAAAGAATAACAGCTTTTTCTCCTTAATAAACTGGATAATTTATTATCTAATTATTTATCCAATAAATCACTCAAAGCAGAGTTTCAAAATAAAGATATCTTAGCATGGATCTTCCTCTGCCAGTGTAGGGTTGTTTCAGTGAATAGCGTTTTAGTGTCAAGAAGACTGGTACTTTTTAGAAAGAGCGTGGTTCCTCTTCATCATGNGATGAGGTGATGAACAGCTGAAGGGGGAGTGAATGATGAAACTTATTGTTCCTACTTCTCATTCCACGGAATTCTGCTGCCTGCTGTCCTGCTCAACAGCTTTAACGCCAGCTTTATTTTAATATAGAGTTTAGGATAAAATGGGGATTGTCCTTCCCATAATTTTCTTTCTTTGTTGAGTGTAACCTCTATACAACAGAAATGAGAAGTGCACATCTCAAGGAAGCAAAGAGGAGATTGCCCAATTGTGAAAAATCTATCTAAAAAATATAAAAAAATCATAAAGATATGTAAAATTTTGTCTTTTTCATAATCTGCATGTTTCTAAAAATAGAAACCCAGTTTGAAAATCAGGAATAGAAGATCTATTTATCTTCATTTTATTGCATCAACAATTTGGAGATTTAGAGACAGAACTGGAAATAAGGCAGACTCACTTGAAGAAGCACTCACTGACACACTTGCTTTCTTTGAAAATTCTGTTAAGCGCAGAAATTAAAGATAATTTTGCCTTGTATTTTGTGTGTGAAATGTTAGGTCATCATAAATAAAATCTCAATGTCCTCACTTTCCAAACTGAACAGAGTATTTCAGTAACATTTGCAAGGAAATTATGGTGGCAATAAAATATTTGGCTAAAATTTTGGACAGGGAAACAGAAATGGAGATGAGGAGAATACTGTTCTCCCTTGCTGAAAATACACTGTCTTGCAGCTAAGACATGCTCTTTTAAGCTTGCTTATGTTGAGGACTGCACAACACCTGCGTCTTTTCCTCCCAGAGCGAATTATTGCTTATAAAAGGACATTACCACCTTTACTTACAGACAAGGAGTTCCTTAAGCTTTCCTGAGAAAGGATGGGAACAAACTCTAACTTTGGAAGAGGGGGCATGGAGTATTTCAATTGGGTATTTTCAATGGGGTATTTTCAAATACATTGTTTTATACCACTGTCCTCAGCTTTTCCTAGTGGCAAACTCTTCATCATAGTGCAGTTGACAAGCTTCACATTCATCTTACTATTTGGTCTGGACCACACACTTAAGTTCCTAAAGCTCTTTTTGTCCTGTTCAATGATTTGAACCATTCTGTCACAGTTCCCCATCCTGTTTTTAAAAGAAAAAATAGTATTTCCCTCTCTTGTAATAGTATGATGAAAGTAAATGTATACTGGTTGGAAAGCAGTGATCTATAGTGGTCTCCAAGGATTACTGTTGAAGTGTTCCTCCAGTGCCCACAATACACACTTGGGGTCACCTGTGGCCTAGCAGTTCTTCTGCCCTTTTTGTTCTTTTCTGCTTACAGCTTATGTTTCATTGCCTCTAATAGCACCAGAATGCTCAAACCCAGTATCAGAGCCCAAAGTAATGTGTAACCAAGCCAGGGCCTTTCAACAATTTACCAGCCCTAACTTATTTCTGTTGTGGACCTTAATTTCTCAGTAAGAAAGCAGGTGAGGAGATCCTGCCATCTGTTTTAGTTTCTAGTTGTGTCCGTGGACTGTTCACCAATCCTTTGCCCTGAAGCTTGACCTCAGCTTGGGATAAAACCAGCTGCTGATTTTCTTTTCCTTAGTCACAGGGAAGTAATTAGCCTTCCCCATAACTCCTTCTAAACTGCTTCTATGTGAGGACATCATGATTGTGCCCTATTATCTTAGACATTACCCTGTCTAGTACAGGATATGTACTTTTATTTTTTAACTCTAATCTCAGTTACACCAGGATATATCATGAGTAACGCCACTAAGTCCTTCGTAAATAGGGATCACACTCGGTGTCATTGCAGAAACACAGAAGTGTTGGTTGGAAAGAACATGTCATGCAACCTCATATTCAGTGTAGAACAGTGACTAGCATTAGATCATGTTGGCCATTCTTATCTCTAGCCAAGTCTTGAAAATCTCCAAGCACATGGTCCACTATCTCTGTAGGCAACCTTCCAGTACTGCACAGAATCTCAGTGAAAACATTTTTCCTACTGTCCTTTTCAAACTTCTGAAACAGGAAATTGTGACCTTTGCACCTCATCATCTCATCTACTGCTATTGAGAAGAGTTTGGCTCAAATTTTCTACTTAACTATCTTTCAAGTACTGGCAGGCTGCTATTAGATTGTCTCTTAGCTTTCTTTTCCACAAATCAAACAAGTTCAGCACTCAGTAATCATGTCATCTTCTCAAGTCTGTGACTGTTGTATTGTATAGCATCTTGCTTACCTCCTTTTAGCTAAGAACTCTGCGGAAATGCTCTGAGAATGGAAAAGAAGAATATTAATAGAAAGTATTTTATATCACATGACTATCTGATTAAATGCACATGCCCAGGTAGTGTCAACAAAGTGTATTCTGCAGAAATTCCTTGTGAGCGAGCCCAGCTGCATATCTGGCATGTTTCAATTTGGTATTTAGGGTTAGTAATTTCTTACTTACTTTCGTAGAAAGAGAGTGTCAAATCTGAAAAGCAGCACTGCTTCTTATCTACGGTTTGCACATTGTGTAACTGTACAGCTGAAACAGCAGTTTCAGAAAAAAAATAGATTAGATAGCGTTAGCCATTTGATAATACAGTTGCCTGCTTAAGAGACACAGTGTTTAAAACTTAATTAGGAGAAGCTGAGTTTACAGGCAGCAGGAGGCGTTGAACAATTGTTAGAGATGCTCTGCCTGATGTAGCATCGAGCCTTAAAAAAACGGTAAGGGCTGTCATTGCCCTTTCAGTTTCATTTGCTTTAATATAACCCACTAGGTCTTCTGCAAACCTGAAGCAGACCAAGGATGTGAAATAATAAAATTGAGGTAAAAGGACAGTTATTGTGCAGAGAAGACAAAAATGGGAACATAGTTTATTATGCAAGAAAGTATGTTGCAGACTAAAATTTCAGCTAAATCCTTTTCAGCTCTGTGTAAGTCTGATGATCTCTTAGATTTTTTGGATTAGAAGTGGCAAACATGAAGTTGTGTTCAAATAAAAGCCTAATTCTGGAAAATACTATATTTAGTCATGAAACAAAACGTGCTTTGTAAATTTACTAAAGGTCAAAAGTCATAATGAAATTATTTTGAGAATGTGGAAAAGAAGGGAAGAAAGGCAGGCAGGAAAGTGGGTTGACGAGTAGCTACAGAGGGAAGAAGGGAGGGATGGAAGGAGAAAAGGAAAGGAAGGGAAGGGAAGGGAAGGCAAAGCAAGGCAAGGCAAGGCAAGGCAAAGCAAGGCAGGGCAAGGCAAGGCAAGGCAAGGAAAGGCAAAGCAAGGCAGGGCAAGGCAAGGCAAGGGAGAGAGGAGAGATAGGGATATACAGTCAACATCCAGAGAAGCTGCTCATTTCCATAAAAGCAGGAAGAGTAGAAATATATACTTACATTTACTGTCAAAAAATCACAGAATCACACTGTGACTCCTGAAGGCTGGTCTTACCTGTAAAGACCAAGATGAAGAACACACTGAGTACCTTGGCTTTTTCTACATCCTTTATCACCAGGCCCCACATTTTCCCTAGCCTCCCTTTTGGTGCCTATGTACTTGCAGAATATTTTCTTGTTGTGCTTCATTGTCCTATTGTTGTATTCAACAATATCAGGAATCAAAGAACTGCAGGCAGAGGTAGCATGAGTCCATCAGGAGAGTGAATCAATTCACCCTTTTACAGCTTGTAAATAAGGAAATAATAGGGGCAAAAGCAATACATAACACTCATTCCAAATGACCAAGACTATGCTATCTAATAAATCTATAGCTGCCATAACATTGTGATCACTTGTCATTTCAGCCACACAGAAAAGTATGCAGTTCCTTAAAGACGCATTAATATACTAATTTACATAATTACAAAATTACTTATCATGTGGATGTGTCTATACATAGGATCATAGAATCATAGAGTCATAGAATCATCTAGGCTGGAAAGGACCTTTAAGATCATTGAGTCCAACCATCACTGTAACTGGCAAAACCACAACAAAATCTTGTCCCCAAGTACCATATCTACCTCTTTTTTAAATAACTCCAAGGATGGTCATTCCACCACTTCCATGGGCAGCCTGTTCCAAAGCCTGATATGTTCCAAAGCTTTCAGTGTAAAAATTTTTCTTCATATCTAATCTAAACCTCCCCTGGCATAGCTTGAGGCTGTTTCCTCTTGTCCTATCATCTGTTACTTGGGAAAAGAAACAGAGCCCCACCTGGCTACAACCTTCTTTCATGTAGTTGTAGAGAGCAATAAGGTCTCCCCTCAGTCTTTTCGCCAAACTAAGATACCCCACTTCCATCAGCCACTCCTCACAGGACTTGTTCTCTAGACCAGCTCCATTACAGTTTGCTGGACACACTCCAGCACTTCAATGTCTATCTTGTAGCGAGGGGCCCAAAACTGAATATGTTATTTGAGGTGGGGACTCATTAGTGCAGAGTCATACTTACCACACTATTTCTGATATAGGCCAGGATGCTCTAGGCCTTCTTGGCCACCTGGGCACACTGTTGGCTCATGTTCCTACTCTCAACAGTCCTGCCGACCTTGCTGTCATCTGCAAACTTACTAAGGGTGTACTCAATCCCCTTGTCCAGGTCATTGATAAAGATATTAAACAGAACTGGCCCTGGTATTGAGTCCTGGAGAACACCAGTTGTGACAACTGGATTTAGCTCCATTCACCACCACTCTCTGGGCTCAGTCTTCCAGTCAGCCTTTTACCCAGTGAAGAGTAATCCCATCCAAGCCATGAGCAGCCAGTTTCTCCAGGAATTCAAGGGAAAAGGTGTTAAAAATTTTAGTAAAGTCCAGGTAAACAACATTCACAGCCTCACAGCCTTTCCCTCATCCACCAAGCAGGTCACCTTGTCATAAAAGGAGATCAGTGAGCACTTCTGCCAGCTCCATCACTACCCTCAGGTGGATCCCATACAGTCCCATAGACTTGTGTACATCTAAGAGCTGTAGAAGGTCACTAACCATTTCCAGCTGGTCTTTTTTCCTGGCTCGATTTTTGGGACATGGGGACAGGCTGCTTTTGCACCTCTCAGACTTCCTTCTTAAAAAATGTCCAGCCCTCCTGGACTCCTTTGCACTTCAGGACTGCCTGCAAGGGAGTCTGTCAACCAGGCTCCTGAAAAGACCAAAGTTCACTCTCCAGAAGTCCAAGGTGGCCATTCTACTGACACCTCCCCCAATCTTTTCTTCTCCAAGAATCAAAAACTCTGTCATTTCATGATCACTATGCCTAAGATGGCCTCCAATTGTCACATCTCCCCAAGTGCTTCTCTTCCAATTTAAAGCCATTACTCCTTGGCCTGTCACTACACTTCCTGACAAAGAGTCCCTCTCCAGCTCTCCTGTAGGCTCCCTTCAGATACTGGAAGGCTGCTATAAGGTCTCCTTTAAGGCTGAACAAACCCAGCTTCATAGGAGAGGTGCTCCATCCCTCTGATCATCTTCGTGGCCCTCTACTGGATACGCTCCAACAGGTCCATGTCCTTTCTATGTTGAGGACTCCAGAGCTGGACACAGTACGCCAGGTGGGGTTTCATGAGCACAGAGTAGAGGGGTAGAATCACTTCCTTTGAACTGCTGACCACACTTCTTTTGATGCAACCCAGGATGTGATTGCCTTTCTGGGCTGCCAGTGTACACTGCTGGCTCAGGTTGAGCTTCTCATCCACCATCACTCCCAAGTCCTTCTCTTCAGGGCTGCTCTCCAGCCATTCTCTGCCCAACCTGTATTTGTGCTTGGGATTGCCATGTCCCAGGTGGAGGACCCTGCAATTGGCTTGGTTGGACTTTATGCAATTTGCACTAGCCCACCTCTCAGGCTTGTCACCGTCCCTCTGGATGGCATTGCTCCAGCATGTTGACACTGTTAAATTGAACAGCTGGTGATTGTGAGACTTCTCCCCGCTGCTTAAAGACTATTTTGTCTGTCTCTTCATCCTGGTTGGGTGGTCTATAACAGACTCCCACCATGATATCTGCCTTGTTAGCCCTTTCCTCGATTCTTATCCATAAACACTCAATCCTGTTGTCACTATAATTAAAATCTAGACATTCATAACACTCTCTAACACACAGGGCAACCCCACTGCCTCTTCTTCCTTGCATATCCCTTCTGAAGAGTTTATAGCCATCCATTACAACACTCCAGTTGTGCGAATCATCCCACCACATTTCTGTAATGGCAACGACATTATAGTTTTCCTGCTGCACAATGGCTTCCAGCTCCTCCTGTTTGCTGCCCATGCAGCATGCATCAGTGTAGAGGCACTTCAGTTGGGCAATTGATTCCACCACCTTTTTGCTGAGAGAAGTCTTAATTCCTACCTGACCATTACCAGGTGTGCCTGTAGTTTCTATCCCATCAATGACCCTCATATCTCTGCTACATGGATCTTCATCACCTACCTTCACTGAGTCAGCAGACCAGGGGACCTCAGTAGCATATTGTCTCACAAACATTGGCACTTACCTATAAGCATATGTGTGTGTGGCCTATGATCCTGGTCCAGCGATGGTGAGCTCCTCACTCACCTCACTCATTCTGTCACACTGTTTTTGGGAACAGACACTGTTCCCACCCTGGTGGTTGGGAGTTCAGGACGCCTGCTGGCTCCAGTTGCTGATGTGGAGACCCCACTCACTCCATTCACTGGCCTCAACAGGCCAGGGACATCCACCCCTGGTGACTCCCAGGAGCTGGCACCAAATTCCCCACACACATGCACAGGTCTCACCAGTAGCTGGCACTGAGTCCACATGGGACACAGAGTNACTGCCTCTTCTTCCTTGCATATCCCTTCTGAAGAGTTTATAGCCATCCATTACAACACTCCAGTTGTGCGAATCATCCCACCACATTTCTGTAATGGCAACGACATTATAGTTTTCCTGCTGCACAATGGCTTCCAGCTCCTCCTGTTTGCTGCCCATGCAGCATGCATCAGTGTAGAGGCACTTCAGTTGGGCAATTGATTCCACCACCTTTTTGCTGAGAGAAGTCTTAATTCCTACCTGACCATTACCAGGTGTGCCTGTAGTTTCTATCCCATCAATGACCCTCATATCTCTGCTACATGGATCTTCATCACCTACCTTCACTGAGTCAGCAGACCAGGGGACCTCAGTAGCATATTGTCTCACAAACATTGGCACTTACCTATAAGCATATGTGTGTGTGGCCTATGATCCTGGTCCAGCGATGGTGAGCTCCTCACTCACCTCACTCATTCTGTCACACTGTTTTTGGGAACAGACACTGTTCCCACCCTGGTGGTTGGGAGTTCAGGACGCCTGCTGGCTCCAGTTGCTGATGTGGAGACCCCACTCACTCCATTCACTGGCCTCAACAGGCCAGGGACATCCACCCCTGGTGACTCCCAGGAGCTGGCACCAAATTCCCCACACACATGCACAGGTCTCACCAGTAGCTGGCACTGAGTCCACATGGGACACAGAGTGAGCATAGGCAGAGGGATACTTAAGAAAATATTTATTAAGGAGATACAAGAAGCAAGACTAGATTGTGATGATCACTACTACCTTGTAGATTAAGTCATTAGTCTTAAAAAACAAGATACCTGTTTTGCCTCATTTAGAATCTCAAAGCAATAGTACCCATGAAGTCACTGTTATGCTCTTCATTATGTATCATCAAGACCTGTCTTTCCAAAGCCAAAGCTATATCCCTACATAAATCTATGACCAGTAAAATCTTACAAGGACAGAAATAAATGCTACAAGTACCCAGTTATGGTGACAATTTTCAATAGTATTTAGCGGTTCTGAATTGTACTGTGTACATGGAACACCTGTTGTATAAAGAATGAGAATAGTTTTCTAGCAGCTAGTTTCTCCAAGGTCATTAGGAGTACATTTTTCTATAAGATATATCATGATAGTGAATATAAAAATTAATCCTATTCTGTAAATTATCATTTATGTTTTCCAGGCTCTATGTTATATTTCAGGCCTCTTGACTACATCAAACATTTTTCATTGCTTACAAACTTTGCAGAGGTGTGAAAGTCTAATCCCTATTAAAAACACAGAGACCCCTGAGGGTTAAAGTTTCTCTTAAAAGCCACTACCACTTACAGCTCTACTAAGGGGACTGTGAGTTGTAAGCGTATAGGAAGAGTGAAATAACAACAGAGAATTGATATTTTTCCCAGAAAGAGGAAATCTGGTATGCGATTTGCATTTCTGCCCATTTCCTTGTTTGGTAATCTGAAATCAGAAAATAGCTCAAGCACTGATTTTACATCCAAATAAATTTGAATAAGCAAATCAAGGCTGGAGATATAGGCTGATGGGAGCCTCATGAAGTTCAACAAGGGGAAGTGCAAAGTCCACACATGCGAAAGCACAAGCTTATGTTGGGAGCCATCCAACAGGAAAGCAGCTTTGCAGAAGAGGACCTGAGAATCCTGGTGGACAAAGAGGTTCAACGGGACCCAGGAATGTGCCCTTGCTGCAAAAAAAGCTAATGGAATTCTCGGTTGCATTATACAAAATATTTGCAGCAGGTTAAGGAAAGTGATTCTTCCTTTATTCACACCTGGATTTCTGTTTTTAGTTCTAGGCTCCTCAGTACAAGAGAGACATGGACATACTGGAGAGAGTCCAACAAAGGGCCAAAAAGATGATTAAGGGACTGAAGCAGCTCTCATATGATTAGATGCTGAGAGAGCTGGGAATATTTAGCCTAGAGAAAAGAAGGCTCAGAGGGATCTTATTAATGTATATAAATATCTGAAGGGAAGATGCAAGGAGGATGGAGACAGGCTCTTTTCTGTGGTGCCCAGTGACAAGACAAGAGGCAATGGGCATGAACTGCAACACAATAAAACTCAATAAAATGAAAAGAACCGATGAAGATGTCTGCACAGTCCAGAGCAAAGGAAATCAAGATAATTAATGTACTTGCCAACAATTCTATATTTAGCTTTTATCACTTTGCATTAGTTTAAGTCTTTTAACTGCTGGATATGATGTTACTATCTCAGACATCAATTTAAGATCAAAATCCTACTTAGTCATAAAGATGGTATTATTTATTTGGACATTTTTAGAGAAGTAGGGGAGATGCTGTTGTCAGTTTCCTTTGTTCTTCCTTTGTTTTTTAATCATTTAGATCTTTCTTCATGGTATTGTCTTCAAAAGAAATCTTACTGCTTGTGATATACAATTTGTGTCAGTCATGCTGCTGGTAGCAGAACAGTGCATTCCGCTGACTCGCATCATGCTTTGGAATTCTGAAAATTACTGTTGTCAGTAAAAGCACTTTTTAAAATTTGGTGCTGAATGTTTTTACCTCCAGTGATTCAGTGTCTCAAGAAACCCCATTTTTACAAGCCTTTTTCAATACAAGCCTTTTTCAATCGGTTCCTGAAAAGGTTCAAGAGTTATTCAAATCACTCTATTGGGATCTTCTCTATGGCAGTAATTTGTTTTCCATGCTATTTTAACAAATATGCACAACTCATTGGTTAGAGTCCTGATGTTCTCTACCATTGGGTCAACAAATCTTTATTATTTTCTATTGTTACTATTTTACTTTAAATGAGTGAACTAGGATCTGGATTCTGGATTCTGTTCACATAAATTCAAATGCTTTAACAAGGTGTCTGAGTTGGTGGCCTACTTGTCTGATGAACAGAGACAAACACCTCTGAATGCCAACTCTGGCAATCTCAAACCTGAATCATACTTTAAAGAATCCTCTTTCTTCTTATTGACAGAGCCTAGAGTGGCTTGGCTGCCAACCTTTAGCAATATTAACAGACTAAACACAGTGCTTTTTTATTTGTATGGCAGTCCTGAAAACATAATCCCCTGATTCATAGTCCTATGGAAAATCCAATTTTTTATTTTTCATATTCTTAGAATCCTCTTCCTGTCAGAAAGATCTTCCTCTCCATTAATTCTGAATGTGCAGCCAGTTCAGAAGTGAGAGCTGCTGATGCTTCTTCTCCTCCATCCCACTTAGCTGTCAATCATTCCATGAACAGGAGAAATATTTAGAGAAACAGGTTCTCAAGACGCTTGATGTGTTCCAAGAAGAAGAAGAAAAAAATCACCCTTCCACATCAATAAAACCTTGAATCACCTTGAGTCTTCTCCCACTCTCCATGTTAATTTATTGTAGCCACCACTAGACAGACTAGGAAAGAGGTTTCTTTCTCGGGAATGAGGTGTGCGTAGTGAGTGAGCCAGATGATGTTGAGAGATTCAGAGTCAGAGATTCATGAAAATGATAAATCAACTTTGGCAGATCTGAATACAGTGACATGGCCAGCAGCAGGTTATTTGGAAACACTATTTCTGCTTCTATTTTTTCTCTTCTGGTTTTTTTTTTCCCTCCCCCCATTCCTTAAATCATGTTAATGTTCAGAAAACTAGCAAGCAAAATTTCAGTCCTCTCCATTGACTCACAGCTTTCTTAGACAATGCACTGATTTTGATGGATTTACTTTTTTCTTTGGCCCGTCTACAAGGACATCAGGTAAGAGAAACTGAAGGACTGTTCCACCATTGGAACACAGATGGGGTGGGTGCAGTAAGGAATTTTGCATTGCTGTACATCATGCCGTGCACATATTGTGGCTAAAGAACAATAATGCCAACCTTGTATGTGGAAAGGTGACAAGCCTGGCTAAAAAAAGACACTGAATTTGCGTCAATGGATTCCTTTTATAGGCCTCTCAGTACTGGGAAACTTTACTCGGTGTTTTCAAGGTTTCTTCATAACTGTGAATAGTAAAAACCTTTGTAAAGCTGAGATTCACTCCCTAAGCTTTTCAGAATAAGAAAAGTCACACGAATCAGTGAAAATCACAGGTCACAAACACTTTAATCAGAGAACATAGTCTTCTTGGTAATCAACCTATTTACACAGGATCAGTGCAAGACTAATTTTAACAGAAGCCCAGTTATACAGATCTTTCTACTGTCAGTTATATTTTCTCCTTGTTTCTAGTAGTTTCTTTTTTGCTCTACAGTACTTCTAAGTGAAGACAAGTCCTCAGTCTGTAGTCATTCTACAGTAGTCATTTGAATTACTTCTCTGTTACCGTATAAGTAAAGGGAAAGATGTATTCATGTACATTCCATTCAACCATTCATGTACATGCAATTCTTGCTGCCCTTGTGCTCTCGTGAATGCACTAGGCAGAACCCAAGCTTTTCACAGCAGGAAGGAGGAATCAGGACCCAAACAGGATGTCAACAGAAAAGCATGAAATGATGTGTGCAAGCAACTGAAATGGCGTAACAGAACATAGACTGCCCTTGCATGCCTGAGCCCCACAGGAAGAATTCAGATTCAGATGACACTGTACGGTGCAAGTAGCAGTTGCTTGTTGCAAAGAGACACTGAAAATTGTCAGGACAGTCACAGGTTGGACTTTTTTGGAGGAGGGATTCTGCATTGTGTCCATAAATCAGGCAAATATTTCCATTCAGTCTTAGCCAAGCATGCATGCGCTCTCGGTACACAGTAACATGTGCTGCCTTATGAATCAACAGCAATGGAAGTGCTGAGACAAAACACCCATCCTCTTATGAAAATGGCAACAGCAAGAAAAAAGCAAATGGTGAGAAGAAAAACAGGATAGAAACAAGCCCCTTAATTAATAAGAATGAAAATGGTTCAAAATACTATGGTATTTTAACTAACCTGAAATCATGCAGTATTAAATTCATACACTCTCACTCCAAGGTAAACCTGAAGAAGGAAGAGAGATGCACTCTTCATTGTAAATATTGAGTGGAAGTGTCTTCCTGAACTTCCAGGTGCCCAAGAGAGAATAGATTCATAACTTTCCTCCCACCATGCACTTAATCAAGATTGTGAGGCAGAAAAGCTACTATT
>VZTM01007922.1:7057-20419 GCA_013400555.1 Jacana jacana
CAAGCAGTTTTTTAGAGAAAAGAATTCTGATTGATCTGGACTTGTGGAGGAGTCAGACAAGAAGAAGATGAGCTGGGGATCTCCTGAGGATCTAGAACAGCAGTTGCCTCTATGTCTTGCTACTATGAGATAAACACAGCACATGTGCTGACATGCTATCTAGCCAAGTGCCAAGATCATCTGGTCAACTATGTGTATCAGGTTCTCAAGTTCTCGTCGCAATGTCATGAGTGTGATTCTGTGCTGGGAGAAAATAAATCATCTTACTTTTAGCACCTCAACAGCATGCTATGTCCCTCAAATTCACTATTTTTTTTAAGTGAAATAATGTTCTCCAGCAATTTTTCAAAAGCAAGGACTTCTTATCAGGTGTGAGAACGGTATGTGGTTAGTTTATGTAGCAGGTCAGTGCCAACTAGCTGTAACCAATTCTTTCAAGCAGCTGTTATAGAGACTGTTCAGCAGAAGGTCCATGGGTCAGAGCTTAGATGGCAGCAAAATTGTAAACAGTGGAGGAAGACGTGTTACTCATTTAGTAAGTGATACTGCTTACCTCAGGCTTTAATAAAACTCAGATCTTGAACGTGTCGAATGCCCTATGTTGCTCAAGGTACTACTTCTTAGAGAAAAACTAGGGTCAAATGTTGTTGCATATAAGGTAGTACAAACTAAAGTATCTCATAAATAGTTGCATTTCCTTGCTGAATTCAAGTGTCAGTATAAAGTGATCTGACTCAGAGAGGACATAAGATAAAACTTTAGATGCCTTGAGGAAAACAGTAAATCTTAGGCATTTTCAGGATGGTTTTATACACCTTAATCAATGAATATTGCATATTCTTCTTCAAATAAGCCAAAAATAACTTATAATAAATGTACTGTTTAGTTGGACACATTTAGAACTTTCTTTACAATGCCAACAACATTGAAAATTATTTCAGTTTGTTATAAAAGTTCCTATTTTGGTAAAAGCAATTGCAGGAATTATTTGTAAAACCAAATTGTATGTAGTATGGAGAAGTAATTGAAAGGAGTGTTGTGTTTTACTTCTGTGAATATATTAGTAGAAAATACAAACTCAGTAAATTCATAATTTCAGTTCTAAAATATTTTTTTTTAGTCCTGCATTGAACATATAAAAAGAATTTCTATGGAACATAATTTGATATTTTCCCTTCCCTTTCCCAGACTGACATACAACTTTGAAATAGATTTTAACAAAGACATAGAGTAAATTCCAGGTTGCTGTGGGCAAAACTACAAGAAAAATATTTAGAGGAGGATTTTTTTGGTGTGGTTTTTTTTTTTTTTTTCTCTTCTTTTCTCAGCAAGGTAGAAGTTAAAGAGCTAAAAATTGAGCACCTTTTTTTTAAAAAATAATTAATATTTAATCCTTTATTATTACCCTTTAAAATACTTCCAAATTTAAACCTTAATATGTTATTACTAGCAAAAAAAAATCCTTTCATATTTTTCTATTTCTTTTTGTCTGTCATATGCTCTCCCTTCATAATTCAAAAATCACCTGCAGTGTCCTGCTTCCATGCATGACTATCACCACAGCAATTTCTATTCTGCTGTCCGAAACCCCTTCTGATGCACTATCACTTGTGATTATCCTCCGCTCCATCTTGTCTGAGGGGGATCCTGACCCTGAATCCATACTGAGATTTAATCATAGCACAGTTTTGATTCATGAGTATTTTAGTATAATGTAAATGTCTGTTCTAAATGCAGCAGAAAACAGTTTTCTATAAGTGTCACCAGAGTCGCAAACAAAAGAAGAAAGTGAATTGTCATTTTGGTCTACTTTATAAGATCAGGATCTCTATCTAATTCAACACTTCAACACAGTAAAAAAAAAAAAAAAAAGAATTGTCAACAGCCTTCATAGAGACTCTTTTTATTAAGTGATAGAGTAATTGTCTCCCTTCAGCTTCTCAACAATCTTCACTTTCAGGTTAGCCATGTATCTTAAAGACATTGGCATTTCCACTATTAAGACAGGCTGAGAGAATGTAGGTTGCTCAGCCTGGAGAACAAAAGACAAATCAGTTCTACATAACGCAAATGCTTTATTTTACATACTCATAATTACATAATTTCTATATTTGCAACATCACTCAAGGCACAATGATCTTACAAATACTTCATTAAAATAATTTTTGGTTACAGTATTTGTATAAATATCTTTTCAAAAATAGTTTTGTCCTGTAGATCTTCTTCAATGTCCAATATCTAAAGTCCTCTAACATACTTCAAGGAAAACTAAATAAATAAACACACTACAAGAATTTAATTTCCTCTACACAAAACAAAACGCTTTTCTCTGACAAAACCAAATGAAATTTACGTATATTAAATAAAGGTAAATAGTTTTTTGGACCTGGAAAAGAAGTGCCCTACTGTTTTTCATAAAGGAGCTCTATAGTCCCAATATTAAGCTTGAAGGAACTTCTTTGATAAGACTGTGACCATTTATATATTTGTAATTTTAATCTCTATAGAAATAGCTGTTATATCACGACCTTTAATATGGATTATGTGGACTACTGTGGCTCAGTAATGAGTATAGTCACAGGACATTTAATATAAATTGTATCAATTTCAGGTTAGTTTAGGTCAGGTTCCACATTTTTTCCAATGTGATTGCTTTTTTTCCACAGTGAAAAAAAGCATATAATTTTACATTGTGCATAAATTTCATCATGCTTTACAGGTTCCCTGCCCTATCAAAAAGATACACTTCTCCTTTCTTTGCACAACCAGAAATGCACTGAGCTGCATGTGATTTCATGGATGGCAGAACATTGATTTCACAACTTGGACAGTGACATAATTTGAATTATTCTAAAATTTCACCTAACTGCGTGAGGAAAAGGGTTCCTAATTGGCATACCTTCAAATGCCATCAATTTTTTTATTTAATACATTTAGTATTTAAAACATTTAGTAACAGTTGTACTTACAAGATGCAGCAGTATCCCAGCTTGAGTTAGGCACTGTATTATTGATAGGACTAGCATGACTTCCAAGTGTTATCCAGATAGCAAGAGATTTAAAACTTCATCTGAAGTTCAGAGGAGCCAATGCAAAAACAGCCTTGGAGGATACATACCCTTTGTTACCATACATAGGATACTCTGTAAAGAAGGACAAAAGGGAATTTCTGGAAAGTTAAAGAACAGTGAACCTCAGAAAAAAAAAAAAATTCTATTCTTGTACTTTATTTCCAAGGAAGGATAAATAGGACTTAGTATTTCTTCTCATCCGTTCATTCCTAATCCCTTAGTTCTTATACAATGGGAGTCTGAACACAGAACAAATAAGGTTGTAACTTGGTAAACATTCACATTGATTTGAGATGAAGAAACTACGAAGAAGTCCTGTGCACAGACTGCACTTCATTTGCATCTCACCCAAATATAGGGCAGTATCTCCACAAGCCCAGAGGAGCACAAGGCGCAAAGTCAGGTCACACCTGAAATTAAAGACTCAGAGGAAGGTAACGTCTTGTTTGGGACCCTGCTAAGGCTGTCCCAGGAGAGTCATCATCACCATACTCCATTAATGAAACCCATGAAGAGAAGTCAATGAGACCATGCATTTTGGACTGAGTGGAGTTCTAGCCCAGGGGCATGGGATGCCATATGAGATGCAAGAGAAGAACGTTTTAGGATTGCCCAAGATTTATGGTCTGCTTATGGGTGGAAACAAAGAGAAGGGATGTAGGTATTCTTGTGAGAAACAAACATGGGAAAAGAGGTGTAAGCAAATAAGAAAGTGTCTGTTATGTGTAAATAGTTTGTGATCAGTATGCATGTCTGGCCATGTAATATGCCCTATCATCTTATTAAATTCCTTTCTAACTCTTTCTTGGGTGAGAGAATATTCTGTGTACATGTGTGTGTACAGGTATGGGTTCAGCAATCAGAGTCAGAACAGGAATTGGGTGGCCTAGATGCCTGGGTGCAAGAGTTACTGGATTGAAGTGCCAACAACCAGAGTGGGACCTCAGGTCATAAGGATCCATATGTCTATGGAGCCAGCAACTGGAGCAAGTTGAGTGAAAGCGCTCATGAAGCTCAAACAAGACTCGATAGTGAGTAGGTGACATGGCCTGGGAGCCAGGGAGGAGCTGAAGTCAAAGGGATCAGGTGTTTCCCGGTTAGCTCAGTGTGGGTGTGTGTGTCTTTTGGTTAGGGCACTTTGCGAGCAAGACAGAGCATACCAGCAACTGGAGCAGGACTGCAGACTTAGAGTTTGTATGTCTGTGTGCCAGCAACTGGGGAGACTCGGATCCAGAGGCCAGCTACTGGAGCAATCCGCATTATACATATATATATATATATATATATATATATATATGTGGGTTTTCTCATGAACAGACCAGCCAGAGATGGGAGCAGTATGTGGCCACTGGTGTTCATGTGTTTGTGGGTGTCTGTGTGTTCTGTGGCTCTGTGTGTCTACCTGTGCTTTCTGTGCAGCTGGATGCATATATATGTATATACATGGCATTTATATGTGCTCTCTGTTCATGTGGCAACTCGTAATATATGCTTAGCCCTTCTACAAGCTGGACCTGGGCACACAGAGCTGCACCATTCTCAGCTCTCTTGAGCTGCTGGAATCAGCTCCTCTAACAGATAATAGCACCCAGACTGACTCGGAAGTAGGGAAGGACCAATGCCAAGTGAATTTCTTTCATGTATCTCTTCAGTTTTACTTACCTCTCTTGTTGGAATCTGGAATGTAATAGACAAATTACAGTTTTGATAAATTTTACCTTTCTGCCATTTTCTACTGTGCTTTCAGGCCATCTGTCGTGGAGTTGCCCTTTGGTTAAATTCTCTGAAAAACTTGATGTCCTTTCATTTAGTACTGTGATATCAAACCACATCTGAAAAGGCCATTCAGAGTTAAATTGCAGTATAATTCATTTGTATTAGTATATGCAACAGTATTATAACATATTGAATATCACTCCTGTCTATCATCTCCCCAACACCAAAAGCTAAGCTTTTGGTGTAATTGACGTTTTTCTTTTTCTGTTCCAGCATACTAGAATAATATCACATAATCCTGATTCATTACCTCCACAGCATGGAACAAATATTTTGTCACACCTCACAGCAAAAACACAGGCAGTGTTCCTTTCAACCAATCCTGCAAAATATTCAAACCTTTCTTTAACCCCAGCCTGAGAGTCAGGAATGAACCACCAACATAAAAATTGTAATGGATGCCAGCTGACCCACCATAGCTGAATACTCTTAAATTATAGGAACCATTAGTAAGTTGAATTAGCTTGTTCTTAGTGTCCAGGTGAATTCATGGTACACCACTTCAGTTGCAGGTTAAGAACATGCACAGAGCCAGTGCTCAAGGCTCAGCTGATGGGTAGTACAGTGTCACTTCCTGGTAACTCCTTCACATACCCACATCCAGACAAACCTGAGCTACTGTATTGGTACCTTCTGGGATGTTTATGATGGTTGCCCAGAGAAGGTGCGGATGCCTCATCCCCGGAGTTGTTCAAGGCCAAGCTGGATGGGACTTTGTGCAACCTGCTCTAGTGGGAGGTGTTCCAACCCATGACAGCAGGGTTGGAACTGGATGATCTTTAAAGTCCCTTCCAACTCCAACCATTCTATGATTCTATGATTTCTACTCCCATACTGGGGAGTTTTATATGAGAGTAGAACTTGGAATGCATACAAGCATGGTCTAGGTATTGCCAGAGTAGCACTGTAAGGTTTAGCCTTGAGGAAGATCACATGAGGACTTCCCTTCTACCACCTAATAAGAATTTAATTTCTCTCTCTCTGTCCATTATCTTTATTTGTTCCACAATCCCTTTTATAATATTCTTTTTCACAAGTTAAATTCAAAATTTCCCACATGGTTTGATGTAGTCATTTGTGTGTGATATTATATTCTGTGTTACATGGGATGGAAAACTACATTAAGATGATAATCTTTTTGGTCTTAACTGCTTTGAATATCTATTTTTACTCAAAATCTGAATTTGTGTTGTCCTCCAGGAATAATCTGTCTTCCCATAGCATACTAAAGTTAACCCAAAGCTCATTAAAATCACTGCAAAAGATGCCAATGGCCTTCAAGCCCTGACTGAACAATGAAATAATCTAGAATATAAAGCCCCTACAAAAGTGTAAAATAAAGATTTAGGGTATAAGGACTGAAATATTATTTAAATTTCTGCAGAAATATTACTGTTGAGCACATAAAAATTCAACCAGTCTTAAAGTACGCTCATGAGTATCCGTTCAGAGCTCTAGCTAAGAAAAATAAAATAAAAATAGTATTCATGTATCTTAAATGTGGTGTACAGAGCTGAAGTAGTAGAAGTATATTATTCATATTTTTAGAAGTCATTGTATAAAACTATACCTGAAAATCATTCAGAGGCCAATCCAAAAAATCCAAAAGGAATTTTAACATTGATCTATGTGGGATCCACAGGTGACGCAAACCATAAAGTAGAAGATAATCCAGTCCAGATCACTGTCTTTGCATAGATGGCTGAAAGATCTATAAAATCTTAATTTTTAACCTTCATTTTAGCAAGCATAGAGTTTCGGTAATTTTTTTTTATATGGAAATAGAGTTGATGGTCTACACTAGAAGTAATCTAATTGTAAAAGAATAAACCAAAAAACATTTAGCACTCTTTATGGTCCATCTGTAATCTTGGAAGTGAACTATCTTTCTCATTTTTATATTTATACAATGCTAATATTGCAGACAGTTTGTAGAGTATTATCTTAAGATACATTTAACAAAGAAGGAAAACATTTATGTGTTGTCTTTTTTAATGATATTTTGAGGCAAAGATCTATCTGTGACTACACACATTAACACCTTTTTCTATGACATTTTTCTCATAGTGAACCACACAAAGGTTTCTCTTTTAGCAAATATCACTCTAGAGCTCTGTCAAAATTTCACGCCACTAGGTTTGGCATGCAAGTATCTCAATATGATGTGGATTCAATCAGGTTTTTGAGATTGTGATGGACTGACCCTGGCTGGATGCAAGGTGCCAAGGCCACTCCCCCTCCTCAGATGGACGGGGGAAAGAAAATATAACAAAAGATTTGCTGGTTGAGATAATTGTAGTCACAGGTGAAACAGACTCAAATTGGGGAAAAAAATTAATTTAATTTATTATCAATCAAATCAGAGGAGGATAATGAGAAATAAAACCAAAAACTTAAAACACCTTTCCCTTCTTCCTGGGCTCAACTTCACTCTTGATTTCTCCCTCTCCTACCCCCAAGCAGCACAGGAAGATGGGGAATGGAGGCTGTGGTCTGTTCATCCCATGTTGTCTCTGCCCACCCACTTTCTCCTCAGTGAGAAGACTCCCCACTCTCTTCCCCTGCTTCTGTTCCCATGGAAAACAGTCCTTCAGGAACTTCTGCAACATGGCTCCCTTCCACAGGGTTCAGTCCTTCAGAAACAGACTGCTCCAATGAAGGTCACCCATGGGGTCAAAGTCTTGCCAGCAAACCTGCTTCAGCATGGACTCTCTTTCCACAGGGCCACAGGTCCTGCCATGAGCTTGCTCCAGCAAGGGCTTCCATGGGGTCACAGCCTCCTTTGGGCATCCACCTGCTCCAGCATGGGGTCCTCCAGGTGCTGCAGATGGATATCTGCTCTACACCGGACCTCCATGGGCTACAAGGGGACTGCCTGCCTTGATATGGTCTTCACTGTGGGCTGCAGGGGAATCTCTGCTCTAGCTCCTGGAGCATCTCCTTACCCTCCTTCTTCACTGACCATGGTGGCTACAGAGCTTTTTCTCTCTCATGTTCTCACTCCTCTGTCTGGCTTCTGTTCTGCAGCAGGGTTTTTCTCCTTCTTAACTGTGTTATCCCAGAGGTGCCACCACCATTGCTGATGGGCTTGGCCTTGGCCTATGACAAGTCCATCCTGAAGCTGGCTGGTATTGGCATTATTGAACATGGGGAGAATTTCTAGTAGGTTGTCACAGAAACCACTCCCATAGCCCACCTCCCACCAAAACTTTTCCATGCAAACCCAATGCATAGATTTAAATTGATTAATGCTGAAATTTTCTGTCCTTTGGTAATCTAGAACTTTGAAGTGTCAAGGATGTTATGGCATGAATTTAAAACAGCTGAAACCACCTTTCTTTTGAAGGGGAAAACCTGGACCCTTTTGGAAGCAAACTGGGTCTTTTGGCTGATGTTTTGTCTCTAGAATTGTTACATCCCTGCTGTATGTAGACATTGACTTCGTAAAATAATTTGTATGGAATCTTGTTTTGTACAATGCTAAACAGCAATGAATTCCATTCATGATTATGCTGCAATAAATACACTGACTTAATTAATCATAACAGTTACTGAAAATCTTTATTATTTTACCAAAAGAATTAAGACAATAGTTGACTCCATATTAAAGCCAAAAAAAAAAAAAAAAATTAGCAAGAATGTGAGTTTTATGTTTATATTCTTTAAAATTTGCTTTGGTCAACACAGTTATTAACCTTTCTGCAGCAGCAAGTCCTTATTTGAGTGGAAAGTCTATAACTATTTAATTTTAATATATACAACAACAAAGTTTTCTAAAAATGACAAGACTTTGCATGTTTGATGCATATTCTTATGTTGTGCAAACACACAAAATCACAGAATCGCAGAATATCAGGGATTGGAAGGGACTTTGAAAGATCATCTAGTCCACTCCCCCTGCCGGAGAAGGAACACCTAGATCAGATCACACAAGAACGCATTCAGGCGAGTTTTGAATATCTCCAGAGAAGGAGACTCCACAACCTCCCTGGACAGCCCATTCCAGTGTTCAGTCACTCTCACTGTGAAGAACTTTTTCCTCATATTTAAGTGGAGTTTCCTATGTTCCAGTTTGCACCCATTGCTCCTTGTCCTAGCATTGGATGTCACTGAGAGGAGCCTGGCTTCATTCTCCTGACACTCATCCTTTACATATTTAACACTTAAAAGTCAAATCAGGCATATTGGAAAAGTACTGGCAAGGGGTTAACATATGTATAGAATAAAACTGTATATACACATTAAACAACTATTCTTTACTTATACTTTCTGAGGGTCAGTTTAGATATCTTTTGAGTAGGTGAAGCACCAGGCTGACTGGTGGTATTTCTGGCTTTCCAGGCTTTCTGTGGTGGTATTGACTGCATCTTTTTACTCCAAAAGTCAATTTCAAGTGTTCATTTTATAAGCAGGTCTTCTGAATGAAGAGCTACTGAGTTATCTAAGTTTAATAAAAATGATATGAAATACAAAGGTCAGGGATGATGTTATTTTTGCAGCGTTGTATTGATTTGAGCTTATAGAGATACATTATAATGTTACTTATTAAAGATTTAATAAACCACTAGATATCAATGGGCCTGTGAATACATAGAAGTCCTACTAAGAGAAAGTAACTGAATTTTCTTTTCTAAACAAATAAATAAACAAATACAAGAAGAGACTCTTTCTAAATTATGCACTGAAATATTCTTTCAGAAATTTTTTAATTTCATCCTGACAATCTCTTTCATGCAACATATTTCATGCTTAGACTGAAAAAAAGGAAACATTTTAGGTACTGATGGCACATTTTATGGTGCTAAGTACAAAAGGCTAAATAATTCAAAAAGGTTTTCTAACAATTTCCATGGGTTTAAGCAATCATTGCTGACCCCTTTATCTACATGGATTTACTCATCTTTCCATAATTACTCCCACTGACATTAAAACATTATAAAGTACAATAATTTATGATGTAAGGCCTTACACCATATCATTAGATGTATCATTATGCAATGTAACCAAAATGTCCAAACATATTTAAAGAGAAAAACTTGCATCTGCAGTTCCATCATGAAAGAAAAGGTAGTCTTTTCCAATTTATTTTCTTTGTTAGCTATATGACTAAGGTCTTTCTCATTTAAATCAACAAACCAACAAATACAAATGTACTAGGTTTTTAAACTTATTCTATGAGACTTGTGGCCAACATGATGTGGGTTTTTGTGACTTCCCAATATAACTGACCACCACAGCAAGATTTTCCAGGACTGACCTTCAGAATGCATCCCAGAGGAAGCTCACATTCATTCCTGGTTCCATAACAAGAGCCCTAAATAATTTTGCATTTTAGTAACATATCTAAAAAACTTTAAACCTCATAATTTTTCCTGAACTTAATTATATAAGGACACAAATTAAAAAAATGTGAGAATTAAGACATTTGAGGTTCTTTTTAATTTTCCAAGAAAAGAAATGTAATTTATTCAGTTAAATAACATAGGAACTAACCCTTAAATAAATTTCATCAGCCATATATTCAGGGGATAAAAAGTGAAAAGGAAGGTGAATACAAAAGCAGCTGGTTTTAGGTAAGTTCTGTTTGCAGAAGATAGTGCTTGTGAAAACATGGCTTGCGTGGTTGTTCAGCAGTGTTATTTTTGCCCTATCATATTCTGCAGATGGAAGTATCAAAAAATTTCTGAATCTTGATGTCAAAAGTGAAAATTCTAGATTCAGATTAAATTTAATGCAAAAATAAAATTAACACCCTCTTAATCTACTTCATAGGTCACTAGAATTATTTTATTTTTAACAATTGGAAATTCTGGTCTCTTTGATGAGAAAGTTATGAACATCTTGCTTTTGGCCAGGATTTTGGTTTGTATTTCATTATGCAGGACTGGTTGCTGTGAGAGTGTTTACCTGTGAAAGCCTAATCTTTTTGTACTTTTTAGTTTTTAAGATACATCATAAAATCATAGAATCATAGACTAATAGAATAGTTGGGGTTGGAAGGAACGTTACAGATCATCCAGTTTCAACCACCCTGCCATTGGCAGGGACATCTCCTACTAGACCAGGTTACCCAAAGCCCCATCCAATCTGACCTTGAACACCTTAAGATGGAGCATCCACAACTTCTCTGAACAACCTGTTCCAGTGCCTTACTAGTTAAATTTCTTCTTAATGTCTGATATATCTATCCCCTCTCAATTTAAAGCTGTTACCCTTTGTCCTATTACCTATCACCCTCTAAGAAGTCCCTCCCTGATCTGTCCTGTAGGGCCCCTTTAAGTACTGTAATGTTGGTTTCAGGTCTCCCCAGAGCCTTCTCAAGTGCAGGCTGAACAACCCCAACTCTTTCAGCCTATCCTCACAGGAGAGGTGCTCCAGCCCTCTGATCATCTTTGTGGCCCTCCTCTGGAATACCTGTGACAGGTCCACATCCTTCTTATTTTGATGGCCCCAGAGCTAGAAACAGTACTTCAGGTGGGGTCAATACACAAGAGCAGAGGAGAGAGGTAGAATCACCTACTTTGACCTGCTGGCCATGCTTTTCTTGAAGCAGCTCAGGATATGGTTGGCTTTCTGGGCTGTGGGCACACATTTCTGCCTCATATGGAGCTTCTCCTCAACCAATACCCCCAGGTCCTTCTCCTCAGAACTGCTCTCAATCCATTCTCCAATCAGCCTATATTTGTGCCTGGGATTGCCCCAATTCATGTGCAAGACCTTGCAGATGGTCATATTGAACTTCATGAGGTTTGTATTTGCCCACCTCTCAAGCCTGTCCAGGTCTCTCTGAATGGCATCTCTCCCCTTCATCTTATTGATAGCACTACAGAGTTTGTCATCATTGGCAGACTTGCTGAGGGTACACTCAATCTCACTGTTTATGTCATCAACAAAGATATTGAACAGTGCCAGTACCAGACTCCTGAGGAAGGCCACTTATCACTGGTCTCCCCCTGGGCATCAAGCCATTGACCATATCTCAATGTTTGTTGTGTGGGACATTATCAAAAGCTCTGCACAAGTCCAGGTAGATGGTGTCAGTTGCTCTTCCCTTATCCACCAACATTGCAATGTGGTCATAGAAGGGGACCAAATTTGCAGACGTGACTTGCCCTTAATGAAATCAGGTTCTCTGTCAATGATCACCTCCTTATTTATCATGTGCCTTAGCGTCATTNTTGCCCAGGGTTTTATCCAGCTGATATTTAAGGACTTCCAAGGGCCAAGACTATATAAACTATGTGTAAATCATTCCAATGCTTGATTATTCTCATAGGAAAAACCTCAGGCACTACAATTTATGATCAGTTTCTTATTTTCACTTCTTTACATCTCAGTGAAGAATACACTTTGCTCTGTCTTCTTGGTAGCCTCCTCTTCAGTTTTAAAAGGTTGCTGTTAGGTCCCCTTCAAGAATTCCCTTTTCCAGGCTAAGCATTCTTAACTTCCTCCATCACCTTTCTTATCTCTGTCACTAGTAAAGAAGAAATAATCTTTTGTGAGATCAAGTGCATATTAGCTTTGCTCAGAGTACCCATGACAATCTTAGAAAAATTTTGTACAGCTCCAGAATGTTTTATAAACCAGTGTTCTCCACAGTTGCCAGTTGAAGACTTGACCTATGGTCCACAGAAACCAGTGGAACAATGCCTATTGATTTCAAGAGTTTTACCTGAAGTCAAAACCAAAGGAAAGTTTTGGTTTTTTTCTAAGTTCTTGAACTTTGACCAGGAATTAAATGTTGGGGTTTTTCAAACCGCAAACCAAGATTATCTGGGAGAAGTGACAAAGGCGTATAAAAATAGACACAGAAATAAATAACAATAAACCAGCTCCCTTCTTTTGTATTCCTGAAAGCAGGGTGGGGAACAACAGACATGTTTCATGTATTTTTAAAATTAAGCAAAATATTTATAAACTTCTGACCAAGTGCTATTATCTCTTGACATTGGAAAACACTTTTTACTAACCTAACAGAGTTATCAAATGAGAAGTTTGATCACAGAAAATCTCATACTGGTGCATGTGACAGTATGGAAAACAAGTTAGTCCATTTTTCTGAATGTAAAGGATTTTAAAAATCTTTTATATAGGAAAATTGCAAGTCAGTTTAATACGAAGTCCACTATTAGTGACTGAGGAACCAGTAAGGAGTGGTACTCTGCTGGATCTCACACACACTTACAAATATGGGCCCATGGAGGAGCTGAAGGCTGCATTGGCTGTAGTGAGCATGAGATAGCAGAGTTTAGGATGCTGAGAGGAGGAAGAAGGGTAAAAAGCAAGGGTGTAACCTTGGACTTCAGAAGAGCAGATTTTGGCCTCCTCAGGGGTCTGTTTGAGAGAGTTCCATGGGATAAGGAGACAGAGGAGCCCAAGAAAGTTGGTTTATTTTCAATGATCACTTCCTCCAAGCTCAAAAGCAGTCTACCTCAATGTGTAGGAAGTTAGGTGAAAATACCAAGAGACTTAAATGGATGAAGAAGGAGCTCCTAGCAAAACTCAAACACAAAAA